>CM017777.1:6000000-6572652 GCA_008121275.1 Drosophila lowei
CGTTGTACAATTTTAAATGCGAGTTTCTTTTAATGCTGTTACAGCCAAAGATGCAAGCGGCTCCAGCGCTTACTTTTCTAAGTCTAATCCTAATTCTAGGGCAATGTTACTGTTAAACAAAAGGAAATGAAAGTTGAAATGTGACAAAAATAATGCGTGATCAGCTCGTTTTCGTTTCGCTGAAGTATGATGATGCCCGATGCCACGATGCCGATTGCTTTACTTTGATCCTGGAATGGGCATCAGGTCAAAGCCAAAGCTGCTTCCGGTTTTCTTACTTTTCCAGCCAGATCCAGAAGCGGCTCCGGCTGCATTATCTGCGCGCTTAGCTGTCGTTCTACTGCCACGACCTCCTCTACCTCCAGTGGTGGTCCTTTTTGGCGCTGGAGAGCCTGAATTACTTTTAAATTTCTTGCTCGATCCCGATTTAAAGGTCCTCTTTCGTTTTCCACCGCGGTAGGAGGAGCCATAACTGCTTCCGCTGGCACCTTGCGATGTCACAGCTTTGTCCCAATCCACGGCATTGTCGTTGGTTTTCCAGCCTGAGCTTCCTGAGGCCCGAGGCTTCTGTACTGCGGCTGCAGCCGCAGCCGCAGCCGCCTGCTCCTCCTCCTCGTCCAAAATGGCTTGCATTAGAAGCTTCTCTGAGGCATAATTACACGTTATCTCAAGGAGTTTCTCGCCATATTTATCATAGTTGGCCTTCGTCACATGAGGAATGCTGCACATATCTTTCGCTGTGAGCGGCAGAAGCTCCGCCATACTTTTGAGAGCCTGTATATTCATGATGCTAGCCATGGTGACGTTTCGCTGACTAGCTATGGTGCGGCACAAGTCGAGAAGATCAGTGTAGCAGCGATCGTGTATTTCGCGCATCTTTGACTTTCCATCGTTGCTGCTCGCAGCTCCCGGCTCAGATACAGTGGCCACTGCTGTTTTAGCCTCCTTTCGCGTTGTGGCAAATTGGAATACGGGCGTACCGTCCATTAGTTTGCTTATGCTGTGGCCCAGGTACAGATAGGCCTGCGGAAAGTCATTCAGAACTATCAGATCTTCCCGTAGGAAGCCATCAATGACCATTTTCCGCAGCAACCTCTGTATATCGTTCTTTTCCCAGTCCTTTAAAGAGCCATGATGTGGGGTATTGTGGTGCCCGAACTCCACGATTTTCTTTATCTTGCTGCCCTTTAAAACGTCGGATATGTGAAGGAGCGTGAAGCGAGACCTTCCACTGCATAGATCCTTGACAGCTCGCGCCGCCTTTCTGGCCGGCTCCAGTGCATCAACTGGCTGATAGGCTCGCTTATTCCCGCAGTTATCGCAAGCTGTGGCCCTATTCTCCAGACACTGTTCGCTGGTGAAGTGCTCGCCAAAGTAGTCCAGCTGCTGGGCACGCCGGCAGTCCGTAATGTTCTCACAGTAGCCCACAATTCGGTACAAATTGTCGATGTGCATCTTCTTGACATTGTACTGAAGAGCTTTATCGCCTGGAATATGGGATATGGAAAAGCCATAGGGTGTTTTTATTAACGGAGCAACTTACCATCCATCATCTTCTTTAGTCTAAGCATGTCCGAATAATTATAGTATAGAATGCAATCGGCGACCTCTCCATCTCGCCCTGCCCGTCCAGCCTCTTGATAGTAGCCTTCAATGGATTTTGGCAGCGAGTAATGCAGGACAAATCGAACATCGGGCTTGTCGATGCCCATGCCAAATGCAATAGTGGCACAAATCACTCGGATCTTGTTAGTCAACCAATCCTTCTGGCGACCCTCCCTCTCCGAATCGTTAAGACCGGCATGATAGGCCACAGCGCGAACTCCGTCCTTGCACATTTTCTTGGCCACTTCATCGCACTCCTTGCGCGACAGGCAGTAGATAATCCCACTCGAGTTGGGTGGCTTGGTCCTAATATAGGCACTCATATCGTCGATAGTGGAGGCTCCTTTCTTCGGCAGTACTTTGTAGCGCAGGTTGCTCCGATTGAAGCTGGACAGGAACCATTTGCAGTTCTTCAAATTGAGTTGCGACAAAATATCCAGGCGCACGCGGGGAGTGGCAGTCGCCGTTAAGGCTATGGTGGGAACATTGGGGAAACGCTTCTTCAGGATTCCCAATTTCTTGTAGTCTGGCCGAAAGTCGTGACCCCACTGGGACACACAGTGCGCCTCATCTATAACAAAACGACTGATGTAATTATTGGCGTTTAGAGTGTCCAATATGTCCTGGAAGCGAGCGGAGCTGCTTATCTTCTCGGGCGTGACATAAAGCAGCTTGACCATGGGAGGATGTGATTCCAAGTCCCTATAAATGGCCATGACGTCGGCCATTGCCACATCGCCGGATAAACTCTTGGAACAGATCTGTTAGAACGAAGTGTGAGAATGTGTTAGCAAATGTGAGAAATATTTACAGGGCATTGATATTACTTACATCCAGAGAAGCCAGCTTATTGATCTGGTCAAAGATCAGCGACTTTAAGGGACTGATAACAATGGTCACCCCCTCCGTTAGTATGGCAGGAAGCTGGTAGCACAACGATTTGCCACCTCCCGTTGGCATGAGCACAAAGCAATCATTGCGCAGCAATGTGGCATTGATGACTTGCAGCTGATTGGGACGAAAACTCTTCAGGCCAAAGCTATAGCTTAAACCGTGCATTAGGCGAGTAGAGTGCTCAAAGTGCTGACCGTCAAACTCGCCGGTGACGCCATCATTGTGCACATTTGAATGAAAATTTCCAGATATCTTTTGAGCATCGGTTGAGGTCGGCTGAGACCGGCTGGTTGGAGTTCGACTGCAGCTGGGACCTGCTGTTAGATCAGTTATTTTGCTGAAGCTTTTGCTGTAGCTGGGACTGGGGCTGGTTAGATCCGTAATGCTGGCAGAGGCAGCCTGAGAATGCATTTGCTCGAAAATTGTCTCATCATACTCGGGAAAACCATCATCATCCAATGAAAGAGTTTTGGGGGTCTCCTTAGGCTTAGGTTTCGCCACCTCAAGGCCCTTATCCCTAGGGATAGGCTTCACTGCCTCAAAATCTGTATTGCCTCTATCGTTGGGCTTAATTTGTACTGCCTCAAAATCTTTATAGCCATAGCCGTTATACTCGGACTTGCGTCCCTGCCTTTGCTGATACTCGTTCTCAATATCGGCCAAAAGTCCATCCAAATCATCATCGTCATCTATCTGGTTACTCTCCTGCGTGTACCCGTTCATGTTCTCATCAGCCAGGTCCCCGTCAAGCAGCATACTCTGAGCCAAGTAGTCGTCCTCCGGGTCCTCACAGAGATCGTGTATCAGCTCTTCACGCTTTCGCAGCATCCCCTGCTCGCAAGCATCTGGTATGCTTTGGCTGTTTCCATGGTTAGCCCGATTTTGTTCAGCCTCGATTTCCTGCTCCTCCCGCTCCAAGGCATCCTGTTCCTCCTGCTCGCTCTTGCGCGTACATTGCTGCCTCTCTAGGGTTTTCTGCAACAACTGCGATCGTGCCTTGAACTTCTGCCGCATGATCTTCAGCTTAATGAATGTGCTTGGCTGGAAGCCGGCTATTTCCTCAAAGTGATTGGCCGGAATCTGATCAATCAGCGAACAGTATTTGTCCATCAGATCAATGTGCGTGGTGCGAAAGAAGTTAAGCGAAGCCTTGAGGGCCTCCACACTCTGCTGGCTGGGATCCACTGTAAAATTGTCATTTTGGGCCAGTTCGCGCAGGTAGTCGGGCAGAGAGTTATCAAAGACCATGCTTAATTTAGGCTTTGACTCTGCCCCTAGTGGAGGGGTGGGCACGTCTTTGCCTCGTTCTGAATGCAATCTCTTAGCGACGGATGGAATATCCTCCTTGAAAGTGGCCTGATTGTCTTCCAATACATCTTTATGAACTTTTGGATCTGTTCTACGCCATTTACTAGAATCCTCGAACGGTGGGGAGGGGAAATCTCTCGAGATGGATGGAATATCCTTCTTGGAAGTGGCCCGATTGTCTTCCAATACATTCTTATGAACTTTTGGATCTGTTCTACGCAATTTACTAGAATCCTCGAACGGTGGGGAGGGGAAATCTCTCGAGATGGATGGAATATCATTCTTGGAAGTGGCCCGATTGTCTTCCAATACATCCTTATGATCTTTTGGCTCTGTTCTACGCCATTTACTCGAATCCTCGAACGGTGGGGAGGGGAAATCTCTCGCCCATTCTGGAATATCCTCCTTGGAACTGGCCTTATTGTCTTTCAATGCATCCTTAGAAACTTTTGGCTCCGCTTTTTGCCATTTTCTTGAAGCGTCACCTAAAACATTCAGGCCAGATTTATTTGCAGGCTGGGACGCAAATGATGGCGACTCCGATAAAGACATAGAACGCTCCTCCAATGTTCCGGAAGCATTGGAATCCTGCGATTCTTTCCTTGTGTTGGAACTCTGTGTTTCATCCTCGTCAGAAGAAGAGGAGTCCAGAAATATTGGATTGTAAACTTTACTTATTTGGCTTCTGGCAGCAGACCCTAAAACAAAATAAAGGATTTGAATCAATTCTCAGAAGCCCCCCACAGTGCTGCCCCTTACCCTTTTTAGTTTGTGTTTGAGTCTGAGTCTGACTACTGCCCAAACTATTGCCCAAACCGATGAAGCTACTAAGTGTAAGCTGCTTTCTTGGCGCGGCGGTTCTCTTAGACATGGTGGGACTGCGGTTAATGGACTGAGAATTAAAAAAAACAACCATAAACTATGGCTAATGCGTCGAACATAAAACCATTTTAACAATAAACACTAAAAACGCGCGCAATGCCTGATTTTTTTGGCAAACATTCAGTGTGCCCAGACTTATGCGGTTACAACCAGCTGTACGTACGTAGGCTGCAAACAGCTGTAAAGGCTGCTACATGTGTTGTTCCATGCTTCTTCTTGCTTCTTTTATCTATTAAACAAAGCGTGGCGTGGTAAATAATTTTGGGAATTTGAGCGACTAAATAGTATGCATACGTAAGTTTTTAGTCGAACGGAATCACAGATTTATCGTACTCAGACGCATTGCTGTATTTCAGGCATAACAACTTCAAGACTCCCTCAGATGCTGATGAGCTTGATGATTTAGATGACGATATGGTTATTGGTGTCATAGAAGAGATCGAACAGGAGGCTCTGGACGAGTCGGATAGCGACATCGACGAACATGATCTGGCGGATATGGGGGCGCCAGAACCCAATCACAATGCAGATGAAAACGAGAGCATTAGCAGCGACAGCAGCTTTGATCCCAATGCGGAGGACTCCTCCGACTCGGATGACTCCATGCTAGAGGAAGACGAGGCGGAAGGAGCCAGCAGCGGAGAGGCGACAAGCGCCAAGCGACGCAAGGATGACAACGACGGTCCATGCGGAAGCGCAGCCGAATCGGCCGCTTTTGATCTAGATGATCTGGATGATGAGACAGACGAAACAGTGCGTGCTATCATAGCTGCCATAAAGAAGCCTCGCAGTGCCCCACCGGAAATAAAACTTGAAGACTTCATCACGGATATTTGCTTTCACCCCGACCGAGATATCATTGCGCTGGCTACCATAATAGGCGATGTCCATTTGTACGAGTACGGCAATGAAGGGAACAAGCTGCTGCGCACTATTGAGGTTCATTCCAAGGCCTGTCGTGATGTGGAATTCACTGAAGACGGCCGCTACTTGCTGACTGCCTCCAAGGATAAGTGTGTGATGGTCACAGACCTCGAGACGGAGAAGCTAAAGAAGCTGTATGAGACGGCCCACGACGATGCTATTAACAAACTGCATGTCCTAGACGAGAACCTCTTTGCCACTGGTGATGATGCGGGGACAGTAAAGCTCTGGGATCTGCGCACCAAGAACTCCATATTTGAGCTCAAGGAAGTGGAGGATCAAATAACACAGATGATAACCAACGACCAGAAAAAACTGCTGCTGGCAACTAGCGCCGACGGCTATCTAACCACATTCAACATCGCTGCCCGCAAGCTCTATGTTCAGTCAGAGCCGTATGAGGAGGAGCTCAACTGCATGGGCATCTATCGGGGAAGCTCCAAGCTGGTGGTGGGCACCTCCAAGGGCAAACTCTATTCCTACAATTGGGGCTATTTCGGCTACCATTGCGACATGTACCCCGGCATCAAGAGCCCCATAAGCCTCATGATACCCATAACCGATCGCATCGCTTGCG
This sequence comes from Drosophila lowei, assembly GCA_008121275.1. Taxonomy (NCBI): domain Eukaryota; kingdom Metazoa; phylum Arthropoda; class Insecta; order Diptera; family Drosophilidae; genus Drosophila; species Drosophila lowei. The sequence goes on from CM017777.1 coordinate 6,006,191, forward strand.
TGGCCGGGGAGGATGGCAATATAAGAGCCTGCCATATCACACCTTACCGAAACCTTGGCGTTGTCGGCCAGCATAACATGCCAATTGAGTCGTTAGACATCAACACCAGCGGGGAGCTGCTGGCCTCATCTTCGCACAACAACGATGTACGCTTCTGGAATGTCAAGTATTTTGAGGACTTTGGCGACATCAAGTACAATGATAAGCACAATGCCTATAAGGAGAAGCGTCACAATTTGCCCTCTTCCAAGTGCACCAACGCGTCGGACTTTTTCTCCGATCTAACCAAAGAAGATGAGGACAATAAAGACGCAGACGCTGGACCTAGTAATTCGGCCTAAAACAGCTTTCCTAATAGGCAATATCTCCCCCGTATTTTATAATTAGGTTTCGACCTAACGAAACACCTTTTTAAAACAAAACTATTTGTAGCCATAGGTTTTTAAAATTTTGCACAAAATCATACAATATAAACAATGTTGAGATGTTTCAATTTCGCCATAAATTGTTACCGGTTATAAATAAATTCTCGAAATAGAATCCAATCCGAGTATCACGTCGTTGAACCTTTCTTCTCTGGCAGTAAGCACTGTGTTCCCAGGTGGTGACTTGATTTCATTTGTTTATTGAATTATTCAAGCTCTTTAAAACTGTATCGAATCAAAATCACTTATATGGCACGCACGATATGAGATGTTGAGCAGTTAATTTGATAAGGAGAAATCGAAATCTCTAGTTCAACTAAATCTTTCTTTTCTTTTGGGGATAAATGAAAAAACGTAACAAAAAGAATCGTTGGCCATTTTGGAAAATACTTAGTTGAGTTAAACAATATAATATTTTACTAAATCATAATCGTTTGTCATCTTAAAAATTGAAATGCTCTATGGGGGGGCTGGGGTTCTATGCTATAACAATTTAAGCATTTATGAAATTCTTATCACAAGAATTTTGTTTCACAAAACGTGGATAATTTGTACATATTTATAGTAAATTAAAAGCCAAAAACACTTAAGATAATTTTACACTAAATAGGGGGGGGGGGAGAGACTTAGCTTTTTTTGATATTCAAACACGACACTGAAAATTTGTTTAGTGTTCCGCCTGCTACAATTGTCGTAGTGTCGTTGGGGGTGGGGGTGAGGGATTGGGGTTTAACATTTTTTAAGTGTTTTTCGAATGTGTTTTTTGTAATTAGTTAATATAACGATGTTAGTTAACGCTGGCCTGGCGAACTCAGTCCAAAGTTCAGTTTTACATGAAGATTCCATGCACACAATGTCATAAGGCGGCGGCATTGGCGGCATCAGTGACCCCACTGGAGTTGAGTGCGTCATTCGCCATGTGGGTCTCAATGTCGACTCGGCAAATCGGGCAGTGTTTATTGGTGACTAACCATTGATCAACGCAATCGGTATGAAATAGATGCATACAGGGAAGGCGGCTAGAACAGCATAGAAAAACACCATTTGTATTACCATTGCCCTGAACTGATAATCACTTAACAATCAACTTACCGCACATCATTCTCGATCTCGAACAGAGACAAGCATATAGCACACTTCTCCGCGTCCTCGTCTGATTCGCTGGGTCGACGCAAACGTCGGTACTTGTGGGGCAAGGTATTGCGTTCAATTGTTTCCTACAAGAAAGCAAGAAAAAACAACCATGAACCCGAGTATTTTGTATGTTTTATCTGGCATCTGGCTCACCAAAGTGGCCCCCCGATTTGGACGTGGTGCTCCAATCAGTATCCGTGAGCCGAGCGACAGCGGCGTTGCAAGTCCAATTTCCAAATGCAGCGGCGAGTAATGATGGTGGAACATATGATGATGGATCGCGCGCTGACGCTGCAGATGCTGCAGAACCGGCGGAGACTGCTGCTGGGCTTGAGGCTGCTGGTGCTGCACTTGGATGTGTCGCAAGTTCGATTGAGTGTGCTGTGGCTGGGCAGCGGATACCGACGTGGCCTGGCCACCACTGGAAGGTATCTGCTGGGACGGAGCCGCAGCACTGGCATTGCCATCGTAGGGCGGATAGTAGGCCGGATCCAAGCTAGAGACCGGGCCATTCCTGGCATGCACGCAATTGCAAATGCTATGGAGGTAGCGGGTCCGCAGACTGCTGGTCAAAATGGGAGCATTCGAGGAGAGATCAATGGGCGTGGGCGTCATGTGGCGACGGTGCATTTCCTGCATGCTTTGCTGGCGATACCACAGATTCTGATGTACCGGATATGGCGGCGCCGGTGTCAGCGAGGTGGCCACAATGGCACTTGCTCGATGAGGGGGATGTATGTGCGCGTGCATTTGATTTTGTGGAGCCTGATGACCTTGATGCGGCTGCGGCTGATAATGCTGCCGATTGCTGTACGCCGCCTCCGAGCGTCGCACACTGAAGGGCGGGGAGCCACAGTAGGGTATGGTGGATCGACCCGAATACATTTCCAGCGGCGGAGGAGGCGAGACACCAGCAGCTGCCAGATTACCATTAGTCGTTGCCACAGGCGGTGGCTGGCTCACCAAACCGACAGATGAGGCGGCATTTATAGCATGGGCCATGGGATGGGCTCGGGGCACGATTGGGTGAGGTGATTGGCCTCTATCCAATCGATTATCCATGTTGGTTTCTGCCTCATTGTGAACACTGGCCAGGGACAGGAGCTCGTTGAAGGATTGAGCCTGGGCCGCAGCCGCTGTTGCCGCCACAGCGGCAGCACTCATAGCGCCACTTAACGAACTCCGGCTGCTCCCGCCTTGTCCGCCCTGATAGTGCGGATGCGGATGTGGATGTGGGTGTGGGTGTGGATGCGGATTTGGAGGCGGCGGACCATGCGGATGGGTGGGCGAATACACTGCTTCCATAACAGTGGGCAGTGGAGTAATCGCATAGTGGGGCACGTAATACGGCTGATAACGATGATAGACGTTTGCTGGACTAGTGCGTCTACGTCGTGACTGCTGGCTCGATTGCTCGGCGGAGCCAGAAGTCGTAGTGGGGGCGGCTCTGGGCATGCGACTGTAGCCCTCTGTGGGTGTGGTCTCTGGCGCCGCTCCAAAGAGCCACATGGATGGAGGAGTGATCGGCTGAAAGTACCGCTGCGAGTCCAGGGTGGGACACCGAGGAGTGCAACCTGCACCTTGACGAGTAAAATAGTTACTTGCTGCCTGACCGGGCTCTTCCATCAGCGTGGCGGGTGCTTGTGTATGATTATGATCGTAGCTGTAGTTGTGATCCGTAATGGCCGTTCGATCCGGCAGCCCTCCGCTATAGAAGGCAAATGAGGTGCCAGCATTGCTCGGCTCTGTCCGGCGGTCCCTTCGAGGGTATGGAATGGAGTAGGCATAGTTGAAAATGGGACGTCGTTCCTCACTGACCGACCCGCCACTGACCGTGGGAAGTCCGAGGGCTGCAAGTGGCTGTTCCCACACATGCTCCTGTTCCCGTGCCCAGTCCCGAGCTCGCTGCTGTTGTGTTTCATTAACCGCGGCATCGTCATCAGATGTCAAATCAATCGAGAGTATTGGCTCTCGTGTCGAGTGCACAAAGACCACATCGTCATCATTTGAGTCGGATGACCAATCGTCCAGTTGCAGATCTGGAGCAGTGAGCACAACATCACCGCGGTTCAAATTGTTACGCCTGCCCGTGGAAGTGGAAGCCTGATTCTGTGTCTCGCCAGGGGACTGCCTCTCTCTTGGTCTACCCACATAGGTAATAACGCAAGATCCGTTCAAGGGCTGCTGCGTCTGTTGTGAGGTCTGCAGGAGGTGGAACACATATAAGACTGCATAGCATATTTCTAGTATGCAATTACTTACCTGCAAGGAACTGCTCGCGGGCTCGGCATAGGTGGGATGCCTTGTCCTGCCTGGCAAAAAGGAATTAAAGTTCGTCGGCGACAGCTTTGTGGTGGAGTGGGAAGAGGATGCTCCTTCGACCTCCAAGCGCGGGTGTTTTCTGGGTGGATGCGCAATTTCGTCAATGGAACGCACTCGATTTCGAATAATACCACTGTTTACATTGGAACCAAAGGAGCTACGTTGGCCTGGGGTTTCTTGTCTCCGTCTCTGCTGCTGCTCCTGCTGCTGCTGCTGCTGCTCTTGCTCTTGATCCGACGTAGTAGAAGGAGACACAGCATCAGCAGCAGGCTCAGATGATCTCTGAGGCAGTCGATGAGCCCCGCAAAGATCTCTAGTCCCATAATCCACACTGCAGGTAGTGTGTGTAGCCGTAGAGCAAGAAGCGGCGGACACAAAAGTGCTATCTGGAGGCGCCCTCGTCGACACATCTCTGCGACTGTTGTAGTAGTTATGATCTGTATGCCGATCAGTCAGGTTTTTGTTGGTGTTGTTGCCCCGTACAACAGGTTCAGCCGGTTTCGATTGAGGAGGACGATTACGCATGCGAAGATCCCAGCCATCATCGCTACTATCGTTCTCAGGCTCCAAGACGTTCGGGAGCTGCTGGTAGCTGTTAAATAAATTTGTCTGCTGTCGCCGAGCTTGGGCACTAGTGCTCGGTGTGGCATCTAGTTCAGTGGTCGAAGAGGAGGAAGAAGCATCCCCGTTGCCGTTGCCGTTGCTGTTTCCGGAGCGATTTGCTGCCTGCATCGCCTTCTTCTTGTGAGCCTGTATTGCCGACGTGGTTGTAGTCGTATTGGTAGTGCGAGTGTTTGCAAACTGAACGTGCTCTGTATCAGAAGCACTGGATGTCACATCATCGTAGACACTGGAAAGACCAGAGCTCTGGGGAATATTGCTACTACTGGTCTCAAAGGGGCTGTTGCTCAGCAGCGAACTGGAGGGCATCTCGTAAACCACTGCGGAGGCATCCATTGCGTGGTCTTCAATGGCTGCAGCTGGCCAAGTGCCGTTGCCAGAGGCAGAGGCCACCACTGCATGTGCATGTGCATGTGTATTTGCATTTTCACTGTCATTGTCCTGTTGCAACGACAAATGCTCCCTCAGTGTTTCAGTCTTCTGTTGTTTGGGATTTGGAATGAGTCCGGGACTGGAGTTAACCGTCGTCGTTGGCATAGTCGACCCAGTCGATGTCGACGATGAGGGCAGCTCAAAGAACTGAGGCGGTGACTCTTGAGGCAGACTCTGAGTGGAATGCACCTGGTCTGCGTACCGACTTGTGCTGGCCGCAGGTGACACCTGACAGCGGCACAAAGTTGTGAGAGAACTGCATTTGTCACATCGACCAGAACTCGTCCTATAGCTAGTGCTGGCTATTTCGCGATGTGATGCCACCAGGGCCGTAAAGGAAGGCGGTGTGTGTGACTGGAACGTGGTAGCACGGCTACTAATCGACTCGGCGGGCGTCGACATGTATGGGCCCATTAGCATGTAACTATCACGCGGCTGTTCATATATGGAGTATAGAGTATACGCAGGGCCGCCATCTGCAAAGGTTCCAAAATATTAGTATTACCCATAACTGGACTGGAACTAAGACTCCCCCTTACGGGTCTCCTGGTCTGGATTCTGACCCACATTTCCGTACGACATGGAAACTCGTGGATGGTGTGCATGCTGCATGTGTGCATGTCTGTGTCCAAACTCCTCCTGCTCATTTTCCATGGCTGCTTGTGGCTTATTTGTCAGACAAATCCGAATCACAAGGAATCGTTCCTACACACTGAAAGCACAGAATACGAGTATACATCTGTTCGAATGTAAATGGTAAAGCAACATATAACGACAGAACAGTCTCGGCTGGCTATACATACTATATACATATGTCCACATATGTACACATATGTAAATATATTACATTGCTTATACACATCCGCACAACATTGCACGCACAACAAATTTGCAATATTGATTTATTACTTTTGAAAAGGGAGGAACAGGAACAGGAAGGGGACAGAACAGAAACAGAAGCTAAACTGTCACTTGAAAAGGTAGCGAAAATACGTACATCGAACCGAATGAATACCTAAAATACTTTACTCCAACCATGGAATACACACTCCAATAGGCCAGTGGCCATTTTTCGTCCAACTAATGACCAACAATTAGTCAGTTTTAGGCAGCAGATTGCACAGATATCCAAACAGCTGTGGAAATTTCGACCCACCTGCTGCTGCTTCTTCACCTGAGCCCCTTTTAACATCGAAAATTATTATTATTAATTTTTAGACCATAGTTTACTCGCGATGCAGTGTGACCGTATACAAATAATCCCATACACCCATGCAATGAAATACTGAAATCGATAAATTTTATTCTCAGCTGATTTGTAGCTCGATAAACAAATTCAAAAATCCATAAAAAGGACTTTTTACGTTCGTTTTCTACTTTGTTCGAATCCTTAAAAATCCCATTGATTCTTCGTGCTTCCCCCCGTCTAGAAGGAATTGTTTATAATTCCTCTCCTAGCAAGTTTGACGCAAGGAATATCTAAACTATATATCTCAGCTATCCCTCCGAAAATGTTTCAGAAAATTGTAGCTCCGCACCTGCAACATCTCTGCAAATCGCTTACATATATCTACAACTCAACGTGGACTTATAAGGCGTAGATCATCTATTCCTTGTAGGAACACTTTAGGGTCTGGTCTTATGCTCGGATTATAATTCCCTCTACCATATCATATCCACCACTAATTTCCTTCCTCTTCTTAAATCACATGCCTTTCCCGTAATAAGTAATTGTATTTGTAATTTGAATGCATTCTCAGTTTAGTTCTAACATCTATCTTTCTTGCATGTGCCTCATGCGGCAGCGTCCCTCGGTCGGTTGGGCGGGAGGAGGGCTACGACGATGAAGGTACAATCAAACAAACAGTTTCAGCTGGCTGATTGATTTGTTTATTGAGCTTTTTCTTTTGTTTTTTTTTACGGCCATATATGCATTAAATAATTGAAGTCCTGATGCTTGACTTTGAGACTAACAACACAAGATTTAACATTTTGTATATTTTGCATTTTTATTGACTTTTTTATGTATAAAACAATATCGACTCTTTCGTTTGTTTTAGGTTTACTTTATCCTTGTCGCATTTTAATTTTCCTTTTATTTATAGCTCTTGCAGCAATTATTTTTAAACAAATTTGTCATACAAACATTTCAATTAATTGTATTATTATTCAGTTGATTTATCAATTAGTTGCACTTTTACTCCCCACGTTCCCTTCTGTCCGGTCGGTCGGTCGGTCTCTTGTTTTTTTCGACACTCTCTCTAAAGCAGCGCTTAACCAGTGTTCGGTTCGGTTCGTGTTCAACAGCTTAATAGATTACTCGTAACGTAAGTTTAACGGACATTCGAAAACCAAGGATTTCATCTCAAATGAGTGTAGTAGTATCGTATCTTAGTTAATTTTTTTGTTGTTTTGTTTTTTGTTTCGTTGCGAAACATTCCTCACAGCTTAACAAATAAAAACGAATGCGATTTCCATATGCCCAAATTTTTTTAATGCAAAACTAATTGCTTCTGTAGGAATAGATCAATAGTTAAAAGTGTTCTGGACGCTGTCGTTTTATAAACTGTATGTTCTTCAACTTTAACTGAACTCGAACTCGATGCTGTTTTGCCATCGTTTCATCTTCGTTTCATTTATAGATTTTATAATAAGGATTTTTTGAGTTTATTTTATACTTGTTTTTGTATTTTTGTTGGGTTTTTTTTGTTTTAGATGGAAGTTTTTAGTGTAAGTTACAGTTTACTGGAAAAATAGAAGTATTGATGGATGATGCACTTGACATTGATTTTGTGGGACGTAAACAAATAAAGATTGTGGAAACTTCCTCTTCCTCCTTCTGGCGGCCTTAACAGTACTTTGAAGTGTGGTGTGGTTGTTGTTGTTGTTGATGGCACAGCGTCATTTGATAGATAGATTTCTTCAGGTGCATTTACATTTACATTTTATATCACAATTTTTGTTAAATATTATAATTATGTATTTAACACAATTTCTTTTTTTTGTTTGTTTTACCTTTATTTACGCCCAGCAAAAATTGTTCAGCATCGTTAAATGTCAAGAACAGAACCCTTAGGTTTCTCTATAGTGCTCGTGTTGTGTTGAGTTGTGTGTTAGTGGGTGTACATTTCAATGTAGAATCTTTTTTTTTTGTCAGGGCTTAAAAAAATATACACTTTCCAAAAGTTTTCGAAAGAAAGCTTGTAGCGGACCGAGAAATTTCAATAAATTTGACGAAGTGCAGACCTCAAACTGGAATAGACATATCTGCACGCCAGAATTTCTTGAAAATATCTTAGTCATCGCTTAAGCTGGGCCTGTGGCTGTTTGGAAGTGTTTCTGTATAATTATTGAACTTGATTTCTTTCTTTTGCCATCGGTTATTCGAAACAAAAAGATACACAAGGTTTCAAAAAAAATTGTCAGAAGTTACATGGAAATAGTACAGGATTATAGAACAGAAAAATGTTAAATTGTTAATGCATCTCTCGCTTAAACACTTCTTGTATTCGTTTTTATTTTTCATAATAAAAAATTATAGTTCAATACAAATTACAATTTTTGAATCTTTTTTATAAAAAAAGTACGTTTTTTTATCTTGAACGACTTTGGCTTTTCGTTTCCAAACAGCGTAGACAATTGCTCTTTGAAGGCCAATTCCATTCGCTCTTGCAATCATCTTGTTCCTTCCTTACCACAATGTTATATCTGTATCTGTATTTGTATCTGTTACAATGACGGAATTTTAAGTAGGATTTTGCATTTTTGCGTTTCACGGTTTAATGAAATGTTGCACCAAACAAAGCAAAGTTATAGAACTGGAAAGTTGAATTTGAGAATGTGCGTAGAAAACGCCACAAAACTATGTATTTTGGCGCAGTTATTGAAAAAAAAGATACACATTTCGAAAAGCGGAAAGGCGGCATAAGGCATAAGGCCACTAGCCTATCCACTAGCAGTTGCAGCTTCACAATACTCTGACAGATCGTGTGCTCGCTGTTGCTGCCGCATACGTCGCTGCAGCAGCAAGCTCTCGCTCGGCGGCGAAAGACCAATGCGGATGTTGGGCAGCTCCTCCATCAACTGGGCTGCCTGCAAATGGGCTGGTTGCGAATGGGCAAAGCGACCACTGCCAATTCTTGGCTGCTGTTGATGATGTGACCGCTGCACAGCGGCACGCGACTGCGACTGCGGCTGATTCATTCCACAGCTGCGAATTGGGGGGACATTTGCATAGACGCAGTCCTGGCGCCAGTTGCGGATCTCGGATGATGGCAACGTTGACTGCTCATCGGATGGGGGGGAACCGCCACTGCCGCTGCTGCTGCCAGCGCTGTTGTTTCGCTGCGGTGGTGGCTGCATTAATGGAGCTACCTTGTAGCCAGCGGCACCGCCGCTGTGCGAGAAGCTACCCAAATAGTTCCGCTGCTGGTTGCCATAGTGGCCACCGCCGCCGCCAGTGCTAAAGGGTGGGCGGTACCTCCGATAGCCAGCGGCCGGCTGCTGCTGCTCAGAGTGATGAGTGCGATAGCGCCAGTTTTCTGGTTGCCTTTGACCCGAAACCGAAACCGAGACCGGACCCTGACCCTGACCTTGGTACCGTGGCACAATGTATCGTTGCTGCTGCTGCTGCTGTTGCTGGCGCTGCTTTCGTGTATAGGCATTGGAAATAGATGGAAGCGGTTGCTTAAACACTGTTGAACTATTGCACTGTGGCTCCATTTCATCCTCTCCTTCTCCCTCGTCATCTTCATCGTAGTCATCGTCATCGTCCTCATCCTCGTCTATGTCGGCATCCTCGTCGTTTTGATATGCATCGAGTGCAAAATAAACATTACGTGTTGGTTTGCTGTGGACGACTGTCTGTTGCTGTTTCTGTTGCTGTTGTGTTTGCTGTTCGTGTGTTTTACCAAAAGTCGTTCGCATTGTTGTCTCCTCAGCTGCAGCTGCAGTTGTCGTCGTTGGCGCGTTTTTGATCGCTTTCAAATCATCATCATCATCATCTATATTATCGATTGGTGGGCATGTTGCTGCTGCTGCTGTTGCTGTTGTTGTTGGTTGCACTGCCGCTGAGTTGACAACAATATTTGCAGTCTCATAAATTTCAGGTAGCTTTTCATTTAAATCACTAATACTATCCAATAGTTTAACATCATCATCATTATCATCGCCAGTTTGCTGCTGCTGCTCACATTGTTGCTTTTTTATGTTGTTTTTAATGTGTGTTGTTGTAGTCTTAACTGGTGTTTGCTTCTTGTTATTATCGGTGATGGTAGTAGCACTAATATCACTTGATGGTCCTTGCCTCTCAGCTCCATCAACATCATCCTGCTCTTTCGTCTCCGTCTCCGTATCCTTCTCCTTCCTCTCCTTTATCCACATCTTCTTCTCCTGCGCATCATTGCGCATTGTTGTTGTTGTTGTTGTGAGTTTAGCAAATTCACTTTGCTTCGATTTTTCCATATTATCCATAATAAGATCTTTCTCATAACCATAACCATTCTCTGGATGCTGTTCGATTTCATTGGCTTCGCCAAATTGTTCCACTTTAGCTTTCAATTGGTTTCGATTGTCAGCATGTTGTTTATTTCGTTCTTCCTCCTTCTCCTTCTCCTCTTCCTTCTCTTCATCATCATCATCCTCCTCCTCCTCCTCTTCGGCTATATCATCGACGCGTTGCTGCTGCTGCTCGTACAAATAGTCATCGCCCTCATCTTCGTCCAACTCGCGCCAATAATGCTTATAATGTTGATAGTCCTCGCTCTCTCCCTCTTCACCCTCGCTGACGCTCTCCCTATAGCGATCCTCGTGATCATCGCCGAGCGTCTCCTCCTGCTGTTGCTGCAGCTCGCGCTGCTGCTGATAGCGACGTGTCGACTTGGCCCACTCGTCGTCATCATCATCCAAACGTCCAAAGGCCTCAAGTGCATCATCGTCATCGTCTTCCTCGTGAACATTCAACGTCTTGAATCCTCCACTGCTTGGATATATCGCAGATGCGTTGCGTGAAGCATTCCTGGAAGAGTGACGGCTGCTCGTCCGCTGGCCATGAATCGAGGACATACGACCTCCATAACTAGACAAGACCCCAGCCACACCAGCCACAGATGCTGGTGCTGTGCGCTGTGAACGATTGCGAGTGAAATGAGAGGGCGGCTTGGGATTATAGTTCTCATCGCTATAGGCATCCATGTAGGCCTGTGATGGCTGGTAGATGTTGGGACGCTCCTTCATGTAGTCATAGCGCATGGAGAAATGCTGCAAGATCACGCGCTTAACGGCCATGGCGGATTCGGCAAACTGCGAAATTTCCCTCGCCGACTGGTGATTGCTAAAAGCCATAATATAAGAGATACGATATATCAACAACTGTCGCGATCTTCAGTGTTCTATTATTAATTACCGTCGAATATTGCTTGGGGTATGCAATGCCTTGTGGCGGCCAGACAGCCTGCTGGTCGGCGGCTCATGCTCGCACATACGAATCCAATGATGATTCAACACAGCCTCGGCGCTCAGACGCTTAGAGGCCTGCTTAACAAGCAGACGACTAATCAGGTCTTTGGCCTCATCGCTTACATCATGCCACTCGGCCTCCGGAAAGCTAAAAGATCCTGAAACAGACACACGACCATTTAAAATCATTGTTAAAATCAAACCTTAAAACCAAATCTAAGCGAACTGCGACGACTTACCCTCTTGAATGGACTCGAATAGGAGCTCCTGGCAGGTGCGGCAGTTTTCACCGCGATTCCAGCCGCAATCCTCTCCACAGTTGCCCGAAAATGGCGGATAGCCACAGAGCAGGATGTAAGCAATGACTCCCAAGGACCACAAATCGCATCGCTTGTCGTAATAGTTTGCCTCGCCCACAAACAAATCGACAACTTCGGGGGCCATAAATTCGGCGCTTCCGACCTGTTAAAAGCGGAACAAAACGGGCGATTAAGATCATCAGATCAGATGAGATTTATTCGGGTTTAATTACTGGTGTCAGTAGCTGGGGAGTGGCTGCTGGCGAGGAGACATCCGTGGTAAACTTGATGCCAGAGCCCAAATCAAAGTCGCAAATCTTGATCGGACACAGCGAGTCGGTTTTCACACACAGAATATTCTCCGGCTTGAGATCACGGTGGGCAATGCCCTTCTTATGCAGAAAATCCAATCCAGAGGCAATTTCCTTGATTATCTGCGCAGCCTCATGCTCCGAGAAACAGATGTGCTCCTGGATGCGCGTCAGCAGAGGGCCGCCATTGATTTTCTCAAACACCAAGTAAAACTTCTCGTCATCTTCGAAGAACTCGATCAATTGCAAGATGCCCAGATGTCCCTGACAATGGTGGAATGTCTCCACTTCTCGAAAGACACGCGCACGCGCATGTCCCGGTATCTTATCAATAACCTTCACAGCATATTCCAAGTCGGTGTAAATGTTAACGCAAGTTTGTACCGAAGCGTAAGCGCCCTCGCCAAGTATTTCACCGGTCAGCTTGTAGAGTTCTAAGAAGAGTTTGCAAATACAATAGAAATATACCTATTTGCAGTGCTGCCACATGCTGCACTGCTCTACTAACCTTGAAACGTTGACGAATGAAGGGAGGAACTGATGCGTTTCTTGCGGCGCTTCTTCTGCATCTCCTCCTTGTGCCGGTTGAGCTCGACCTGCCGCTCCACCTCGGTCATGTTGGGTGCTTCACTCGACTCATTGCCCGACACATCCTCGCTACTGTAGCGCGTCAGCTCATTTTGGCCGTCTGTAACGAGATCAGACATGAAACGATATTTTGTTATTATTTTTCTGTTCCGTATTTTATCAATGCATAAAAATAGTAACGAAGGAATTCGAAATAAGAAATACTTTTGCCCAACTGCGTAGAAAGCAAATCGCGTGTCGTAAACAGGTCGCAGCCGCAGCAGCAAGTGGTTATAAAATATGTAAAAAATAAATAATATGTAAACAGACACACACACGCACACACAAAGGTTTATAGAAAAGTTCTGTATGGAAATATACAGAGGCTTGTCTGAAGCTAAGTCAGACAGCCGGTCAGTCACAGCACACCACACCATACCCGATGGCGATAGGAGTAAGGGACGGTTGACAATCAGCTAGCTTGATAGCTTTTTTCTTTTTTCTTGTCGACTATTTAAAGCCCGTTGCACTCTTTGGGGGAATATCTCCTCGAAGATCGGGGCGGACGCAGTTACGTCGCACTTTGCGGTTTAAATAATAAAATATCTGGTACTTGACTGGTAGATGATCGGCTGTTTACTTAGTTATGGTTCGAGTCTCAACAAACAGTTTTTGTTGCGTCTGTAGTGCTAATACAACCCTAGGGGAAGTGAAGTCGTCATCGCGTCATTCGCCAATAAGCAACGCGTCTCGTCTCGTCTGTCTGTACGACCTCGATGCTTTGCTCCCCTCTCTTCTTCCGGACTTCCTCTCGCATGCTTACGTACACAGCACAAAAGTGTGCGCACGGCAGGCGGTTGTCGATTCTTGTCTAAATTTAAATTTGGCCTATTTATTGGGAAGCTTTAATTGTTATCAATTGCGTAGATAACTTTAAAGATACCAAGAAAATATGCAAATTTCTCTTCTAAATGACGGGAATAACTTAGCTAAAAACACAATTAATCATTGATTGCCGGCCGGCTTTTTCCCCAATTCCATTCCTATGCAATCTTATTGTTTACAATGTAAAGTGTAACTTTTTATGTATGTATCGCAAACTTTTGTATTGAAAAGGATTATATGGCTACGACTGTCAGAATCAAGGCGAACATACACATGTATGCAGGTGGGTGCTCAAATCAACTGTCAAGTAAACAAGAGGCAGGCTGATAGCTAAACAATTCATAATCAAAAGCCAGAAAATAACCTTGGAGAATAGAATCGTGGTTTGCGAGCAAACATAATCAACTTTTCAAAGTGCCATAACAATAAACACACAGTCTACGTATGGAAACGAAACGCAGGAGTGTTTACGGTGGCAAAGATTATGCGAATAAACCAAATGCCGATAAGAGTGAACTACGCAAAAAGCGAGTATGGTACAATGATAAATTCAATAAAAATATATTTTTTGGTAGCTACAGTCGGGGAATAGAAAATATCCCCTCACTTTTATTGAAACAAAAACGAGCTGTAAACGTATCAGTGTGTAAAGATTGTAAAGTTTCCTCTTCGTACCCTACCCTTCCTTTGTGCTGCTTTTATCACTAGCATGGACTGCTGATGGAAGGAAAAAAACATGCGGTTCGAGCTTTTCGCAGAGAGAGTGAAAGAAAGAGAGCCAAATTTTGTGAGCAAGAGAGCGAATAGCAGATAAGGCGTATCTCTCTTTTGGTATTACTTCATAGCATGGCATGACGAAAGTAAAACAAGGGGACGCAATGAATGAATACACCGTTTGGAGCGCTCTCAAAGTGTCAACTATGAGGGAAAGGGTGAGCGAGCAAGGATGATCCCTGATCCTATTTAAAGGGATCATAAATGGTGAGGTTTGGATGGAATACATTTATATGTATCTCCTCCCAGAAGGGCAGACTGAAAGTTCTGTGAGCTGTTACTCTTCTGCTCTTTGCGCCACCTTCTAGTTTTTTGCATCATGACTTCACAGCCACACAGCCACAGCCACAACAGCAGGCGCGATATGTGAGAGTGAATGTGTGTTTGTGTTGTAAAGAAGCAGAAAATTATTGCGCAGCAAAATGAAATTGTAAAAGCAAAAATTAAATAAAAATGGCGAACCAACGCAAAAGCGACGACCGACAGAAAAAGAAGAATCGAATAAACAGCATGAATACAAAATTAAGAATAACAAGCTAGAATTTAATGCTTACGCCCCCATACATGTACACTTTTACTTTATTTACACTTTCAATATACAGATGATGAACACTGGGTCGAAGGGTACATAACATATGTATGTATGTATGTAGATAATTAAGAGAAGATATATAGCCATTGTTTAATGCATAAACATTAACACATGCTTGCATTTGCACTATATACGAAAACATTAACGTCAAATCGAAATTAAAATAGTAGCAACCTGCAAGGCGGAAAAAGTTGCCAAAACAAAAAGTAAGAACCGGCATTTTGAAATGTTTCCCTTATAATAAATCCATACATACAGTAAAAACACATACATATGCCGCACTTTGACAACGGTATTGGTAAAACTTTTAGAATATAACCCACACACACAACACACACATGTATTTCTTTCTACGCTTGTTTTGTATTTACCCAACATGTTTGCTGCGCTGTTGTTGTTGTTGTTGTTGTTGTTGTTGCTGTCACTCTCTCGCCTTTTAATCGCAACGCAATTTGTCTAAGCAACGCCCGCTTCGGTTCTGTGCGGCACGTTTTTGCAATGCGTAGATAAAATTGCTACCGGTCGGTATTCCGGCTGCTGCTGGGGCCCCTACTTTGTAGTTTCGATGTTTGTATTTGGGGCTAATTTTAACCCTATTTTGGATTGATTTTCAAGTTAAAACGCAAAACGAAGCCGCCTCTGATTTCGATATCCACATTTTATTTTTCACTCACTAGGCCAGTTTTATCCACAAAAATGGCAACAAATCACGATGAATGGAGGTGGAGCACACGGAATATTTTCGACTATAGCTGACTAATAGGTGGAAGATAACGGAATTGGTTGGATTTCTTGTACCGGTGGTGGCTGCGGAAAACTTTTGGTGCACAATTAAACCAATGGGCGAAAGAAGTAATTTAAAAAATGAAAAACACGGACAAACTTTAGCGGACCTAACGTACTCGGCGCCAACGAGGAAAGAATCAAACACGCGCCCGTTGGCGAAACAACGGACAAGCAGCAGCAGCCAAAAAACTACCAACGACGTGACGCGAGAGTGAGCTTATTTTGCCGGATGAGAGCGCGCCAGCACGAGAGCGAGAGTGTACTGTTGTTGTGACTTGTAATAAATGAGTGTGTTTATGTACGTATGCCTGTGTATGTTTCTCTCTTTACACGTGCCAAAGAGCTATGTACTGCAGATAGGGAAAGAGGAACGCATAACCAGAAGCCTCCGCAAAGTGCCGGAGATATCGCTTTAGCATAGCAAATTAGCCACCAATAAGATTCTCTTATGACAAAGGAAATAATAGGGAGACCTGCCGGAAGAATAACAAATTCTGGTTGCACAAATGGACGGATCTTAAAGATCAGGTTTGAAATGTTACATGACACTTCCACACAAACAAATGCATGCGTATGTATGTGTTTGAATCAATTAAAACTCAGTGTTTTGATACCTTTATATTTATATCGGACAGCAACCGGAATACTAAAAGTATTTACGGTTTGATGCTCATATTATGATTTAAATCACTCGGAACTTACCGAAAGTTCCCATATACCTCATACCAAATCAACAAAAGGAATCAGCCGATACCTGTGGTGATAACATGGTAAATACAATGTGTGTTATGTATATTCATACACACACATTAAAAGCACAGCAAACAATTAAGAGCGTACGAAAAGCGAGAGAGAGAAGGAAAAAGAGAGCAACTAAAGCCACATCATTGATTAGCACAACCAGTTTTGACAACAAGTAAAGGCAGCTGCTTGCTTTGTGGTTGTAGCAGCCCAAAACAAAAACAGCAACAGGGAAAATAACAACAAAGCAGAAGGTGGGCGAAGAGAACGGCGTATCGTGCAGTTAAGAGCGTGCGTTGAAGAAGAAGAAAGACCGGTATGAACTCTCATGATGTGCATACATAGTTTAGCATGAATACACCTCTTTTAGCGAAATCCATACGAAACGTGATGCAATGAATACGAAATACACCTATTCTGTCGAAACTAACACTTGAATCACTATCTAAGAGAGAGAAAGACAGAGAGAGCGGCACAAAACTACAGCATAAATAACCCTATAGTACTCTTTGAATCAAAGTGTCGGCTTCTCTTCGCCGCTAGTGCTGTTGGCTCAGCTATTTGAGAGCCCCACAATACTTTCCCGATTTATTTGTCGGAAATTTGATAAAACAGCCACGTTTAAACAGGTAAAAACAATAAAAAAACAAATACTTTTTCTTTTTTAGCCTTTTCTGGCCTTTTTTGTCATCTGTAGTTGGCAGCACTGTTTCTCCACTGATGTTTATGTGTGTGGGCAAGCACAAACACTAATGCAGATTCTGTCTCACGTAGCTCATGGGTTTTGGGAGGTGGGATGGGAGCGCGAATAGGGGGACGGACAAACACAACACCGAAGCACAGATACACCAACACTAATGCGTCGTCGACTTCTACAAAGTGGCCTGATGTGCGCGAATTCTTTTAAAAAGCAAAAACATGGAAAGGGCAAAGGAAAAAACATTTAAAGTAAATGTAGCATTGTTTCGTCTTTTCCCCAAGTAAAAAACATAAATTGGCTTGAGTTTCAGCTGACTTTGTTTTGTTAAGCTAAAGGCATTGCCATATGTAAAAATTTCTCTCGCAGGGTTATGAGAGCGGGAGGGGAGTGTGAGGGATTTTAAGAGACGCGAATGTAAAGCTGCACGTAGGCACTAGCTGTCCTCCATGTTTTTATAGCCCAGCATAGAACAGACAATGCACAAACATATGCATATATGTGTGTGTGTGTGTGTATTTATTAAATAACATCGCCCTCAATCAAAACACCAGCTTGTACTAGCTTGTGAATTTCATTTCCGCAGAATTGTTTCATTTATTTGGTGTGAGGTTTTAGCTATTCCTCTGCTCGTACGATTCGGTTCGGTCCATTCTATTTGAAATCTGCAATCGGCAATCTGCAGTTGCCCCCAAACTCGGTCAACATAGGAGCGTGTAGGAGGCAAGCAGCCGAGAGGCCGCTCTCATCGCTTTGTCTCTGTTCGCCCGCTCATTCGTTCACTTTGCTTTTTCCCCATTCGCTTTGGCCTGTCGTTCTATTTTGGGTTGCAATAAACGTCATCAAGAGCAATAAACGTCATCAAGGTTATATGTTATATGCAGGCTGCTCTGCCAGCGTCTCTGCCAAATCGTAGCTACCGCTATGAACGCCGTGTCGTTGTTTCAAGCTTTAAAAGTCTGTTACCATTACGTTTTTTTCGAACAAATTGCATGGACTTGGACCGTAGAGTGACTCACGTTATTTTAAATGCCTGACACATTCAACTCGTACTCTTAGATACTCTTTTTCTAGGTACTCTTTTTGTTTCGTCTTGCTTGATTGGCTCAATAGCAGCAGCTGTTGCTCCCCCCCGGTATTTTGTACAAAAAATAAGAGAAAATGTATTTTCGACCACGTCGATCATTGCATATGCTTCAATGTGCACATTTAATAGACACAACACATCATGAACATGTAACAGCTAAAATTGCTACTGAATAAGATAGAATCAATCGGAGCACGATGAAACAGAACAACGGAACGGGGAAGCCGAGCTAAGGAAATGTCGAGAACTTTCCCAACTATCAGTAACGACTAAGCAGTATAATGTTTTACCCCAATTAAGAGCAGTGTAGTCTCTAAATATTCACCTGATTGACTCTGGCTGCAGCTGTTATCCGTGTTGCTAGAAGAAACTCCACTGCCGCACAACCCACTGTCTCCAGAACCTCTAGGGTTGTTGTTGCTCCCATTCCCCGCGTTGGCGTTGCGATGATGGTGTTGCTTCGCGCCTGCAGCAGCTGTGCTGGCATTTTTTTCCTCCAACTCAACCATATTTTCGGGAGTTGGCGTTTTCGCTGGACACTATTTGTAGCCAAAGAATGAACACCAGGCACAGTTTCGGCTTCGCTTCCTAATAGATGAAAATAGTAGCAACGCAAAAGAACAGGCTAGAAGGGGTTTGGTTTGGTTTGGTTTGTGACGGCTCTTCCCCGGTCCGGTCCTCCGCCAGCTGCAAGAAACAGCGTTGATGTCAGCGGCGCTGCTGCTGCTTCGGCTGCGTTGCGCTCTCGCTCTTTCTGCTGCTTCAGCTCATTCAAAATGGTGGCTGGTTGAAAATATTTTTTCTGCTTGATACTTTTTTTAATCCAATTGCCAAGAAATGCGAGTGTGGTGTGTGAATTAATTTGATTCTTTCGGTTGGGTTGGCTTGGCAATTGTATTCTTGATGGCGACTGCGTAACGACGGGATTTGGTCAAATTTATTAGTAGTTGGATTGTTGTTGGTGTAGGTGACTGCTGATTTCTCTCATCACATCGGCAAAGCAAGCAAAAAGTTTGGATCTATTCCTTTATTCCGTTTTTGTTTTCGACTTAATTTTTTTTTTTTGCGTTTCACCTTTCCTTTGTGGGCTTGGCTGGCTGTGCAATAGTTGGGTGTTGTGTGGTGCAGAAGTAATTCTATTGCAATAATTGTGTTGTTTTCTGCTGGAACTGACGGGTGGTGTAGGCTGGTCGTTGTTAAAAATTATTCCTGCTGATTACAACACAAAAAAAATCGCTGAAATAGCGGACAAAAGCCGTTTTCTTTGCGTATTTCGCTTAAAAGTATCTTTCCCAGCTACCGATCCATTTTTCACCGTTCGAATTTTTTTTTCCGACAGTCGGAGAGTCCGACAGATAGTGGGACCGTGGATTTTTCGATCAAAAATACGGTCTGACGCTCAGAAATATACCAAAATATACCGTCTCATTTTAAAAATATACCGTAAATATACTGACGAATTCAAGTCCTTTTATACATATTCCTCGCTTTTGATATTCCGTTGAATATTACTAGCTAGATAGAACATTTAGCCATGCCCACATAATTTTATCCAATTAATGAATACATTTTCTACAAGATTAACTACTTTTAAGTACTCCCATTTATTGTATTTTGACTAAAACAAGGTTTAAGCTAAAATGCTCAACAAAAAAACAGTCGATCCCCATGTTTTCCATTTTTCACCGTTCGAATTTTTTTTTTTTCCGACAGTCGGAGAGGGCATTTGCCAGATTTTGAGCGTCAAAATAAGCTAGATTTCGATAGGCAAAAATACAAGTTAGAACAAGCTAAAAATTGTTTTTGAACAGGTCAAAAAAAATAGGCTAAAAATAAAAAAACACATAGATATATACATTTATAATTGTCCTTATTTCATCCAACTCGCTATCACTCGAATCGGTATATTTATCGCTGGAACGTATTAAATTTAAATATTTCTCCGGTAATTGGTAGTTGTGGCAACATTTGCCATGACGGCGCAATCCATATCTGTAAAATTTAAAAGCATTCTAGTCGTATTCATCAAAAAATTAAATATTTCTAAAACAAATCTTATATTTAATATTGACTTTAAAAATTTAACAGTCATTTTGTTCGCTAAGCTTGGTCTTAACGATATTCATTTGACTGAATACAAAGTTCAATGGCATGCATTTGACCACGGTAGACTTAAAATTTCAAAAAATAAATAAAGCGATTTCTTCAAAGGTTTGTTTTTGCCAGCATCTTTATAAGTCAGTAACCAGGACCAAAGCCTTATAGTGTCATCTGTAAAGGGCCAAAGGACTAAGTTTAATTTTTTTTGCCATATTGGGCAAGAATTCCATCTATATTGGCTTTAGTTGAAGTGTTCTCAATATGGAAATGAGCCATTAGGATTTTTGTTATGTTCGAAACATTTTCTGCTGCAAAATTTCACATTTTTCCAGTGTCTCAAAATTATCTGGAAGTCTGAAATTAAGCAGCAGATTATTATTTATTTGTAATTTCAAATCCGTTGAAGCTTATTTTCTCTATGTTGGATAATTAGCTCCTTTATAAAATTACTTGCACCTCAATTTTTTATTATTTACACATTTCACAAGATCACCAAATAGCAAGTTTTTGTATAGTAGTGACCGAAAAAATTCAACGAAAATATACCATAAATTAATTCTAAAATACCATGATACACCAAAATATGTACAACAAATATACTTTTTGTTCGATTTGCCTAAAAATAAATGTAGGATATAAAAAGGAAAAAATAAGCAAACCTGAAATTAAAAAGGCTAGATTTAAGGCTATAATGCATTTGTCATAATTTTTTTAAGTTTTTCCGTTTTTTTGTTGTAAGCCAGATCTAGCCGATTAAATTGGTTGTTGTGGACCTGACACTGTCGGAGAAGCCGACAGACAGGGGGACCGTGGATTTTTCGATCAAAAATACGGTCTGACGCTCAGAAATATACCGAAACATACCGGCTCATTTTGAAAATATGCCGTGAATATACTGACGAATTCAAGTCCTTTTATACATATTCCTCGATTTTGATATTCCGTTGAATATTACTAGCTAGATAGAACATTTAGCCATGCCCACATAATTTTATCCCATTGATGAATACATTTTCTACAAGATTAACTACTTTTATGACAAACATTTTCTTGTATTTTGACTAAAACAAGGGTTTAAGCTTCCCTCAACAAAAAAACAGTCGCAATGTTGTCACGTCATGTTGCCGGTAATTATAGACCCTTTGCTCATCAACCGACTAATGGTCATTGTATACCCTATTTCGTTAATCTAATATGAAGATACTTGTTTTCCAAACTGTTTTAAAACGAAATTAATAAATAAATTTTCTCAAATTGATATGTTTTAGACGATTCCGATACCAATTCTCGGTATCTGTAAGAAGACAATAAACTGCAATTTCGTTGTGAGAAAATGATTGATTTCTATTTTCTAATAAAATGGTCTACAATGGGTTAATCGTTCTCCGTCGAAGATGGGATGTGACATTCCTCGATTTTGATATTCGATGTGATATTACTAGCTAGATAGAACCCTCAGCCCTGCTTATATAATTTTATCCGATTATTGAATCAATTTTCTATAAGATTGAGTAATTTTAATGGCTCATTGTTTATAAAATAAGCTTTAAACAAAAAATGCATAAAATGTGAGTGGGCAGTGACGTAAATGTTACGTCATTTTAACACTTGTTGCTTGTCAACCGGTGGTATGGACATCTTTATACCCTATTTTTTTTATTAATATTAAAATTCTGTTTTTCAAGCTGATTTCAAACATTAAAAATGACATTTTCTTAGATTAAAAAGTTTTTTACCTATTCATGCATTTGATTTCTTGTCTGAATATATCTCTATCCCGATACCTGTTCTTGGTCTCTGTAAGCCGTGGATTTAGGGCCATGGGTAGTGGGTTAAATATTTTTCTTATTGTAGTACTTTAAGAATAAAATGGAAAGAATGGCAAGAATGAAATGTGTTTTCAATCAAATTTCTAGTCAAAGTACTAGATATTTTGAAAAGGTCCGGGACTTCGAACTCAGTTGGAAAAGATTTACTATATGTGGCACTCCTATCTATATTTTCTATGTTTGGTGAATACGGAGACAACAATACATCTAAAATAGGGTCTGCAGTAGGGGACTTTTGGACATCCTTCCCGAAAATATAAACCCAAACCAAAATATTTGAGTTAAACACATTTTTAGGTGATTATAATTTATTAGAATTTTTATTGACTTAAGGTATATATAAATAAAATATTATTCAAGTACAAAGTTATATATACTCATTAATATTATTTGATTCAAGTAAATATATTTCAAAGTGGCTGTTGTTTTTTGTTTATATCTTCTTTCAATTAAGTACAAGTTACTGTTCCTGCTCTATTTCTAAGGGCTCGCATAATCCTCAAAAGTACTGTCCACCGTCCAAGGTCGAGGTTTGACATACCTGCAAAACATTGCAAATCGAGTCGCTATAAAGTTTTGAAC
This sequence comes from Drosophila lowei, assembly GCA_008121275.1. Lineage (NCBI taxonomy): Eukaryota > Metazoa > Arthropoda > Insecta > Diptera > Drosophilidae > Drosophila > Drosophila lowei. The sequence continues at coordinate 6,028,831 of CM017777.1, forward strand.
CTTTGCATATGACCCGTATTAAAAATCACGAGTTTTTCGTCCGTTCTGTTCTATGTATTTGCATAGTGTCTTAAAGTTGTGAGGTTGTTGCCACACGAACCCTGATCTGATCTGATCTGATCCGATGTTTAGTTCAAACCTTGCCCATGCAACAAATGTATCTTCCTTGTGATTTACGTTTAAATAATGAATTTTGGATCACAAACAGTAAATACGTCTTTAACGATAATTGCAGAGTTGAGTTAAACATATTAAGAACAGGGTTTGGGTTTCGATTTGTTTTAATTATAAAAATATTGTATCTGCATTTTACATGTTTTTGTTTTTGTTTTGTCTACTATCGTTTTTTGCTTGAAATTACAAAGTCCAGCCTTAAACAAATAATTTTCGTCACCAATCGCATTCGCGCACGCTCCATTATCCATAACACTCGGTTTTCAATTCAATTTTGCATCTAAACGCTACGTTGCCTTAACTTCAGTCCTTTCGCAGAAAATCTAACCTTAAATGTATTTAGCTCTTCTCCATCCGTCCTCAATATCCTCAACATCCTTCCTCAACTTTCCTAGCATGCTGCTGCAGACACTAAACATAAATTCAATACACACAGTTTTCATATACGAGTTTTATACGAGTGTTTTTTGTTTAAATATATCGAAGTTGCAATGTATACTCGCTGATTCTGCCTTCTTTTGCTGCCTGAACCTTAACCTGCACTGCACTCGTTCTCCGACCAGACCATCGCGCTCTAACTACACTTAAAACTTCATCTTTGGCCACCGCACCGCACCTTCCCTGACCTTCCTTCCTTTCATTTCATTTCAAATTTTTGTATACTCAATACTCTCGATCTCTCGATCGATCCTTTCCTGTAAATATGAACTGTTGTTTATCTATGGTTTTGTTTTTTGTTTTTTGTTTTTATATAAATGCACTAAATGTTGCACGGACCGTTTGTCTATGTATACAATATATTATGATTTTTGTCTGTTCTGTTCTGTTCTTTTCTGTTCTGTTCTGTTATGATCTATTCTGTAGTTTTTATACCTTCGCTAAGCCAATGAAATGTGAGAAAATATGTTTCTATTTCGTCATTTTGTTGTTTGTTCGCCTTTTATGTTTTGTTTGTTTTGTTTTATGTTTTTTATTTTGCGTTTATAAAATGCCAAAAATTTGTGCAAATTTCTAAAAAATTTTGTTTTGTTTTCGTCCTTCTTGTATTATACTAAAATATTTTGTAACTTTAAAATGTACTTTTCACATTAGATTAAATTTTTGTTTTGTTTTCGTTTTTCGTTTTTGTTTCATTTTTAAAATATTGCATTTTATTTTATGTTTTTTGTTTTCTTTTGGAGGCTTTATCCCTGAGTGATTTAATTTCATTTGTTTGTCATTTATTGCAACTTTTTGTTTATTCACTTATTGTTTTATATTCTCTTACGCGATTTTAAGTATTTTGTTTGTTAGGAGAGAGACCAAGAAAATCAATTGCGAAATAATAACTTCTCGTTTTCTGTGTTTGCTGTGTGAAGGTCGCTTAATTATTTATAAATTGTCACTTTTGTTTATAAATTGTCTCTGGGCGGGGGGTGACTGATGGCTGATGGGTGATGGGTGATGGATGATGGGTGATGGATGATGGATGGGGTTACAACATTTGGAGAGTCGCCAAGTTAGCGCTTGCTTGGCCAGAAAAAACTTGTTAATATAATATGCTGCTACCCTCTCTAATGTAGTAACTGTATTAAGGTTTTTTGCATAGTGTTTTGTTTTTTTTTTTTCTTTTTTTTTTTACTTTTTGGCTAACTCTTGTCTCGTGGTTCGTTTCGATTTACTTCTATGTCTACCTCGTATGCCATGTGGCTGCTCTGCTTGTTGCCTGCTGTGTTTTGTGGGGGCGGGGGTGGGGGGCTTGGCTTCTCTTCTTGAAGGTGTGTTAAAATATTTGTACTTCGCTGCAAGTGTTTGAATTACATACATCCTTCCACAGAAATGCACTTAGTACTGCTGCTGCTGCTGCTGCTGCTGTTGAAACATTACTATATTCCGAATAAGTACATTTGTGTGTACTACTGCGTCGAAAAACCAAACAATATTGAATGACCCTCTCGAGCTCGAACTGTGCAGGGGGTACTCTCATACTCTTCGCTATCAAAGCTCGAGCACAAAGGGTCATTTGGGAGCTGCGTGTCTGTAAATCTATATGTTTTGTATGTATCTTCTGTATATTAGCGTATATTAGTTTGAAGCAGTCATATATTAACTATACAAGTGTACGTACGAGGATGCATATCATATCATATCATGAGTAAAACATAGCCTTGTATGCCTCTTGTATGGGGATTCATGGTACGTTTATCGTTAATCTCAAAATGCTTTGTATTTGAACAGTAAATTACGTTGTCACTCGCACGAAGTGTTTGCACTTTATTTCGGTTATTGTTTTATGCCTTTATTCCTATTCTGTTTCCTTTTGTTTTATATATATAAAAATATTGTTTTATACAGTTTACTTCTCGGTTATTGTTTCTCTTATTGGTTTAGCAAATTGCAATTTTTGTTTGTTGATCTGCTGTGCCTACTCTCTGCTATACTGGTATCTGCTATCCTGGTATCTGCTATCCTGGTATCTTGTATCTGGTATCTGTGGCTTCTGTCTATATTGTTCTTATTTGTAAGTTGTTTTTTTTTTTTTTTTTGGTTATCAGTTATTGATTGGTAAGCTGGATATAGGTGTGTGTATCTATCGCTGTATGAATGTATATTACACATAGATATTGTTGCAGTTTTCTTTTTTACGGTAGTTCTCTCTGCTCTAAAGAATGACGATGGCTGGAAGTTGGGGGCATGCAAAGATGCAAGTATTTTTCTTGTTTGTATTGCATTTTCTGTTTAGTGTGTGTGTGTTTCGCGTAGGAGGTTCGGTGCTCCTTTCGTTCAAGTTTAAAAGCTTAAAATTACATGACCTCGAATCTGAGGGGTTGGTTGCTCTGAGGGTTCCTCCGTTCCCCTCTACTACTGTCTATTGGTAAAATAAAATACAAGACTAGAAATAAATTTCATTTTAGGGTTTCTTACTTCATTAATATGCGCAAAAGAGTGAGTAATAGTAGGTGGGAAACCAAAACTCAATGAAACAACGAAACAATTCATTCGCCCTAACACATACGAGTGTGTACGTGTTAGCCAAGTATTTTGTCTCGCGATGAACAGAGGCGCCAAGACAGGCCAAGACAACTCAAAAGGCAAATCAAAATGTTTGTTAATTGCACATAAATTGATTAAAATTAAGCAAATTAAAAACTTATATTCTTAGAACAGCTATCGATCGATAGTTTTTCAATTGTTGTGTGTGTTTTGGGTTTTTCATGCAGCAATTACAGATCACAGATCCTCAAAGAGAAATGAAAGTAACTTTTTTTGTATGTATGGTATGGTGAGTCTTCCCTTATAATATGTATGCGCATACTAAATTTCGAAATCTTCTTAAATCTGTTCCGTAGCTTGCTTTGTTTTGTTGTGTTTTGTTTTGTTTGTACATTTACTCTCCTCTCCTGTCCTCTCATATACTCTCTTTATATAATTTACTTAACTTTTGTGCGAAAATCTCAACTGAAAGAACTAAAGCTAAAGAACTGAAAGTGTCGTGAACAAAATCGTACTAATACTTGCAAATTGTAAGTATAACATCGTTTTTTTCAGAGGGTTATCTGTTATTGTTATTGGAGTTGGAGTTGGGTGACGCTCAGCAGGACCTTCGATAAACTCTTTAACAAATTTCAAAGGCGGCACAGCTGCTGCCAGCACCATACGATCCTCGCGAAGAAGCTTCTTCAGCAGGGTGCTGCCAACAACTGGGCCGCCTTTATGGCTTGAAATTTGTTTGAGAATTTACCAAAAGTCCTTGTACGATCCTCAGGAACCATGTAGTGCATTGCTCTGTGCATTGTTGCCACCGGATCCGTTTACGTTCTGCGCCGATACCTCGGACTTGACGCGTCGGGCAATATGGGAGCGCGTATGCTTACGTAAGTGATCCTTGCGATAGAAACCTAAATGAAAGAACAGCGAATTAGATATTTAGCTATTTAGTTATTCAACTCATGTAGCTCGTGGCCTGCGTACCTTTTCCACACTCAATGCAAACATGCTTCTTCTCGCCGGAATGGATAACAATGTGCAAAGTGAGCTGCTCCTTGCGCTTGAAGGACTTCATGCAGATCTATTGTTGGAATAGTCAGAAGTTATGTGAAAAATCAGTCAAATGAAAGCGAGAAAGCAAGAGAGGAGGATCTATCAATTGTAAAACTTGCATTGCACACATGAGGCCTGTCCGGTATGTGGGACAGCTTGTGCCTGGTCAAGTGATCCTTGCGCTTCAGGGCCGCATTGCAAATGTCGCAAACGAAGCGTCGCTCCACGGCATGCGAGATGACGTGCTGCTCGATTAGACTCCGGTCCGGGTACGCCATTTGACACTCGGGGCAGCAGTAGAGCGTGGATCCGTCCAGAGCTTTCGTCTCTCGGATCTCGCCTGGTTTCGGGCGTGGCTTCTTCTCCTTTGGTGGTTTCTTCTTTTTGGTTTTCTTGCCAGTGGCCGTGGTGGTGCCCCCACTCGCGTTTGTGGTGCCCACCGACCCTGAGCTGGACACTGCCCCGGCTCCACCGTTGGTGACCGCTCCATTGGCATTACCGTTGACGCCGTTGCTGGCGCCATTGGTCAGCGCGGCGCCATTCGCGTCCGTCATATTGGTCATGTGACCGCCGTGCTCCATGCCCACCAATCCATTGTGGTGGCCTCCGTTCGCACCGTTATTGCTGGGCGTCAGGGCGACGCCTCCCAGCGCCAGGCTGGCCAAATTCGTGCCATTCTTCAGGACATCGCCAGAGGATTCCTTCTTGATGGTCTCCGAATACTTGAGGAAGTGCTGTATGGAGATTGGCAGTGTTGCGGAAAGCAAGTGCGATGAATAGTCCACAGTGTTGGCCGTGTTGGCCAGCGTCTGCCACGACTGATTGACATTCTGTAAGATCTGCTGATTGAGGACTGCAGAAGAACGGGAAGAACAGAACGCTTTAGTTCGGATCAAATCAAATCAAATAAAATTTCATCCTGCATCTAAAAGCTTCCTTCCTGCCTTCATCATTTTCTTCGAATCTGCTACAATTACAACAAGAAGAAACCTACCCCAACAACAATTTTCTTCACCTTGACGACCACCCCACCCCACCCCCGGGGCGGGAGCGTGTAAGCAGCAGCAGCAGCAGGCTGCTGCGTGGGTGTTTACTCGGGGGGCTTCTATTTTCTTAATATGTAATCCCTGGGATAGTAACCATTGCCTCCCAAGGCCACAGCAGAGGCAACAGCAGCAGCAGCAGAAGCGGAAAGCCTACTTTTTCCTGTCCCTCCCTCACTTCCTGCCTCTGGCAAAGGCAATGGGCAAAGCTTTCATTTCAGACGAATTTCCCGGAGCAAGATTTCGCATTTGCTGAAGCAGCATTCGCAGAATCGTAATCAAAATTATAAAATAATATCCACTTGTAGGGAAAAAGTATGCTATGAAATCCCCACACACTGTCCCAGACAGGCACAGGCACGGGCAGGCCCAAAAACATTTATAAATAACGAGAAGCCGAAGCGAAGCTCATGCATGTGCCCGAAGAATAATGTGCGTCCTTGAAATACACATATACCAACCCAAAAAGACTATGTATGTACACAGTATACAGTATATAGTACATGCCCCATGTGCATGGGTATGTGTATGTCCGGGTGTGTGCCAGACCCATGTACAGCTCAGCCTCCCTTCCCGCCCACAACCGGCACTGCTGTACTGTTAATGCTCCCCACAGCAGGATGGTATGTACTGCTTTTCGACCGATTTTCCTTAGCCACCCACCCAGCCACGACCCACGACGACAACTCACCTTCTTCCCGGTCACGTTCGATTTTTGGATGGATTTTACCCTTATGATCGGCTGCAGCGGCTGCATTCAGAAAATTTAGATCACCCTGCGGCTGTGAGGAGTATGGTATGGATATATTCTGGCCATATTGCATGTTATTTGCTGCCGAAACTGAAATGACAAAAACGGAATTGGGGTTAACAGGATGAACAGAACAGGAGACATTCAGGCAATTTAGGCAATCGAAAATTTCATCAGAGTTTGCATTTACACATCTTGTAGTTGGACTGGGAGGGTTATCTATCACAGCCTGTATATAGTATAGTATATAGTATTTAGTATATGTATGTGTATAATATCTATTATAGATTTAGATTTAGGTATAACTAGCACTCGGAGCAATCCAATTCAATTTCGGACCGGCACTCGCGAGCTCCACAACGCACACACTGGCCGACTAACTACAACTGACTGCTGCTGACTGCTGACTGGGGCTCTGACTCTGACTCTGACTCTGGCCTGAGAGCTGACTAGAGTTTTCCCGATTTGGCGGCGGCGGCGACGGCGACGGACGTGGCTCCTTCTCCGGCTCCTCTAGCTCTCAGCTGGCAGCCGAATAAAGATCGGGTGCCGGCACAAAACCCAACAACAACAACAACAAAACAGAAACGAAACGACCAAAGTAACGACGATATGGCACGATACATGAACATAAGAGAGTACGTATGTATTCGTAGGGAACGTACATGGCCAAGTAAATGCATCGTTCGTGTGTGAGTGCTGTGTGTAGGCCGCCGCCGCAAAAGCTCTCTGTATACACAGACACATAAATACACAAGCGAGTGTAGATGTTTATGTATATGTCCATGTATATGTAGTTAACAAACGCTATTCTCTTCTGTTCCTACTCGGTGCGGTGTCGAGAACGTGCGTGTGCCTGGCCGCCTGCCTACAATTGTTGTTGTCTGCCTGCTGTCGTCGCCTGCCTCTGCCTCTGCCTCCCCTGCCGCCCCTCTCCTTCTGCCAGACGCCTGCCTGCCGTCTGCCAAGGCCAAATTTTCACACACACACACACACACACACTGACGCACGGCGTAGACCCTTACACACGTGTTTTCGGGTGCCCCGACAACGCATACATAGGAAAAAGGAAATTAAAACTGAAACTGAAAATGCCGGCCGCGGCGCGGCGCGGCCTCCTGCCAACAAGCAAACGCGCACACGCCTGAATGTATGCCACAGAAAAAACGTTCCACCCGCTTTTTTCAGTGGGTGTGCATTTTTTACTTTTCTGGCCTCTCCTTTCCGTCCGTCGCCTTCTGAAGCATTTCTTAGCCGGGTGCTCGGTTTTAAAAATAACATTTTCTGGCTGTTGCCAATTGCCTTGTTTTACTGGCTTATGCCTTGTAGCACCTACAGCTACAGCTTCCTTGGCATCCAAAGGCATTCGCCAGTACTAATGGCAAAAAATACAATATGTATGTACATATCTGATAGATACTTTTGAGCAGTAGGCTGGACAGGAAGGACATCATTATCATCATCGTAATATAAGTACAATAAACAGAAAGAAAGTGGACAAAGGGAAGTGGAAGTGTTGGAATTTATTTGTTTATACTTTTCTAAGCTGTCCTGTTTGCAAGTCCTCTGAATAAATTACCGAGCGACCTTGAGCTGAAGTGTATTCCACATGAATAGGTGCCATACTCTGGAAAGCTAAAGCTCTATTAGTGAAGGATAATTACAAAAACTCCGACAAACTATTCCTTTTAAAATTCCGCATCTTTAATTAGAAGTTCAAAAGTGATGATAAATAAATATCCACGTTATCAACGAAGATGAGAAGAGAAGAGACTACAATGAAGCCATAGCAACAACACAAAATAGGAGGCATGGCATGCGTGGATGGGAGCCGGCATGCGTTGCGTTGCGTTGCTCATAGCATTTCACTTTTCACTTCACTTTCCCATGAAACAGGATGACGATGACGACAACATAGAAGAGAACATTGTCGATGTCGATGTCGGTGTCGCCTCCGTTGTTGCCATTTTGCCGAGCAACGAGTTAAAGTCGGTGAAGTTGAAACAGGGGCCAGCCGAAGGGAGAGTAAGAGCGAGGCGCCCCAAACTGAGAACGGAGTACGGAACACGGAGCACACTGAAAGAGAGAGAGACCCCATACAATGGCGGTCTTTGACAGTTCAAGTGGGGTTCCTGGGCGGATCATTCACATCAAAGTGGAACAAAATGGAAAGGAATACGCCATGGGGCGGATGGTTTGGGGGGAGAGGGGTTACGATTTGGAAAACATGGCGGATGGCGGTTATCTGGACCTATCTATGTATGTCTATGTGTGTCGGCTATAGTGACGGCATACATATAGATGCTTGCATTCGTGTGTGTGGGTGTGGGTGTGGGTGTGTGTGTGTGAGAGGCAGTGAAAGCGATGAGAGCGCCCGCGCCAAAAACACAGAGAGTGAGGGAGTGATATGGAGAGAGAGAGTGGCGGCCGCGTGACAGAATGAACGAAAGAGAGTTAATACGAGAGAGAGAGAGAGAGAGAGAGAGAGACCATCCCATGGCGTGGTTAGGAAAAACTGCAACCCCTAGAGTTGGGCGAAATTTGACCCGAAGTTTGCTGCGGTTGTTGGTATGAGAGTCCAATGTTTGAGGAAAGGCTGGATGGGGGGGAGGGAGGGGATACACGGCGCCAGTAGCAGGGTTTAAGTCATCAGCGCGCCAGCATGACAACAACGATTCGATGATTCTACAGCCGCTTTAAGTCTTAAAGTCATTCGAGAGAATGGGAGAGAAATAATCATGGAATACTGATACTCATTTACCATCCTGCTAATAGATCTGATGTGATGAAAGGGGCATGGGGATGGGTGCTGGTGCTGGGGTGGTCTCCTTCTCTTCTCTTCCCACCCCACCTCCCCACCCTCCCATCGTTCATTGCTTTATCATGCGCACATTTTTAGTGTTGCATACATCCAGGCAACGTTGGGGGTGTAACCAGCCGCCATTCACACTCGGGCATATGTACAAATGTGTACATAGGTACATAAAAATGCAAATGGTTTATGGCTTGGGTGTCTGCGCTGGCACATTAGACCCCCCTCTAGCAATACTTTAGGGAAAGTGTCCTCGACAACAAGATACCCGTTGGTGTCCGGTAATATGTACATACAATCCACAATTTAACAAATGCCAACAGATTTACTTAAGCCTCTTAGTAGCTGTTGTCTTTTCCAATCGCGGGCCATAACTTTATTTGCTTAAGATGTAGAAAATCCTGCTTTATTCCAAGAAAATGACTCACGCGTGTTTTCCTATCTTTGCCACACCATCTTCTATCGAGGATGAACAGCGATGGAAATGGTAAGGGAAGGGCAAGGCAAGGGTCGGCGAGCAGCGATATCTGCATATTTCCTGGTAACCTAATAACAATTTTTACAACCGAAAAGCGACGACGAAACTACTATATATTCGAGTGCATCTGCATCGGAGATAGCCCAGGCACTGGTGCTGGCGCTGCAAGCGATAATACAGCTAATAGGCGACAAGAAAATGCAGTAGCCCGAGTGCCGGGCCGGCGTCGACGTGGGACAGTTTACCTGCCGCCTGCATGGGATCAACCACAGAGGCATACGCACACGCACACGCACACGCACACGGGACTGCATAGATTACGTACAGCTAGATGTATATAAAAGAGAGATAAAAGAGCAACCCACACGCACACACACAAGTACAGACATTTTCCTGTTATAGCAGGTAAAAGAAAAATACAAAAAAAATAAAACGCTAAACTGGAAATATAATGCGTAGCTCAAAAGCCGGGATCAATGAACCTCTGGAGTTGTGGAGTTTGGGTCTGCGTTTAGTTCTTCACTTTCCAATAAATGCTTACAACATATGTACGAGAGCAGAGCCATTGTTGCCATAGCAAAAATAAATTATGAAATGTGTTCTCTGAAGGGCGGGGGATGGGATGCCTGGCCGGGGAATCCAATTATGCAAGCAAATGCAACTAATTAGAATTGATAAGGAGATGGAGATGGAAATGGAGATGGAGAACACAACACAAGAAAGAGGTGGGGTGATTGGAACTAGGATGCTTGGCTTGCCCTATGTATTCGCGTCACGAGCGCAGGAAGGAAGGGAGAGAGGTGAGCGATTGAAGGCCCAGTAGGGGTTGCATGGTGGTCGGTCGGTCACACCCTTCCACAAGAAATATTGCAACTTGGCAGGAAGTCAGTGCAATTAAAAAAGCAATAGCAGGCGCTTTTTGGTTGGGGGTTGTAAACTGTGCTCACACGTACATATGTACATACATCTGTACACTGTCCTATATGTACCATACGTATGCATGGGCGAGTGTGTGTGTGTGTGTGTGTTTAATTGTATTTTCTATGTATGTGCTTAAGTAGCTGCGAGAGAAAAACCCACCCCGACCAAACAACAAAGTGAAATGCAGCAAATTCAAAAGTTATTTGAGTTCATTGCATTTTCAAGCCAAGCAAAACACACAGCAACACACCAAGAAAAACTGGCAGCAGCAGCAGCAGAGGCCACACACACACACACACACACTCGAACATTCGCACACTCGCACTCGCAAGCTTACACCCACTAGCCGAAAAGGGGGTGGGTGGTAATGACTCAAAACATAGAGTAGAATATATAAAAAAAGAGCGCAAAACAAAAACAACAAAAAAAATCGTTATATTCTGCTTTGATGACAGGGTATAAGTCGTCGTTCCGTTCCCCGCTCACCAACCCCCAATTGTAGTGCGGTTTACAAATTGGACTAGCCCTCGTATGAAGATGTCTACTAGTGCTATAAGGGATGGGGGTGGAAATATATCCATATGTACACACATACAACAAATGTGTATGTTTGTATGTGTAGAAATGAATCTTCCTTTCACTTGCAGTTCCTCGAAACTAAAAACCTGCAAACGATGCGTACCTATAATCAGAGACAAATCGGTCATAATCTTAAAGGGAGCCCTATGCCATAATAAAGAAGCGAACCAAACATTAAAGGTTCTCTAACCTGCACTCATCCAATCGAATCTACCACGCATAATACCAAAAACGTAACGTAATTCCCTATATAAAATATCCAACAAAACAACAGTTCAGCTCAGTTCCTTCCATACCATCGATACATAATACACCGAACCGAAGCGTTGTGTAGGGCATAGAGGCGGGTATAAGCGGCAGCCGAACATCGTCGCTGCCGAGTGAGAGTGTATGCCCTGACGCTATGACGCTGGCGTCGGCGTCGCCTTCGCCGTCGCTGCTGCTGAACTGCTAGCAGCGGGGCGAAAATAAATCGATAAAAATAAAATAAATTTTTAGTGATTATGTTATACATACATACAAGCACGCACACATACACGCACTCATACACACTCACACTCTCGCACAAGCACGTGCATGCTTGCCTCTGTATGGGAGTTGGTATATGCACTTACCGTTGGCCACATTCTGATTAAAATGATTGCCATTGGTCTGATAGCGCTGTACATGATTATCGGTTCCTGCTGCGGCTGCAGCGGCTGCTGCGTTCGCAGGCGGCGTTCCAAATGCACCCGGCGTTTGTGCATCAAATTTAGCGGCGAATTGATGTATGCCAGAGAACGGGCCACCAAACGCGGAGAAATTCATCATAGCAGTTTGTCAGCTATCGGTTGTCACGGCGGGATGGGGACGAGCGGCGGGGTTCTCGCCTCGTCTCGGCAAATAGCTTGTATAGATCTTTATTCTCAAATCGGTTTGCTTCACTTATCCGTTACACTATAGTAGATATATGTATGTATATTTTGCACAATTTACACAACACGATCCCCGATCGCTATTAAGCCGAAACCAGAGACAGGCACAGGCACAGGCACAGGCACAAGCACAGGCAATGATGAAACGGCAACAACGGCTACGGCGCGACGGTGATGTTGATGGCGATGACGCTGAACTCTATGCGGCAGTTTTCCAAGAGTGGGTGGTGCTAACTTTTCTTGTTTGTTGTTGTTTTCTTGTTTTATTCTGTTGTTGGTGGGGGTTGGTTTCCGTTGGTGTGGCGTGGCGTGGCACACACACACAAACTAATGCAAACACACGCTCGCGTTTACACATACACACACACACGCACACACACAGTCGCAAACGCGCGCGTATGAGCGCACAATTTTATGCTGTGCTTCGCTTTTTCGGGGGTAGTAAAGTGTACAACTTTCAATTTCGTTTAAACTAAACACGCACACACCCAAGCAGAATTAAACTAAAATCTCGCTTCCAACCGGCTCGTCGAGGCTCCGAATTCAAACTAAAAGTAACATTACAACGAAAGAAAGCGGAAACACTGGGGCAGGCAACACAGACACAACGCGGACGGCGGCAGAGACTGCGACGCAAATGACAGTGACATACCATAGGTTGTTACTCGGGTATATTAGGCCTGTTCAATTTGTGCACATGAACATGCGGAGCCTGAAAAAGGGAACAATTTTGAAACATGCCCCGAGTGCGTGTCCCTCTAGCCGTTTATTTATATTTAAGCCGAAGTGATAATTCCTGTTTTGAGCGTGCCGTGCCTTTGTAGGCCGCATATGTTGGGATGAAGGCAGGTACTCGGTATGCAGCCGTCGAATAGACCTTACACTTATTTCTTCGTCGACTGCAGCATTCTTACATGTTTGTGTTAGTTCGCTGTGTATCTATGTATAGTGTGTGTGTGTGTGTATGTAAGCGCGCATGTTGTGTGCCGCTTTGAGGGTGGAAGTTTTTCTACTTCTCTGGAAAATGCGCGTTTATTTGTACGTTCCTTACATTTTGCTGCATTGAGCGTTGGGCATATGACACTTGCCCAACCTCTCCTCTTGATTAGCCAAATGTTAGAATTAGTCCGCTGCTGAATATCTTCTGTGCAAGCGAACTGCAATTTATGTTGGAACTGACGCAGCCGCAGCCACAGACACAGCGAGACACGAAATTCGCTGTAAGCTATCAGGATGAAAACCGGTTAACAGCATAAAAACTGGTTTTCAACTGAGATGAGCTACTTTTTTGTTGCTGCTGAAGCAAAAACAATGAATTGACAACAGCGCCAAGCAGGATGACTTTTTGAATGTGGATTTAGTTGTACATTTGCGTTTCGTTTCGTTTCGAATTAGTATGTTGTATGGTTTATGAACTAAAAAGATGCAGGACATGAGTCAGAGATGTATTTATGCTCTTTGCTGTGTTACCAAATGTTCACAGATTTCCCAAAATGCATTGTACATGAAAAATGTTGTGCATTATGTCTATATATGGCGACCTTAGGCAGAGTGCATTCAAAAGTCGGTGATATCTGAAACAAGAAAACGCACACACAATGCGCCTTGTATTTTTATTTGGTTTTCCAACTTTTTGGGGTTGTGTGGTATTGCTGTGCACTTATACGTTTACATGTGAGCGTACATACATACATACGGTGTGTGCATGTATCTGGGATCTGTTTGCCCAGAGAGAGAGAGAGAGAGGCACAGAGAAGAGCGAGCATTCTCGGGCGCATTGCTCTCGTTGCATTTGATTCTGCTGCTGCGTTTGCTCGCCAATGCTTGTATTAATGAAAGTGAGTCCAGCAGCAAAAGAAAGCATGAACAGAGCCAAGAGTTGTGTTCTCTTTCAAGGGTCCGCAAGTGTTTTAGTTTTTCTAGATCCACTGCATCTGCATACGTTGGATAGGATCGAGCAATCAAATATGGACTTGAGTGTTTCAGACTGCAATACATGCATACATACATAAATACATGCATTCACTTATCGGTATTGCATATTTAAGAACAAGAATATACGCATAGGCTGCCAATTCTTTGAACTTGTTGAAATTAATATCCAAATCGTAGTAGCGCATATTCAAGTCGCTGTGACTGGAAATTCTCTTTTATATGCTCAAATGTGTGTGTGAGAATGTACATACATATGTATGTTTGTATGTATATTTTTCTCATTCTTGTTTTTTCCTGTTGCAGTCTTGTCTTCTACTCGTTTGACTTATTAAGAGGGTTGGAGTTTTTTACGTTTCTCTCCCATTCTCCTTATTCCTCATTCTCTCTCTCTCTCTTTTTTTTTTCACTCTCTCCCTCTCTCTTGGACGTTTGAATGCAATGCTTTGTTTAGCTTGATTTTTGAGCTGCAACTCTTACATACATATGTATGCATGTACATTGTTGTTTATAATGAATTTATATCCACATTTTCCAATTATAATAATTATTAGTTTTGCTCATCAGGCCGCATAAGTGTACGAAATGATGTCGGAAAGTTTCCGTGTTACTCGATCACCGGTACTGGGTGCTGTTTAGTTGTGGGTATATATTTATATCACATGTGCATACATATGCATATATGTATATATATATGCGTGTATGTATGTGTTTATGAAATATGAGTAAAATGTACCTGCAGGTATGTACAGGCACACACTTAACTCGTATTCCTCTTCAGCATCCTCTCAAGACCCCCATTTCGAGAGGTACATATGCATGCATGTACATATGTACAATACATATGTACCTACTCATACTACCATACCATACCCCCCCTTGCTGCTGCAGCTAATACCCGGCCTAGAGAAAAGGAAGAAACCTCACACTTGCTCGGACAGCTCAACTCATCATTCAAAGAGCTTAAGATAAAATAAAAATTAGGTTCATAATCACGTTTATTCATTTTATTAATTATTATGAGCTTGTGGCAAAGGTTGAGCTGAGGCTGGGGCTGAGTGCGTGAGGGGGCATGGCATTTAATCTTTGCTAATTGAAAAAGCATTGCATGCATTGAAATGCGGCATTCTGTAAAAAACCAAATCCAATCCCCCCCGAATTAGAACATATTGTACTGTACTGGACATAACAGTAGACCATCCTTAAACCAACAACGACCAGCGATTCCATACAAAATATTATCATATTACCAGCCATTACATATGTAAAAAATTGGCATACCATCAGCACCATATAGTAGCTTCATTTACGTATCGTGTTTGTATATTTATCAAAGGTAAGAGTATTTAATTTAGAAAACAAATATATGTAACTGAAATACAACCTAGCAAAATGATTAGAATGTTTATGTTTAATATCACAAAAATATACATACAATATAGATATAACAGCGCAAATCAATGGAAATACATGGTCAAGCGAAGGCAGCAGGCAATACAAAAATCATAATACACACAATACCGACTACGTACGCATATAAATACTAAGTTATTTGTTCTTTAGCTAGTTTGAGTATTCTGGATAGTATTTTTAACACTTTAGATTTACCATAGGTAGTATTTATGGAAATAAATTTTGTATAGGTTTGTAAATGGAGTATATATGTACTAAGTGTCGTATAAGCTTTGAGCATTAAGCGTCTTAGCCCATTGCAGCCGATAGCAAGGGCTCCCATGCTCGATTGGTGTCTATATAGAGAAGGGTGCACTGCTCGGCTAAATCTTCACCATCGTCCAGTATTGTTATTGGAAAGAGATCGTTCTAAAGTTGAACAAAATGATGTAATCAGTAAAAAAATCAGGTTATTAGTTATTGTGTGACATACATTCTTTGCCTGCCAAAGCTGTTCCAGTAATCGCAAAAAGCGTTGCATTTCCATGCTGCTGGCAAAAAAGATAACCAAATCATCGAGACTCTCCAAGGGCGCCTCCTGGCACGAAAACTCCAGTATGCACCACCAGGTCTCCGCACGCGAGGTTATCTTAATGCCAGTCATGGCTTTGATGTCCCCACACGTGAGTATCGCCAGACCAGAGTTCTTTCCATATACACTACTCATTCGTTGAGATTTTCCCGGAGAGGACGTATTTTCCTTAGACATATCCGGATCGTTTCCATTCTTTGTAGGCGTGGAGCTCAGAGAAGAGAAAGACCGCTGAGTTCCCCGAGTCGGTGTACTCATTGTGGAGCCCATCTGCAAGCAATATATGAGGATTTATATGGTGATTATTTACAGCAATTTACGACATTCCGATCACGTACCAGGCTACTAGTTTCAAAAACACTCAATAGCTCTTCTTCATATAAGAGTTGTTTGGTTTGTGGAACCACGTTTGTATCCACCTGATGGATAAGTGGCCTCAAGGGTGCCGAAAAATCTTCACGCAAGGTTATCAAGTGATTTTCCGTAACGATTAGAGTGCAGCCCAAGGTTTTGTGTTTCTCTTGCGGTATCAAATGCTGGAACGAAATCAATATTTAACAGATTTAAAAGTAAATTTTCACTGTATTGTATTATGACTTACGCCAGTGGCCGACTGTAGAAGGGCTTGCAGCCATTCGGATGCCACATACTCATCCGGTGCGGCCATTTGGAGGAGTTCACCCTTTAACATAATCTCAAAGCAATGGGGGCGCTCGGACTTGAGAGTCCGTCGGGCACCTTGACACTCGGCAAGAGCCATAGCCCAACTGGGACGCGTCTGGGTGGAGTCGTTAAACATATACAAGACGCCGGCTCTACAAAAAAGTATTTCTATTTCAATAATTTGTCTCTAAGACGCCTCAAAACACGGACTTCAATGAAAAGTATCCTGCCTGCCAGTACACCCTGCTCGCTGCTGTCGTGGTTGCTGTTTCCTTAAACCGGCGGTGCATGAGGAATCCCTTAATAGATGGCCCCAATGGCTCACCAGGTGAATCTGCTCTTAGTGCATCGCCAGCTGGCACATTGACAACGGCATAGAATAGCCAGCGTTCGTCGTTGCCCACACAGCTGTTGGCTCGAACAAAAGCCTGCAGCGGAGCCAAATGCTCCAATGTCAGTTGACCCACAGCCGGTAGAGTGGCACCGCTGCGTCTGGCACAAAGCTCCAAATTGGCAACAAGGGATCCTGCTGGATATGGTCCACCTGCCAGTAAAACCTGCTGCATGTCCCGCATGCTGTTACTCAGTAGAACCGTATTGCCGAAGGGACCCATCTTAAAAAATTGTAATTCGGATTATAATGTAGATACAACATAGTAGAGGTCGCAACGGATTCTCTTCTTACCAAAATGACATCCAAGTCTTTGTAGGCCAAAACGAACTTGGCACAGAGGCAAGCCCGATCTGCCAGATCTGCCACATATAGTGTCCTGTCCGTCAGTAAAACCAACACTGGGGTCATAACGCCCTCGCTGCTGTAGCCCGTATAGAGCTTGAAGACCTTCAAAAGCTGCTCATTGGAATCTTTTAAATTAAGCAGACTTTTTCCATGAAACAAGTCAATCGATATTTCCCCGATGCCAAGCTCAAAGCTGGATACACTCTCTGGCGTATCCGTATCCAGGCTCACAGCGAGTTCACGGCGCGGGGAATTCGTTCCACACATTTCAATCTCCATTGCGATCTCCGCATTTAGGTCATCTATTAGCTCATAGTTCTTGGGTCGCGCCCCCTTGACATAAAGCCTCTGTTCGCTTCGCAGTTTATCCGCAAAGAAATTGTTCTTTCGAATGGAGGTTTCTAGTATTTTCTTCTGGGTGACATTTCGTAGGAATCGATTGATTAATGAGGTCTTGGCTGCAGGAGCTGGAGGTTTCAGAAGATGAGCATAGTCCACATCGGTGTAGTCAACGATGACCAGATCGCTGTCCATGGAACGCTTGTCGTTTGTCGTATCTGTGGTGGTTATGGTAAGTATATCATCGTATTCCTCGCTTAGAATGGTGCTCTTTGAGTCGCGTCCGCTTCCGCCAGGGCCGCCGCGAGCTGCCAGATAGCTGTTGGGGCTGTGAAGGCTACGACTGTGGAGCTGCTGCTGGTCGTAGTATCGAGTCGGCAGCATTGGCTGGCCATGTTTCTTTAGAGGAGAGGCCAGATGACGCGAATGGCGATCTGTATTATTTGGTTGTTGGTTGGATATTTGGTGGTGGCTGCTGCTGTTGTTGGTGGAACTTGTAGGTTCCGATATGGTGGATGAAGAGTGATTTCTGTACATCTTACAGCTGGAGGGCGCTTGTTGTTGTGGCTTAGACATTTTTAGAGCTGTTAATTATATTCAACATTAGATGAGATTACAAAATTGGTTTGGATTTAATTTATTTCTTACCAGTACAATCATCTGGAGCTGGGGCTGGGGCTGCTTTTTCCTCTGGCTTTTCAACTGGAGTACCGACAGCACTTGTGCTTTCCTTCAGGCTGCGAAAGAAATTACTAAACGTCTTAGCTATGGGTGCATCCATGAACGACTTCTTTATCTGATTAGCTGCTGGCTCGGCTATGGGTGTGTTTTGCTCCAGCAAACTGGCTACACTGGAATGGCGTGGAGCTGTGTTGGAGAAGTCTGATTGCGGCTGCCCAGGCCCAGTCTCGTAGGACACACCAGTGTGCTCGAAGACAGTGCTTTCGCAATTGATAATAAATTTGCTGCGGAATTCATTCGAAATGCTGCTTATGGCTGTTATGACTGTTTCCTTATCGAACTCCTCCTGACGTTGTAAAGTGTGCGATGGTCTTGTCTCTGTGGGCGAGGCTTCGATGGAGCTATCATCATTCTTATGCCGAAGCTGCTCATCTACGTTGTGCACAAATTTCTTAACCGACTGTGTCTGCTTATTACCATCGAGACTTTTGCTCAGGAATGGCTTGGCTTTGAGCGTGGGCGACTCCACGATTGCACGATTTGTTTTGGCTTCCAGCGTGTGCTCCAGTTCTGGGACGCACTCTACCACCGCCTGTAGGTCCTCTGAGCCCTCGGGCACACCGCGTTCCGGCAAGGGCATCGTGAATATACTTTTCAAGGAGCCAAATATCATTTTGCTGCTGTTGTCGATTAGTTGATGCTTAATGTCGTGCACATTAAAGGTCTTGACACGGCCATTGAGATCTTGTTCCAGAATAATGTTTGTCTGACGTTTGGTTTTCTTAAGGCAGCTGGACTTTGGCTTTTTCTCCTTGTTCCAAACTGATTTCATTGTGGGACCACCATCGGCATCGCCAATGTTGGGCTCCGAGTAGTAGCAGTTCTCACCTGTTCGATAGAGATTACAAATACGAGTGAGTATATATGTATATATGAATCTTAAGTTATCTGAGAGGGAGTCTTCTCTTGTCTTTTGTCTTACCAATCAAATTATTGTTTGCATTACTCATGCCGATGCAATCGCAGGAGCTGCTCTTGGCCTGCTCGTATTGTTTTCGATTGGCATTGGAGTTCTTGTCCTGTTCGTCCGAGTCCAGGCTGGAGTTGGAGCTGCTGCAAACGCAATTGTATAGGACAGGCTCTGCCTGCTGCAGCTGTTTCTGCGCAGACGGGGCATATTCGAATACACCCGATGTGTCGTACTGCAGGCCAACAGGCTCATTCGTATCGAACATGTCCGTGTTCACATAGTCCAGCACATCCGAACAGGCATTTCTATACACCAAATGTCGCCTGCGACCACCTCTACCACCGCCGGCCATTGCCTCTTCACCATCGCCATCATCATAATCTCTGCCAGCTGCACAGATCTCATTGGGTCCCTCGAAACGCTCTCGCTCGGGGCACCAGGAATACCGGCCGGGGGCACCTGCCACACCCGCCGAGTTTGCAAAGGCCAGCTTGCGGCCGTTTTTGTACGTTATAAAGCCATGCTCTATGTGAATGTTGTCGGTGCGAGTGTTCTTCAGAATATCCTCGTGAAAGGACACTCGCTTTTTCGGAGCTTTTGATGCGGACGAAGTCTTGTGCACCTTTCGCCTGTACACAATTTTCTCAGTAGTGTCAAAGGTCGAACAATCACTAGTTATCATCGACTCAGCCGGTGCCACATTGGAGTTCGGGTCAATGGAAGGTAGCTGGGGAGAAGGGACTTTCAGCGGTCTCGAGTTCTCCTCATAGGAGCACATGGACTCCAGCATCACATCGCTGTTCTCGGAGTCGAGCAACTGCACCCCTGAATCACTGGGTGTCGTGTCCTCCAGGGTGCTGTTGATGCTGGAGCTCATCTTGTCAACGGGGGACACTTTATTCATGTTGTTGTTGGCCTTGGGTGAATCCATCATTATATCCATTTTCAGATGGTAACAATTTTCACATGCACCGCACCTCTTGGAAATGTCTGGCTGTTGATCTATTTTTCAATTCCACCTTCAACGAAATTTAAAACGGTATGTATCTTTACTTTCTTGCAATTAATCAATATCCACAAGTTGCACAATGCGCCGCAGCAGTGGACGTGGACACTGCACAGGCGGACAACAAAGGAGATGAAGTCACTCCCACCTTTCCACTCGAAACTACACGACACGGCTCAATATTGGCGTGCAGATTTGGGCACTTACCTTCACATTTGTTCATCTCTCCCATGCTTATTAGAAGCGTGTCTTGAATTTTAATGCAGGTAGTACTGGTTATTTATTTCTAGCTTCGCCCCATTTCGTACATTTGTAACATTTAAAAATTTCAAAAATCAATATTTTGGGACGTCGCTTGAAACAGCTGTTAGTGGTAGGGCTGCAAGCCAACGCTGGTCTTGCAGCCCTGGTTAGCGGGGATGTCGGATAACGGCAAACATGAAATCTTACAAGGTGGCAGCGCCAGTTGGCGGCTCATTTGATTTTCATTCTTTCAAAGTGCGCAAATTCGTACAACTTAAACTTTTCTTTTGCTTTGCTTTGCATGATATATATCAGTTAATACTTTTTTGCATATTTAAATGAAATCCCCTGTCGAATGTCTGTCGCCCGTTACGCATAACTGTTCTGCCTGCTGTCGCAGACCGGGGTCAGTTGTCAATTTGAAAAGTAGTGTGTGAGGAATGCGAATGAAACCTTAGAAATTAATTTATCACACTTTTGCAGTGCCGCCCCGCCTCGCATTCGTGTAAATAACTTTGTTTTGCTACAAAAGAACCATAAACCAAAGAAATTCCCAGCATTTATTGCATAATGAGATCAGGTTTATTTTCATAAATTCGGAAAATTCAAAAAATGAAATGGATTGCAGAGCAATGTGTCGCAAAACACTGCACTACATACTCGTATTACCTACTATTAAAATTCAAAGTTAAGTTGCGTGTTCATAATGCAAAAAATTATTAATCAATTGAGAAAATACAAATGCCTGATTGCAGTCGCAATCATTTTGCATATAGTCGAGAAATCGATTTTGCTGTGCAATTGTGTTCATGGTTTCAGGTAAATACTCGTACCATACCCAACCTAATGGAATGAAATGGATGGCCATCCATTTTCATCAAAAGTTCTCTACAAGGTTGTCTGTGTTGTGCTCAGCATATAAGCTCATTTTAATCTCCTTGTAGAAACAATACGGAGAGCGCCGAGCTGGTTTCCCATTACGAATCGAGTCTATCGCTGCCCGACATATTGCCAATACCTTCGAAAACATACGATAAGAATCGTGCCCCCAAGCTTTTGGGTCAGCCAACAGTCGTTTACTTCCATGTTACCGTACTCTCCCTGGATTCAATTAATGAGGAATCGATGGTATGTTAGACCCCTGTCCATGTGTTGACCTGTCTCTTTTTTGCCATTCATTTCTGATTTCTGATTTTCCTGATTTCTGATTTCTGTAGACCTACGTGACGGACATATTTCTTGCACAAAGCTGGCGCGATCCTCGACTGCGATTACCCGAGAACATGAGCGAACAGTATCGTATCCTGGATGTGGATTGGCTGCACAGTATTTGGCGGCCCGATTGCTTCTTTAAGAATGCGAAAAAGGTTACTTTCCATGAGATGAGCATACCGAATCACTATCTTTGGTTATATCATGACAAAACGCTGCTCTACATGTCGAAGCTAACGTTGGTTCTGTCCTGTGCCATGAAATTCGAATCGTATCCGCATGACACACAAATCTGTTCCATGATGATTGAGAGTTGTAGGTGGCAATATCTGTTTAATATTGTAGTTTATCAGAATTATTCTTTTGTTGCTCTGTATTGTATTTTTGCTCTGAACTTTTCCCTTTTCTCGCCTTTTATTCAAATCTGTTTGTGCACATACGAGGGTTTTGTTTTAGATAATTTTAAATGTGTTTTGAATTACAGTATCCCATACAGTGGAGGACTTGGTCTTTATTTGGAATATGACCGACCCACTAGTGGTCAATGCGGAGATAGAGCTGCCACAATTGGACATTTCCAACAACTATACGACGGATTGCACTATAGAATACTCAACCGGTAAGCCAAAGGAACTAATTCAATGACATGGTAGATATTTATATTCTATTCCTTTTAGGCAACTTCACCTGCCTAGCCATTGTGTTCAATTTGAGACGACGCTTGGGCTACCATTTATTTCATACATATATTCCCTCTGCTTTAATTGTGGTCATGTCGTGGATATCCTTTTGGATTAAACCGGAAGCCATACCGGCTCGAGTCACCCTCGGCGTAACATCCTTGCTCACACTGGCCACACAGAACACTCAGTCCCAACAGTCGCTGCCGCCCGTGTCGTATGTCAAGGCGATAGACGTATGGATGTCATCCTGCTCAGTGTTTGTCTTTCTATCCCTGATGGAGTTTGCTGTTGTGAACAATTTCATGGGCCCCGTGGCCACCAAGGCCATGAAAGGCTATTCGGATGAGAATATAACTGATATGGATGATCTAAAGGTGAGTTATTGTTGTACTACGATAGATATATACTGGCTTTTGGCTAATGCCTGTTAGAATGCCTTACAGCATCACCATCGTGAATCGATCATTGAGCCTCAATACGACACATTCTGCCATGGCCATGCTACAGCCATTTATATAGATAAATTCTCGCGCTTTTTCTTCCCATTTTCGTTCTTCATACTCAACATTGTCTACTGGACAACGTTCCTATGATGAATGATGAAGGAAGAGAAGATATACAACAAACACTTCGAAGGAATAATAAATACCAATCAAATACCAAGCGCATTTGTTTAAAAATGTATATTATATCGTTTTTAGGCCACAAATAATTGCATTAAAAATATGTATTATATATTGATTTACTATATGTATATGGTAATAAATAAAGCAAAGCGTTTAATCATACATACATAGGTTTAGGTTTAGTTTAGGTTTAATTTAATGGAAGCAATTCAGAAATTTCAATTCATTTCAATTGCGCAACAAAGGTGGAATATTCTTTGGTAATTTTACTATATATAGATTTATATTTATGCACATATGTAGCTTTAGCTGGCTATATATATATATATATCAAAAATGTATATAAAAATTGTTGCTGGGCTGGCGTTTTTCCCTTTTTATGATTTATCATAGTTATCATAGTCATATTTTTTTTTGTATAATCACATAACTTTATAGGTTCTTCACACATTTACATTTCGCATAAGTTATAGATCTTGTTGCTTGGCTAACATTATTTGTGTTTGATGTATATGAACGAAGGAAATGCTAAGGTATGCAAAATATGTTTCGTTATGATATGATACACTACACAGAGCCAAAGTAAGGAAATTGAATACGTCGCACACGAACTGGATTATCCTATAACAAAACATAAGATTCGGCACACAATAGAACGGAAATCCACACAAAGATGGCACCAGCATCCACATTGCCTTTCTTTCTTCTTTTTTTTTTTTATTGCAGGCATGCCTGCAACTTTTCTATCCATTCCTGTGCCAGATTTGCATTGACCGCATAGAAATTGTAGGTGCGCTTCGATGTTTTCAACTGAAAAGGGAGTGAGGGTTAATACAAGTTTTTATAGATTTTATATAGTACGAAAGTTACATCAAAGAATCCCTTTTCGTCCACGCCCTTTGCGCCAATTTGTGCGGGTTGTGCGGCAGTTACCGACTGCACTTCAGCCAATTCTACAATGGAAAACATCCAATATTTATCCACTGAAACAATAAATATTACATTTTGTGCCTCATTTACCAATTATTCCCTTTGGAGCGGTATCCTCTGACGTGTCATAGTAGCGCAGTTGATGTTTAATCGAGTCAAGGACAAACCAGCGCTGCTTCCATCCCTTGAGCAATGCACCACGTTTGTAGAGATGGCTAAAGGGAGATAAGATCGGATAAAATATTACAAACAAAATCAAAATTAAAGATCATTTTGCAGAACTCACCCCTCGTGAGTGCGATTTTCAGCAACGTTACTACTAAATTGATTGTAAAAGTGGTGACTGGATGTCCTCGCAGTGGTGGCAGCACTTGAGGCAATGCTGGCCGTGTCACCCTGAGACATATTGACATTCGGGGCTCCGACAGCCCCGTCGATGGCCTTGTACTTTGTGCAATTCTTCATCGAGAGTTCCGTGCACTTTTCATGATAGGAATTACCACAATCCATGCAACGATATCCAACCGGGCCCCAAAGCAGCTTTGTGCAGTGATTGCAATTTGTGGGCGTCGTGTATGGATGCTTCTCGAAGCGATGCGGATGAAAGTAGTTATCTTGATAGCCCGCCAGTCGACCCTTCATTATGATTTCCAGTGTAGACCGCTTATGCTGATGCGCTTGGACAAACATGCTGCCGAGCGACGCGTTATGGGGTATTGGCTCTATTTTCGGAACCACCAGGCTGTTCCAGACCTGTAACCACTTTTGTGGCAAGTGTCCACGTTCCGTCTCCGCGTGCTTGACCTCGCTCAGCAGGCACACATAAGCATTGGGATTGCACTTCTCCATGTTGTCGTAGCCGGCAGTAATAACCGTACGCTTGCCCCTCATTTCGGACAGATCGATTTCATCATCCACGGTAGTGACTTCCAGATCATAGGGTGGTCCCTGGGCCAGTTCCTCGTTGGTGTAGTAGCTCCAAAGGTCTAGAGCAGCCACATTGTTTTGCGGACGCAGTGCCATGTCCTTGTCGGGAGAGTAGAGGAAGTTGTAGAAAATGGGCGTCTTGTTGTGCTGCCTCTCTATGTAGTCGAAGATGGAATGGCCGATGCGATTCAATTGCGTGGGGGTTCGTGGGCTTCGTAGGTCGAGGGGATACACACTGCCCTCGTCATCTGAGCCATTCGACGCGATGCCACTCACGCCAAATATATTCTTTGCGTTGAGCGATCCTCGCTTGTCCTCCATGGCGGCAATCCCCGAGTCCGAACGCTCCAATTCGCAGTCGAACAGAAACGTGCGAAAGCGACACGACACCACATGATATGCCAGGAATCTCAGATAGAAATCATTGAACTCAAATGCCATTGGAAACTGCCGCTGCAGCTGATGGACCACATCCAGGAACTGGAGAAATGTCGGAGCAAAGGCAATGTTTGTGTTGGCGTGCGAGGGTTTCAGATTACTGCGATGCGCAAACCGATGGCCAAAGGCCAGCCACTCCTTCTCCACCAGCACTCGAAAGCCGTCCAGACTGCGGTAGTACGGATCCAGGCAGAGCTGGGCAATCGAAGACAACTGAGCGGTCACATCGGAGCCATCCTCCAGAGACAGCATCACACTGCTCTCCTGCAGGTCGATGAGGTCCACAACAGCGCCAGACAACTGCATTAGCGAGGAGATTTGCTGCAGCCAATCGGACTGCTCCACCATTTTGGCAAAGCTCTGGCCATCGGCATCGTTGGTATTATGCGAGGGCATGCAGGCCCGTATAAGTTTCTTAAACGCCGGTCGCGATTGCCTGATGTCTGGATAATCCACGGGAATAAAGTCTGCACAGTAGTCGACGTTCAGATTGGATTTTGCCTGCGATTTTTCCCCTGCAAAAACAAGAAGAAATGTGTCACAATTTACTTAGTTTCACTTCATCTAAGGCAATGATTCAATGACTCACCCAGAGCATACAGACGCATCTTGCAGAAGGCTTTCGCGGAGGTGTTGGCTGAATTTCCCTTAATTGTGCCACTCTTGTTTGCCCCACTGGACTTGCTGCCATTGCTGGCATCCAGGTTGTTTTTGTGCTTGCGCGAGAGCTCTGGAGTGAGTGATGGGCGATCATCGGGCGAGCCGTGTCCGTGTCCAAGCAGGGAGCTCATTGAAAGATTCATGCCCGTGTACTGGGTCAAAGGCATGGGCGCTACCTGGGGCATCGTATTGATCAGAGCCAAAAAATACTTGTCCTGCTCGGGGAAGTGGGTTACATCGTGATGGATATTGGCATTGCCGCCAGTGGTGTTCTTGAGCATTCCAATGACGGACTTGCTGTTGGGCTGGGCTCCTCGGATGAGCAGTGCTCCATTCTCATGCCGCCAGGTGGGCAGGGGTATGCGCTGGCCCTTAAAGTAGCGCCCCAGATGTATAATGGCTGCGTCGCTGCACTGGACAGGCGACACAATGATGGCTGGGTACGAGCGACAAGTGGCGTAGCTGGCATTGGCATTGCTGATGCGGAATCCACGCTGGGACTCTGCATCAAAGCCGAGTCGCTTCCAATCCAGCACATAGCTGCGCTCTCGCATGCGTTCCATGTCCTTTGTGGTCAGCAGTCGGGGCAATGCATTATTCTGAGCCTCGAATTCATCCCCATCCTCCAGCTCATCGTCAATCGATTGCGTTTCGGCGGCATCTGCTCCACTGGCCAGTTCGTAGTCTGTCACAAGCTTACGCTTGGTTTGCTGCTTCTGCTTGAATCCAGCCTTTTTGGCCGTGCGCAGCAGTGTTTTCTTAGCGAATCCCTTGAGCGTGGAGTATTTCTCCTTCGTTTTCAGTGGGGCCACACCTTGGAGCATGGTGCCATACGACTGAAAGGCAAAGTACTCGAATTCATCGAATGGATGACGAGCCTTGCTTAATATCTTGCGAAAGTTTTCGATCTGCTCAGGCGTCACCTCCGTATCGAATGCCACCTTCAGCAGCTGAAAGGTACTGGAGCGCAGCTGCAGGCCCTCCGGCAACGTCTGATCCAGATGGGCCAAGTAAAGCACTGATATCTTCTTCTCCTTCAGCAGGGACGAAATGGGAAAGGTTCGAACTATGGTCTGCTCGCAGAAGAGGGGATCGCAGGGCGAACCTTTGAATACAACACGATAGTTGGTCAGAAACAGAGCTCCTTCGGCGGGTATGAGGCACTGCGTATCATCCTCGCGGCCATCTGGCATGAGGAAGCAGCGCAAATGGTCGGTCACCAACTCCTCCCCTGGCAACAGGCAGGGTGTTTGGATCTTGGGCTTCTGGACATGCGGATGCCGCTTGGCCTCCAAATAAACTGGCTCCAGGGATTCTATATGCATGTGCACCACCCCCGGCACCATGTCGTGCAGATTACGTATGTGCTCCGATGTGACGCCACCCTCTGTGCAGACGCAGTCAATGAAGCGTGAAATTGTTTTTCCAACCGTAACACCAATTTCCAGGGCATCGTTTTCCTCGAATCCTTCGTCAGAATGTTCGCTCAGACTGTGGGAGCCCAAAATACTGCAACAGTAGCGTATTATTAAGATAGAAACAATTATTTAAAGGGCACCCACCTGTTGGAAACACTCTGATTTTCCTCCAAGCGAAAGGCTGGCTTCGGCTTGCTGGCTGCGTCCACATTGACATCGAGTGGTATCAGCAGGGAGACCATTCGGTTGGCAAAGTGTATTGCCTGGCTGTACAAAGTGGACTCCTCGGACTTGGCCAGCTCGGCCTTTTTATCCTCCTCGATGGTGGGGCTCTTCCGCAGTTGTTCTGCTGTAATCTCTAGGGCCGTGGGCTCCTCCAGGGGCACCTCGTCCAGCACACAGTTGGCTTCCTTGTGGTGTTCGTTCTGGCGACGCTGAAGCAGATACAATGCCTTGATCTGGCCCTGTACGTCCTGGTAGAATGTGGATTCCCAAAACTGAAGATTCTTCCATATTCCATGATCCTGTATCTCTGTATATGCAAACTGAACCACGCCCGTGGATAGTTTTCGACAGAAAATTGTAGACATGGGCAGGAGAGCCGCTGCCACTGTGTATTCATCCACGCCAGAGGAATTCTGCAGCGCCTTATTCATGAATCTCAGCACCAACTCAAACTGCTGATGGTCCAGGATCGCTTTGTTGCCATGAACGTAACCAAAGAGCTCCCTGCAGAGGATCAACCTCGCATCTCGATGCTTGAGCGTGCGCATAACAGCGGGCAGCAGCTTCCTGGCATCTGCGATCCGATTCTCAAAGATATATGACACACAAGTGCGCAGCACCTCCAGTCGACGGGCCGAGTTCTGAACATTTGGACGCACATCTAGAGCCTCGGGCAGCCTTGGTCCCATGGGAATGATCCGATGTTGATTTCGCGAAACATGGAAGCGCTGTGCCCCGCCATTCTTTCGGATGCCCTCCTGAATAATCAACTCCACCTTTTCCACATTTATGCGCGGAAAAGAGGGCTGATGTATGCGCTGAAAGGCTCCCTCCGGTGGGCGCAAAACCTTCTGCGCATAATTGCTATGCGCAAAGGAGCTCTCATTATCAAAGAGAGTGCGTCCCAGTTCCTGGATATGTGGTATTATCTGTAACAGAAATATTTCAGTTAGATTTAGCATTGCTTCTGAATTTAGATGGCATGGCTCTGCTCTTCCAACGTCTCTACTTACGAGATTCCGATTCTGAGCTTCCAGTTTAAGCAGCTCGTTCATTGAGCTGTAGAGTTCATCCCACGCATCTGAGGCACGCCAAGGAGGTCCTCGCTCATTGACAAACGTCGTAAAGAACATGCTGTCCAAGACGCGAAACAGGAACTCGCTCTCGATCAGATCGCGAGCGCCCAGAAAACCAGCTTTGTGAAAGGTGATGACCGTCTTCGGATGGATCCGAATTATGGTCAGGCAAGAGCGATAGCCTTGCAGAAGCTGGGCGAAAAGTCGCATAAAAATGGCACGAAGTTCCTTGTCGATCTGGGCATCTGTCTTGGCCAAGACAGCCGGGCGCTCTTGGGTGGGAAACGCGAGATCCGCCTGCGCCAGGTTCGGGAAGAGTATCATACTGAGCAGATTCTGCGTCTGCTCCCACAGGGGCGATGGCAGAATGGGGACTGGGGGTGTAAGGGCCTCTGGAATGGTAACGAGACCGCCATCTAAATCGACGACAATAACATCCAGGAGATCCGTAATTTCAGTTTGCAGCGAGCTGTGTACTCCCATAATGAAGGGCGTGGGCGTGGACAGGACTTCGGTGAGAGGTGCCGGCAGAATGGGTATGTAGACGTGCGTGTATCGAAAGGGGTACATCAGAGCCACCAAAGCCTTGCAGCTCTCCGTCAAGTGCCAGTAGCATTTTGAGAGGAAAAGGATTTTGTTTTCGGTCATCACTGCGCAGAGCAGTATGAGGACATTCTTAATGCCAAGTTGCTTGAAAAGAAAGTGCACGCCACTCCCGGTCGTAGGCAGCGAGGAACTTTGCGGCGGCTGAAGCGATTGCTTGTCCCCTGCTCCAATCGAGAACCTCACTTGTGGCCCACCCGCCGGCGGCACTTGAATGCACCCAAGGATGTTTCCTATCAGTGTCTCCATGGCATACGACAAATTCTCAATGTACACCGTGTACATCGTCCCCAGGCAATTCTGCAACAACAACAAAAGAACGTTAACGTTAGGCGTTAAGACTTGTAATCTTTTCCTTACTTTGAAGGTCTCGGCACAGTCCAGACGCGATATAAGCACCAAACACTTTGGGGCATACATGACGCTGTGGTGTGTATTTTGAGATGTCGTTTCAGCGATACCCGAACCCGATTCCAGCGAGGCTACCGCGCCCAGCAGCCTGCTGCTGCTGCCGCCTATGGTCTCATCCTCATCGTCGACGCTTCTCGTCTGCGTGATGGCCAGCGTCTCGTGAAAGCTCAGGCACGCACAATAATGCTTATTGGCATCGATGTCGGTGAGAACAGAAATGAAAAATTTGGGCTCTTGTTTTTCATACGATAAATTCCATCCCAGGGGCTGGCAGAACTATTGCAAAAGATAAAATATACAACCAGTGTGTATCACTATCACTATTTCTGTGTGTATTTGTATGTGAAACGAAACGAAAACGAAAACGAAAGAAGGAAATACAAGACGCACCCATTCAATGCCGTCGATAAACGGAGTGTCGGGCCAATCTTTCTCGGGAAAGCGTTGAACAATTTTTCCGCATATTGGCTGCCCACACACATTGCTGGCAGTCTCTGCAACGAAAATATGTCACTTTTTATATATTATATTACTAAACATCTGTACTTACTCTCTTTATCGCTGTCGTAGCCAACAATTACAAAGTAATCAGCAAGCCGGGACATCTCGAAAAGCACATTGCCGGTCTATACTGACCCACCTGCCTTGTTATTTCTCTTTAAAGTGGAACCTATGGAGTACATAAGTAACAAACATAAGTAAAACCAAATGTTTTATGTTGTTTTCACATAATCAGGTGCTTAGGCCACCACACACATACACAATAGAGCGAGCGCCGTCTTGTCTTCAATTTTGCATCATCAAAATGACCAAATCAACATTCACTAAACGAAGCACGTAGCTGGGCTCTCAGTTTTGGCATAAATTATAGCCAACATCGACTGAGCAAATTGTTTTTGTCGATTTTCAGAGTCTTCCACTGGTTTATATTCTTTCAACTTCTTTTCAACCACACCCCGCCACGCAAAAGAAGTTCGGTGCATTCTACATAGTACAGATGCCAGCAAATATAACACAACACACATAGATTTGTTAACCTAACCCACGTGCTGGAGGCTGCTCACTGTTTCCAAATCAGCGCAGTTCTACCAGTTTAATTATTATTAATATTAATACAAAATTACGGACAGATACAATACACAGATGACAACAAAATTTTCCAGCACTGATCAGCTGATAGAAAATACCAAAGTCGGTATTTTTATGTGCTCTCATCACTAGTCGATAGTATCGATAGCCGAACTTGAGTCGGGTAAAGACCTCGTTTACCCGGTTGACAACAATGAGTCCCATTCCATACTTTTAAATTATGTACTGTACCTAAATTACATATGGTGATGATTGGAACTGCTCTTCCCAACCATTGAAAAAGTGGAACACCGGGAAATGTACGTGATGTGCATATGAAATCGGCCAATGAAATCGTCAAAAATGTTCTGCAAAACATAATGCTGCAGCAACATGCTTTGCAATTCATTTTTGACGATTTTCATTGGCCGAAAGCAAAAAGCGCGTCGTTCCCGTTTTAACCGGTTCGTAGTGGCGGTATATTTAAACCCAACACATGCAAAATTAATTTTATATGGATATATTATATGTCGTATCAAATACATATTAAAACTAACTTATCAGTACCAATTTTAGTACTAGTCCCTGGGCCCGTTAAAGTGGCCAACATGGCAAGTACCAGGAAACGGCCGCGACAGAATGTCCGGATGTATCGTGTTAATAT
The DNA here is from genome assembly GCA_008121275.1 of Drosophila lowei. NCBI lineage: Eukaryota > Metazoa > Arthropoda > Insecta > Diptera > Drosophilidae > Drosophila > Drosophila lowei. The sequence continues at coordinate 6,060,021 of CM017777.1, forward strand.
TCCCCAATAATTGCAGTTTTCAGCTATGGCTCAGCCTGAATGGTAATACCATCCAAGGTCCAATTTTCGCCGAACAACATTCCGACTCTGCTTCAGCTCCTGAATGTTATGTTCATACATTTCCCGTTGGGTTCACCTTTTCAATGGTTGGGAAATGCAGTTTTTTTTCCGTTTTTGAACCCCCAAAGTATAGAACTTTTTCCATATTTTCTTTGGCCGCTCAAAATGGTCAAACATTAGAATTTCTGGTTTGGGATACCAGGCGAACAGAAATCAGCAGTAGGTCGCTGCTTTTTTCTTTAAGCGAAAACAATAAAAATCAAAAACAATTATTAATATTAATAATTATTAATAAATAAATAAAAAATCAATAAAAATCAAAAATAATTATACAAATAAAAATAATCAAAAAATAATAATAATTATTAATAAAAATCAAAAATAAAATTATTCAATAAAAATCAAAAAATAAAATTTATTATCAATATTATCTATCAATATCAAAATAATAATTAATTTGATTAATTATTAATAAAAATCAAAAATAATAATTATTCAAAAAAATAAAAAATAATTATTCAAAAAAAAAATAATTATTACAATAAAAATCAAAATAATTATTATCAATTAATTACCAATATCAAAATAATATCAAAATAATCAAAAAAATCAAAATAATTTGATTAATTATTAATAAAAATCAAAAATAATAATTATTCAATAAAAATCAAAAAATAATTCATTATCAAAATTAAAAATTCATATCAAAAAAAAATATCAAAAAATAATGCTTGAAATTATAAAAATAATAATTATTCAATAAAAATTGATTAATTATTAATAAAAAATCAAAAAAAATAATAATTATTCAATAAAAATCAAAAATAATTATTATCAATATTATCTATCAGTATCAAAATAATAATTAATTTGATTAATTATTAATAAAAAAAATCAAAAATAATAATAATATTCAATAAAAATCAAAAAAATAATTATACCATCAAAAATAATTATTATACAATAAAAATTAATTATTAAAATTATTATAAAAATTAATATTCAATAAAAATAATAAAAATTATTAATAATAAATAAAAATCAAAAATAATTATTATCAATATTATCTATCAATATCAAAATAATAATTAATTTGATTAATTATTAATAAAAAATCAAAAAATAATTATAAAAAAAAATAATTATTCAATAAAAATATCAAAAAATAATTAATTTAGATTTTATTAATAATTAATAAAATTTTAATAAAATATTTTTTAAAATAATTGTTTTGATTTTTTTTATTGTATAATTATTGTTTTGATTTTTATTGTTTTCGCTTAAAAAAGCAGCGACCTTCTGCTGATTTCTGTTCGCCTGGTATCCCAAACCAGAAATTCTAATTTTTGACCATTTTGAGCGGCCAAAGAAAATATGGAAAAAGTTCCATATTTTTGGGGGTACCAAAACGGAAAAATAAAATTAAAAAAAACTAGCGACCTTCTGCTGATTTCTGTTCGCCTGGTATCCCAGATCTGAAATTCTCGATTTTGGCCATTTGTGCGGTCGCTGGTTGAGGGTTGTTGTTGTACAACAATTGACAACAACAACGTTTTGTTGTTTTCTCCGTTATTTGTGGCCCGATATAGGCGTGCGCTGGCTTCTTGTGTTCGGAATAGCTTCCTTGATCTAATGCAGTCCTTATCAAGGACCAAGGATCAAGAATATTTTCTCCAGATATGTATATCTTGATTTCTCCCTTATTTGTGGCCCGATCAGGAAGTGCCATGGCCCGCCGTGATCAGAAAAATGTCCTTGATCCTTCGGTAAGGACTCCAACAACCCGAACCATACATATTTAGTTTTCTCGGCTATTCGTGGGCCGATCTAGGCGTGCGATGGCTTCCTGTGATCGGACAAATGTCCCTGATTTGATGGATAAAGGATCAAGGATGTTTTCCCCAATTAAAAATATTTAGATAGGACTCGGTCTGTCTCGAATACGCCTCGGTAATGCTTGGATAGGACTTTGTTTGGCGGGGGAATATCGGATACGACTCGGTTTGTGGCAAAGCGTAGGGTACATAAGTCCTCTGTGAAGAAAGATATATTTAAAAAAATATCCACAATTATATACTGATTCACTTACGCGTCTCGAATCTGAAGCCCACTGTTTGATCCGGCGACGTATGAATGGGTGGGTTGCTGGCATTATTTCCAGTGGGCGTGAACCAACAATTTCGCCGTCGATCAATGGTCCCTGCTGCAGCGGAGGTCAAAATTGTACCGACGGTATATTTACGGCGTATAATGGTATATTTTATCAATTTCATTAATTTATTAAAATTTAATTTTCAAAGGTATATTTAAGACAAAAGGGTATAGAAACTTCCATACGCTGGTTTTTTAATTTTCGCTCACAAATCGTACTTACATACGTGCATCATTTATTCCAATAGATTGCATTTATTGCATTTTGCATTTCAAACAATTTCTATTTGGCGCGCACCACTCGATAGCCGAACTTGAATCGGGTAAGGTTCTCTTTGAACCGGTTGACAGCAATGAGTCCCATTCCATACTTTTAAATGACTTAATTACTGTACTTGGATCGACATATGGTGATGATTGGGAACTGCATTTCCCAACCACCAAAAGGTGGTTACGCAACCCATTTGAATTCTAATCAGAAAACAAAATCCGATAGAACCTATCGTCGCGCTCATCGCCTGAAGGGGTTAAACCGATAACGATAAGAACACCTTCAACCAAACAACAACAAAGCAACAAGTGCGTTAATTATTTATTTATTTTAACGGTTGCGAGTGTTCAAAAGTGTGAAGTGATTTTGGAATTTGGACGCAGTTTTTGCGTGCAATTTGTGCTACAATTTTTACTTCTTCAGACTGCTGAATATCGTTACCAAAAGGAACCATCCCAGTAGAAGCAATGGCCACCATTGAATTCTGCCCAAGGAGTTGGCGTTGGAAAGGTAAGTTCCATTCTGAAGTTCATCATACGGCGTACAAGTACGACAATAATATAGTTTTCGTCCTCTATCAAGCTCTGCATAATTTAGGACCGAAAATTGTGCGTAGCCATCGAACTGACCCTTACAGGAATAGGCAAGTTCCTCCGTGAAGCGCAACCTAAATGGAACACATGCCAGGTACTCAAAATTCTGAATTTTTTTGTTGTTTTCATCAAGGAATCCATCGCGCGACATTGTAACAGTCGCGGCTGTTTGCAATTTACTCTTTCCCATCGTTACCAGATACTTGTCAGGTGGCATGTAGTGAATACTATATTGATCTTCAGGGGCAACTAATCGATTGCCATATTTTACTTTCACGTCAAACGGATATGTGCCCTTGCATTGCAGTTTCCAAGCTAGTCCCAAAACGTCATTGCAGCGAGTACTGAGCGGCTTCTTTTTCGTTTTGTTCTCATGTTCTCTCAGTGGAAAATTTAGAATTTAAGTGGAATTGACTATTTTATTTGTTGATAGTATGTTGGGTTGGGTTTGGTTTGGTTTGGAACGCCATTTGGCAGATTGAATATAAATTCTAAGGCACTTGCTACCCTTCGACAATACACACAAAGGCGATGACACTTGTTCCTTCCTCTTCAACTTTCAACTTAAACGTAAATCACGATATCTTTGTCATTTTATGAACTAGCGAGATATAAATACATAATAACTTTCGATGACTGCACTTATTATAAATAGACTTTAACTGATCTTTACAAACACGTATTACATACTATACATATATTGATTGTAGCGCTAAATATTCTATCTTTAGAGCTCTTTCATCATTCATCTTCATCGGTTTCGTTTCAAGTTTGATGTTTGCCATTTTCTGTGGTATTTGTGTCCTTCGATGCAGATGTCGTCTCATGTGTGAGGGTCACCGATGATGGCTTCACTTCCATGTGCTTTATGTGTTCCATTTCAATGTCGGAACAGTTTTCCGAGTTCGACAAAGCCGAGTCCATCGACGTTACCGTCATATCCACAGCCTTATCACTGGCATTCAACGGCAGCAATGGCTTTTCCACAGCTGTCTTGGTCTCAGTTTCAGGAGCAGTTTCATCGTCCCGTGTGGCAACCACAAAACTATTGCTATTGATGTCTTCAATGGCCTTTCGCAGCTTTAAAATATAAGTTAAAATGTTAAAGTATTGAATGATATAAATATCCATTTGCAAAGCCTGTGTACCTCTTTAAGTCCGACAACACCCACAAGTCTTCCGATCTTTGTGACATACGCATGATTGATGCCAACCATCGAGAATAATGAATGAACCTTAAGTATTGAGGTGCGTTCTACCAGCTGAAACGGTGATGGATCTATGTGCACATTCGCCTTCTGCAAATCGACGGCCTTCAACATTTCCTCGAGCTCCCACTTCTTCTGATCCTCGGGCGACATGTCAATAACCCGCTCTCTGGGCTGTAATATAAAGCGTATTTAAAAATGTATTGCATTGGCTGATGGAATGGAGTGGATCTTCTGTTTGGAATTATAAATCACATACCAATTGCACGGACTTCGTCTTTTGAAAGGGCTTGTTTGTCTTTTTTTGTGTGTGTTTGGTATGGTTATTACAATGAGAGAAAGAACAGATAGAATAGAAATTTGATTTGTTTTATTGTGAGTTAGTTGTGGAGAGTAGATAGGTACAGACACACTCAAGCTTTATGGAGGTACCCTTAAATAAATATTAACAAAGATTTCCACTAACCTCTCCCTCTGTTTCTGGACTTATTGATTCGGAATTGTCGTTTAATTTATTCGTAATTTCATCAGAAAAGCGAATCTTTGTTGCCTTTTTCTTTGGCTCCTGCATATTCTTCTCATCCGACGAGAGCTGCACTATAAACGGCATTCTGGCATCCACATCCGACACTTTATTTGTCTTGTGTCTAATGCTGGCCTGATCCCCGAGCACTTCTTTGCAAAGAAATTGACTTGAATTAAATGTATCCCCATCATTATCCCCATTTGTGACTAAAATTTCGTTGGTATCCTTCTCAGCCGGCTTTCAGAAAAGCAGAACATTTGCACGGATTAATATTGATACATACCTCACATATCATATTGATTGTTTGAAAGGGATTCTTTTTTGGGAGAAGAATTGGATCTATTTTTGAATTTACATAGACTTTTGGTGAAGTGAAATGAATTGCGGATCATAGAATGCAATGCAACAGAAATTATTTTGTTGTGCGCCATACCATATTGTTTAGTTGTTCGGGTTCATCCGTAGAGATAGGATTTACTTGCTTGCAGATATTAAATTGGGTTAGTCACAGACACAGATACAGATACAGATACAGATGTAAGTGCTACACAGGTATTACAACAAATAAGTTAACTGTTAGTGGGGCTACTTACCAGCATAATCTGATCTGTTACGAAATTCCAATTATTTTGTGCTTGCTTGTAAGTATTGTAAAGCTCATTCTTTTATGAAATGATGAGAACCCAAAACCCAAGTTTTACCCCCAACGGGAGGTCGGTAAAAGAAAAGCACACTCACCAGCTGAACCTTTTTCGAGACACCCGGCGTGCTGGGAGTAGCAGTGCGCTGCTGTACTTCGACCTCATTGTTGCTGGCAGCTGGCGAGAGAGAGCCCGTTTCGGCATCGGGCTGGACATCCTGGAGGGTTGTCGACTTCTTGAAGATCGCTTCGAAGGCGGAGCGGATGCGGAACTCGGAGTTTCCGGTTATCGTCGTGTACGGCGTGATACTCGGACTGTGGTGCAGCGCAGCGGGGGCATACGTCTTGAGATTAAAGGAGTTTGTCTTCTTCAGGATGGATTTCCTGGGAGTGAGCGAACTGTGCATCGTTTCTGCACGTTTCTTGGGCGGAAGCATTTCATCGTTGGCAATCTGCCGCAAACTTAGGATATCCGGGGCTGGGAGAACTTCAAAGCGCGAGGGACGCCGCATTCTGAGCTCGACCTCTTGCTTTTTCTTCTCCTCCTCAAGGGCCCGCTCCTCGGCCTCCTTTTGCCATTTTTGAGCCACTTCCATGCGCTTCTCTCTGCCAATATGCTTCTCAATCATTTTGATTAGCTCGTAACGTTGCACGGACCCCAGGAGGATCATATTGTCAGGGCTGTCCACCAATGGCAGGGACCGCAGTGTCTTGTTTGCCTTGAGGACTTCTTTGAGCTTCTGGTAGGAGATGCCGTGCCATATATATTTCACGTCCCGCACCATAAAGTCCTCCACAAATATGCTGTACATCCCGGAGCTCGAGGGCAGAAGATCGGGCAGGTACGGCAGCTTCTTAATCAATATAATACTGTCGTATATGGAGGGTTGAAGCAGTGCCGCCACTGCGTTGGCCACCAGTACGGCAATCATCACGGGCACCACATGGGTGATCTGTCCAGTCATCTCGAAGATAATCACCGCCACGGATACCGTATGGGTCACGGAGCCAGAGAAGGCAGCGGCCCCAACAACGGCATATCCGCCGGGCATAATGGGGGAAAGGCGTCCGCCATATCGTACTCCATGGGGAAATGTCGTCGCCATAAACTCTCCCACCAGACGACCAAAGCCGGCTCCGATCTTGAAAACCGGAATAAACATGCCCGATGGAACCGGTATCGTGGAGGCCACAATCGAGAAGATAAACTGCAAAAGGGATTTCCATTTCCAGTTTAATAAAGCAAACTCTTTTTTATTTTCAGAGCCAAGAGCACCTACCGTGAAAAGAGTATAAATGACGAGATTGCCGAATACACTGGTGTAGCTGGTCATCCAGTGGGTTACAACTGCCGCCTGTTCCACAGTCAGATCATCGCGGGACCAAGTGAAATTGCTAAAGAGCTGAGTGACCTGCTCATGGGTACTGAGCTCCCCAGCCAGGAACTGGCCGGTGCCCAGTGGAAACGATATGCTGGAGACTAGCAACGCCAGGAACCCAGGATACAGGAACCGACTAGCAGGAAGTACATGCAAATAGAAAATTAATTTTGACACTTACTCGTAATTATTGATGTACGTACTTTTTCTGAAGGAACTTGTTCATGCGCTTATTGGAGCGCATAAAGAGGACATAGCGCCGATGGACCCAGACATAGGACGCCCCACCCAAACCGCATACAAGTCTGTGGAAGAATCAGAAATCAGCAAATCGGTGGTAAGTTTACGATTGAATATCACTCACCCAATCAATGCAAAGACAAATAACTCCTGGGGATCGAAGGGGAATTCGGTGGTGAAGTTAGTCAAGAACAGGGCTCGCACGGTGTCGGCATTCTGGAACCAGACCGCCAGCAGACGAAAGACTGTGGCACCACACACGGCAGCAAAGAAGCCCCGCCAATAATTGCGCACTGCAAAGTACGTTGTGGTAACCTCAATGCTAAAAAGGACACCTGAAGGAGACGGCCTAATTAGTTAGGACTTTTCACAGGGAGAGGAGAGGAGAGATGGGATGGGATCTTCTTTTGGTACTCACCGCCAACGGGTGCGGCAAAGCATGCACCCACGCCCACGGCGCAGGCAGCCGCAAGCATTTCAGAGTTTCTCGACTCATTCTCATAGATGCCTTGGAATGATGTGACAAGTTTACTTAATAATTGTGCTACAATACTTGCTATATGTACGAAAGGGCCCTGGGGGATAGAGAGATACGGAAATAGGGAAACGAAACGAAACGAAAGAAACGATTTGTATTGTAGATTTTCCAAAAATTGCATTTGCATGCAGAGAGTGATATCAATTTTTATACTTACTTCCTTTCCTAATGGCATACCGCTGCCCAGAGTTGCCGTTAAACCAATTACCTTGGCCACTAATGTCTTAAATGTGAGATACTCTTTCAATTGAACGCCACGCAGTATGGTCTTCATTTCAGGTATACCGGAACCTAAGCATAGTTTAGATATATGTAGATTTGCATTGAGCATACGCGCAGTGTGGTTATTGTTTTAGTAGTTAGTATAGCATTCAAGTATAGTAATTCAAGTATTAGTGTTAGTTCGAGTATTTAACATATAGACAATGGGATTAATTGGATTGGTGGCAAGTGTGCTTGGTGCGGGCAGCTGCCAGAGTGCAGTGGTACTACTTGTACTCCTATAAGTACTCCTCTATCAAATCAAAAACAATCTAATGGTTAAACTCTTTTCAAAAATGGATCTGATCTGTTCTCATATCATGCATTCGCATTCATTGATGCAACAGTTAATGACGCTCGAGTCGAGCAGCGATCTGTCTCGGCATGTATTTTGTTCTTGCATTCTCGGGCATTCTCTTTTGCACTTTTCGCTTGTGCATCGGCCTTCCGCCGGTTGCCAAAGTAATGCAATCCCTAACTCCTATCGTTTGCCTCTTGTTTACATTAATAGAACCATAGAAGTAAAGTAAGTAAGCAAAAAATTCATGCAATTTTGGAAAACCCCCTTCATAATACTCGTCAAATAATCACATAATCAATGACTGCTACTCTACCAATGAGAATTACATACTCGTGCAATAAACTATCTAATAGTTGAGGTTCGTTTTGGTGGGACACTTACCTATACTTTGCGGTGCGATGAGATGCACAAAGCCGGCAGAAAATAATATTAAACAGACCGGCAATGATACCCAAGAGATATATTGAATTAATGGATGTGACGTCAGATCGCGATAGAGCCAGATACGCGCTAGAGAATTCAGAGGAAAATGAAGAATTGGTTAGCAGTGTGTTTTCATTTGGGAATTTAGCTGAATTACCATTTGTACATATAGATATGCCTTTGTCCATGATAAATGACAGCAGGGCCATGATAATACCTAGTAACGCCAAAAAGACCCAGTCCTCGCCCAGACGTGCCACCGTATGCCTCCAGATCCATGATGATATATGCTTCGCTCTGGTCGATTGTGTCCCTAGCAGTTCCTGTAAACATATCCCAGCACTGCTGCTTTATAAACTGATACGTGTCAAGAATACCCTAGCAAATGATCGATCTACTTTTGAGTTCTTTTTGGGGTTTTGGGGCTTTCGGGGATTCTTATCAGAATATGATATTATTTGTACCTTAAATATTGATTTTTCTCATATATATTGTTTGCATTTCGAAGAGAGATCACAAGTTAATTGCTTCGAGGGCTGACGAATGCTTTAACGCTTTTATTTAATTTTACCTTATTCCGTTGTTTGTCTTCCTGCTTTCGTCGCTTTTCGAGTAGCTTGAGTTTTCTGGCTTCATCCTTTGCGAATTCTCCTAAATCTTTGGTATAACGACCATACATCTGTGAACAAAAGACAGTTTTTGTTTTTGTTAGTTTCCGGTTTAAGTGACTAATGAACCGTTGATGAAAGATAAAAGGCTATACACTTCGCTCTCTCGAGACCCAAGCTTACAGCCGATACATTTACACCACGTACTCAAAGAAGAGCACATCGCTGCAAGAAATGGTTGGTATTTAGGGCAAGGCAAGGTAAAGACCACTGCCAATTGTTTTGGAGGTCAAGTGCCGCGCCGCACCGCACGACCAAACCCATCGGCCATCGGTGGGTAGCGGTGGGGGTAGGCTATGGGCTGTTGTGACTACCACTTACATAGTAGAAAGCCTCAATATCGATATCGATCTGATTTGTATCATCATTGGATACATCAATGCTGGCTTTGCGATGCTTCTCCTTTTGCTTGGCAATCGCCTCATCCCAGCGCAGGCGGACGGGCGTCGAGGGCAATTTGTGGGCGCGTTGCTCCTCCCGCAAGTACTCCTCGCGATTGATCAGCAGCTCCGGCTCGAAGGCATATTCGCGAATGTACTCATCCTGGTGCGCGTGACTATTGTTAAACATCAAGCAAGAGATTTACGCGAACAATGTCCCGTACCGTACATCAAGAGTATTGTACTTAAAATTTGCAGTCAAAATCTATCTGTACGAGTATCTGTATATGTTTGCTGTTTCTGTTGGCCTTTGACACTGCGACGGCGGCTGTTGGCCAAATTTTTGTGTCGCATTTTGTTTGCCAATTATTTTTAGTTTTCGCGCTGTTTCTTTTACTATATAATGTTTTTGATTCTCATTGCCAGGCCCCTGCCCTTGAGCCCCAGCCCCAGTCCCAGTCCCACCTCGTCAGCACAGAACAGAAATTTTTGAAAATTCGTTTCAATTTATTTGGGACATTTTATACGGGGCTCTGTGCCTTGATGCATTTGATTTATTTTCACACAGTATTCCGCACTGATATCATTCAAGAATGAACGATTGGAAATCTTTTCTATGATTTCAAATTATTTTATATTGTATATTGATTTTATAATTTAATCCATGGACCAAACGAAACAGCGCTCGTGTCCGCGTAAACGCGTATATTTTGAAACTGAACTGAATTGACGAGCTTTTCTCCCCAGTTTGTGCCCTGTGGAAAATTATTGAAATTTCTTTTGGCTAGACCTACGCGTACACGCTGTGGCAGTGCCAATGGCAGTGGCAGTGGCAGTGGCAGGGTAGCACGCTACATGCTATGTCGATATTTCAAAATGAACAAAATGAGAAAATACAATGAAATTTTATGAAAATGTTGCGCCAAGTGTAAACAAAATATGAATCTCAAAAAACTGCCTCTGAAGGAGGAGGAATGTTGAGTTGTTTAAGTTCTTGGCAATAAAAAAGTCAATCGGACTATGGATTTACGGATTTTCGGAAGGCGTATCGTATGAGATTTGAATGGGATCGTAATTAGTGAATTATGAATTTCAGAATTCAGAATATTTTCTTTTTATTTCAAGGCTCTTAGAAGAATTGCTCACTTGCTTTGGTTTCCTAGTGTGCCCGTCACATTCCACCCTACTATCCTTAGCAATGAAAATATTTATTTCTGCTTTAAATATAATGAACACTTTGCATTATAATCGGATTAAAAATAGCTAATGTCTTTTGCTTGTTTTTCGTCATTCGTAAACTTATTCTGCATTGCTTTAACAGAGGCCCAGGTACGAGTGCAAGCATAGCGAAAACAGCTTGCGATAAGAGCAGCGAGCGAAAGCTTTAAAATATGGTAAATTCATTCAAAAGTACATATTTCAATGATGAAATATTCCTCGCCAGATGCCCAATACAACAGAGTGGACGACCAGAGTAGAGTGGATGAAAGGTCGAATTGAAGTGCTGCCTGCTATATATCATCAAAAAATCAAACATTAACCAGTCGAAACGTTTGGACATATTAATACTCATCAATCTACTCAGTTTTTACAAATCAAAGCACTTAAAAAGCGCGTTGTTCGAAGGCCAGGTGTTTCTGCAATCTAGCAGATATAATCTTTCTTCATGATTCTCCGGCTTTCCCCTATCTATCTATAAACGTGTACGTAAGCAATGATTGTTCATTATCATCATTAAAGATCATAAAAATAAGAAAGTGGAAAGATTTGTTCCGTAAAACGCGTCTGCAGTCACGAACCAGACTTATTGGCATAATAATCGCGCCGATTCGAAGACCCATAAACATACACACGAGTATAAAGATATACAGATGTAGATAGAAGATATACTGATAAGAATGCAATTACTTCCCATGAAATACCTACAGCCTGTCTATGGGCAATTGCATTGGACAACTTATACTATTCGGATATACATATGGTAGTAGTGCGATATTGTTGGACTTTGGTCTCTGCTTACAAGTGTGTCAATGTATCCAATGGGATCATCATCGTCCGATGAATCCGAGTCCCGTGTATGCTCCGCCGACGGTGGACAGGGGTAAAATGCCTGCGATTTGATCTTCGGATGACGCTGTACATGACGCAGTTCCTCCTCCATCGACATATTACTGGTGCGGCGCTTGCGTAACTGGCAAATGAACTTCTCGAAGTCCGCCCACTCCGAGTCGACCAGCTCGACATTCTCCTCGCCAAACTCTTCATCGTGAATAATTCTTTCGACTTTCTGATTACTGCGATCGCGATTACGATCGCGTTGTCGATCGCCGAAATAAACCATTCTTATAGTAGTATCAGTGGAAGCATTCAATAATACACACGCTCTACACGTTCGATTGCGATCAATCAAAGATCGTTTCTAGACCCTTTTCTCGTGGTAACAATTATGTTTTGGAACATAGTAATTAATCTTTGCACATTGCAAAATTTCTGAAGCCGAGATACGATACACTACTCTCGTCAGCGTGTGCCTGTGCGAACCGAACAAAGTTTGCAGTCGAACTGAATAGTGTCATGAAGATAGGCCGATTTGGTCTCGCTTAAACTCAAGATTCCATTAAATTTAGTACACAAACACCAAGCCAACAACAACGCACTCATATGTACTATATGTGTGCTCGTAAGGCTACCGTTTTCCTACAGTCTCAAGTTTTTACTTAGAAGATGCCTTTCTCCATCTATGCATGTGGATGTGTTCAGTGGCTCTCGAGCGGTCAAAGTTTGCGTGTAAATATCAATAGAATTTCATAAATTTAATAATCTGTGGTCTGTAGTCTGTAGTCTGTAGACTGGTCAAGAGTGAAAAAGTGAAAATGCTCAGCGCTCAGCTCAGTGCACAGTGGGTCAATTTCGGACTTACGTAGTTCTTATCGGGCAAGTATGGCCTGCAAGAACCGTTTCCGTCCACTTTTATCTTGTGTTTGGCCTGTATTGTCCCACTGTCTCTGATGTCTGATCACTTAAGCTGCACAAATTGCGATTACTTGCTTTAATAGCCTCAATGTGCGGCGGACAGCGGACTAGGCATTGGGTCACATGTTGTATCTCTGTTGTATCTTTGTATCGTTGCTGGATTTTGCTCAAATTTAAGTATATCTTTTGGCTTAGTCCATTTGCACGGCCGCTTAACCCCAGCTATTAGCGTTATTCCAATTTGAAGAATTTTAACTCCCCATAAAGGTAGTCCCGAAATCTCTTACAGAATGACAATGTGTTCTTTGTGAAAAGCAATTGCTAGTTGGCAATCTACAGTCTATGTATTTCATTCATATCATTGATTTAAGGGAGAATACGACTACGATATGATACTATTTAAAAGAGAGTCGAAGCTTTATCGCGCTTGAATTGCTCACTGTTAGATACTAGAGCACTGCTTGAACATGAGGTTTCTGTTAAGGTAAACAGCGGTTGGTGTACACGCTATGAGTATTAGCAACAATTTTAGAGATCATTTCACTTGGCTGCCCCCGATGTATGTTCTTTGAATTACCAAAATAATGGGCAAGTGAAGCCCCCGCTAGTGGTGACCCCGATCATCGTCTACAATGGCCTCGCCTATCTACATTAACAATGCAGTGCCTGGAACCATCGAGGCTCCAGGATCCTTCGCTAGACTCTTACTTGCTAGCAGAAAGTGTCTCGCAAAACTGACTAAGTGCTTTCAAAGACAAGAGACAGAGAAAACCATTAATCATTTGCATACGCTATTGATTTATCAAGAAGTTTATAAGGTTTTTATTAATTAAATTCACATGACAAACTGCACATGTTACACAATATTCGAGTATGCCACAGAATGAACTGTTTTTCAATCATTATCCCCTAATTTCAGTATCGAACACTGAGCTTTGATGATGATCTGTCTGATCTGTGTGATCTCTGTGCCCCGTATATCGCTGATATGTTAATTTACTTACTCTTCTGTCAGCAAAATGTGTAAACTAAGCCACTCGTATGTTGAAAATTAGCAACGGTGCGACAAACCAAAGTGATCTTGGCTAAAACTGTATGGCGACTGGTGGAGTCTCCAGCATCGATTTCGGGTCTACAACAGAGAGAGACACCTTTAATGCCGCTGGAATCCACACGATAAGGTTCGAAATAACAGCGAGGCATCGCATTCTCTCGCGGAGAATGGAGAAAAAATAAAGGATAAACCAACAACAAAAGCTACCGAAATTAATTAAAAATTGAATGAAATCTTTGGGTAAATAGAATTTGCCAAGATTAAATCGTAGCGCGTGGTGGGTAAATACTATGAAAACAAAATTAGATCTGAAATCAGAATTCAAACATCGCCTCAGTCTTCTGTGGGGGGCAACCAAAATAATATTCATATTCATATTCACTCAGCACTCAACATTCTGAAGTAAAAGCTTAGGAAGCATCGCATCTTCGTTGGGTATTGTTTAATCGATTGACCCAATCGAATTTTTGTTCGTTATCAGAGAACGAACTGAATTATGATTGATGGAAAGATCGAATGACTTCGATAAGAACATCGTGCCATTGTGATCAATCGATTAATAGGGCTCCTAATTAAGTCGTTATCTACTATAAATTGCTGCAAATATCAGTGCTCTAATAAGCAAACATTGTTTGAAATATAGCCGAAATTATCCCATGGCTTAATGAGATATACTATACTCCAACAATCATACCTCGAGCAACGGATTACTGAACGCATGACAAAAACAAAAAATTAAATGAAAAATAAACAAATGGTCACATGTTTAGCACATGAGACGAACAAAAGAAAAAAGGAATACAATATGAAACCGAGGGGCTGAATACCCTCAAAAAATACTCATACGAGTAGTAGTTCCTACTGTTGCTCTTATACCATAGATTAGACGGATGCTGAATTAACTCTAATTAGATGTACAACTCTAGCTGGAAAGCCGTACAACATAAAAGATATCGGATCCCAAAAAACAAGTAGCTTAAGTTTGTCAGCGAGTAAATTGTTGTTTGTTGATGACAACAACTAAGACAAGACAGTAATGCCATTCCTCGACAGGTGCACCTACACACCTGTATATAGATAGAGATACAGATATTATAATATATTTCATTATCAACATGGACTTTCCACGAGTTGGTTAACTGAAGGGCGCTGTGGCAAGGTGCGCAAGGTGCTGTCGGCTGTCGGCATGCAAATACAAATATCAATGTAGGTCTAAAATAGACACACAACAATAGATGCGTACATACATACACTATTTGTTGATATTATCGTATGTATTTACGGCTCATTGAATAATCGAATATTTATCTTTGGGGGAATTACTTGGCCTCGTTTTGGTATTACCTGGCTTTGCAGATAAGCACATTACTTTTCATTCTTAATTACTTGATGAGGCAGTTTACTTACTATTAAGCTTCATAATCCGATTGACAATTACAAACAATCAATTAGCAATGCATTTAAAATATTTCTCATAATATCATTTGCTGTCGCTATTGTATAAAAACTGAAACTAATGCTTTTACGCTTTTAGCCACAAGAAAATATATTCCATATATTATAATTTCTATTTTCCGAAGCATTTTTTATCTCCAGAGACCACTTAGGAATAGCAAATAAAAACAATAAAAATAGAAACCAAAGACGAGTATATGGAGCAGTACAAACGGGGAAAGTACGAGTATTCCAAGTAAATAATATGCTAGCAACGTGACGTATAGAATTGAATACCTAAATTTGACCTAAAATCATCCAGTCAGACTAACCGCAAATGAATTCGAAACGCCCACACTTGTAAATGTAAATGACGTCTTTACTTGTTCATTGCAAATATAAGTATTCAATCGGTAGAGTCTTGATTAAGCCATGTCACATGACAGTCAAGAGAAAATTGCATATAAAAGCTGAAAATCCAAAGCTGATGATGTGTACATTTGCACCGATTTCAATAATTATTCGTAAATTGTTTTTTACAAGACACCTTAACGTAAATGTGCTTAACTTTCTTTTTAGTTCACTCACCAGGGTGTGGGTGTAGCCAAGACCCTCTTCCATGTCTCCTTCGACCATGGGGCTCTGCTCTCCACGATGGTGAGGATGATGACCCATATTTGAATACAACGAGGACGCATTGGAATGTGTACGCACAGGGTGGTGTATCCGGGCTGTGGCCGATGATGGTGCGACTAGCAGGGATTCGCTTTCGTTTTTGTTTATTTTCGCCATTTCTTATATCTTATATCTTTCGACTTTCCACGCACGAAAAGCTCTTAAATTTTGAATTTTATCAGCATTCGTCACTTGTGAATGCCCATGGAATCGCATTCGTCACATGAATTGAATTTAAAAGCAAAAGCAGAAGCAAAAGCAAATTTCTTGGGCTCTTTTCTACATTAAGTTCAATTAGCACAATGTAAAATGCACTTGTGTTGCAGCACACGATGATGGTGAAGTCACAAGATCGACTTCCTTTAAAGATCCAAGGGCTCGAGCTCGGGCGACGAGTAGGTGGGTAGGTGGCAACTGATGGAGCTCTGATCTGAGCTCTGTTGCGTGCAGAGTTGATTCACGAATCTTATACTTTCAGTTGCACGAAGAACTTCTGCTGTCCAACGTCTGTGACGACGACGACGACGACGACGTCTCCGTTGTCTGGGAAACTTCTACTGATACCACGCTACCGTCTACCGGCTACCGGCCACCGTTGCCGCTCTCTTGTGTTATCTGTAGAAATCACTTTTTACTCTTGTCTACCCTTTGGGCCGAATCCGACTGGCGATAAGGGAGTGTTTAAGAGGTTTTTTGTATAGCCAATACCCATGTGTACATTTCAAGTGGCGCACTTAACTGTGTGAAGGCTTAATTAACAGCAGCAATAACGACCATAACAATGGCACATCGGAATACCAGTATTTCAGGTTAATTATATTCTTATCAAAATATATTTGGGATATCACTTGCAATGCCACTGAGAAACCGATCTGGAATGAGGAGGAAATGTAAAAATAATATAAAACAGGGTTTATGTTTGTTCTGATTTTCCCCATAATAAAGCAAATAGCTTCCGACTGAACACGAGTATATACTCGTGATAAGGCTGTAATCATTGGATCGAGGCTGACTAAGACACAGTGCAGTGCAGAGGAACGGAACAGGAGGCGGAATAATTTATGATTTTATTATTTATAAATTGCCAGCCAGCCAGTTTCATTGAGCAACTTTTGACTGAACTTTAAAGATTTACCACAATTTGTTAATCTCTTGTCAGTATTATGATGGGGATTGTGAAAATTTACGGGTTGCGAATTCCGAATTCCGATGTCAGTGTCAAAGTTGTTTTGTTTAAGCTCATATTCTTTTCACATGTAGGGCATTTAACGCTATACATTTGTTGAATATTTTGGATTTATTTAAATAATTTCTGTTTATTTTTATTGATCTGCTAAACATGGATATTGCTAATGACCATTTTAAACGACTATCAAATTATTTGATGGCTGTGTGACGTTTTCATTGGCTACTGGCCAATTGGCGTTACTGGCTATCTAAGTAGTGGGATCTATAGATCTTTCCTGATAAATATGGTTCTTGAATGCATCTACACACACATGTAATTGGAACTTATAGCTCATTAATGTACTGTATACACTTTCTTGTATCACTTTTTTTCACGGTTTCTGGGTCATGGCAATACGAAGTGAATCTTTGAAGCCACTCGAGGAAAATATTAATAATGTATGTACATATTTGCTCTAGCTGATAAGAAAACGTAATAATGTGAAAGACAAATCTTTTGAAGGGGCACGATATGACAAGTGGATGGCCTGCTGAAGTTTGAACTCATTTTTAATGGGATTTTAAGCCAACCTCTTGGAGTTAAGACAAAAACTAAAGTAATATGTGTGTTTTAAGTGTCGAGTAGCACTTCTTCAGATCTCTTACCTCATCTGCAGCGTTTACTGTAGCCTCTCTGTTGAATATATGTACCTACGAGTATACTATAAAAAGCTCAAAGTTTGCCAAAAAATATATGAAAATATGTAGTACTTTTTGCTAACACAACAAAAGACTAAGCGATAATTTTAAAAAGCTAATTGTGTTGTCGTGTTTCATAAAAAATATGTACTTTTCTGCTGCATATGTAGATTACATCACAGAAAGATTTAATATTTCATGGATGTATTTGCCATTATTCGTAGGTATATCTTTACTGTAATAACACTACGTTATATGTACACAATTTTTTACAAAATGAATTAAAATGGCACAGAGATGCAAAAAAATACGTTTACGAATACGAATGAGAATAATGAGTACACAGACACCTCCTCCGTTTCTCTCCACAACAGCTCCCCCCTTCCACTCCACACCCCCACGAGCGTCACCTGTTTTGCGTTCCACCTGCTCACACTTGTAGCGCGTGTTTTACTTTTGCTGTGATCGTCAGGTTCCCTCCGATCCACATGCCACAGCCATACGATTCGCGCAGCCGATTTGGGATTGATTCAATTTCTGATTTTTGATTTCTGATTGACACGGCACCGATGATGGATGTTCCAGTTTGCATCGGTTTCAGATTTTAGATTCCACAGAATTTTAGCACGGCGCGACAATTAGTACTACGAGTATAAGCAACAAAATAAGTATCTCTCCAATGTATTATTAGAGAGCAGCTCCGATGTCAACGCGACCGCTTCGCGCTCTGGCATTGACTGGCGCCGTCCGTCGCCGCTGCTGCTGTGCTGCTTATTCTCGTTGGGTGTTTGGCTAGGTGTTTGGAGCTCGCTTATCACCATCGGGTAACTCCCTCGTTCAGTTAAGAATAATGACGGCTATAATTACAATTTTCCAATGTTCGTTGCTGATTTGCATTAAAGATCTTTCCAATTCATACGTAACAAGTTTTCCGCTTCAAATCTGAGGCAGATTTCCATTCCGTTCGGCACGGGAGCTCGAAATAATCACGACTCCAAAATGCTTATCTCAATTTGCGTGGTCTTTATAGCCTGAAATAAAAATCTGTGTGTCGGTATAATCAGCGAACAGGGGGGACGGGGACTACTCGTATTGTGAGTGAGTCTAACTTTACGTTTGAGTAGATGGAGCTTTAATGGGATTTATAGAGGTCAAAAATCTACATATACTATATGTAACATTCCACTCCCTTTGCCGACTTGGCCAGATAACAAAAATATTGATATTTTCAGTCTACTATCCATACTTGTGTCTCCCTCTTTTATGAAGCGCATAGTAACACCTTTGCGCTTGTTGTCCAAATTTAAACTGTGATCGCAATAAATAAATCAAAAAAACATGTTTGATTCATTAGCGCATTAGACAGACGAGAGACTAAAATGACAGGAATGTACAGAAATTGCTTTCGGGCTTACATATTTTTTGGATTTTTACATTCTACTGCATACATCCTATGGAAGCAAGGGATTTTCCCGCAAAATCGTTTTACGTGATCGTACTTTTCAAAAGTTCTTCCAAACCGCAGGTACAACTTATGTACTTGCACAAGTACTATAGTATACGTAACTTTAGACGACCCAACATCCCGCTTAAGGCAACGACTATCTATTCAACGTAGCTATTCTTAGCAACTATTTTATTGGTTTAATTATGAACATGATCATTAGATCAACAAATAAACAAGAATTTATTGACAAGTGGTTATCTATCAGAGATACTATGTTGACATTTGTCTTGAAGGTAAGTGAAATGTGAGACCTGTCATTGGCTTATAATTGGAAGATTGCTATTGTCTATTGTCTTGGTTTCCATGTACAAAAAAATGCTATTCTTGAATTATGCAATCGTAAAGAATATGTTATTCGAGGGGAGAACTATAGACAGCACTGGAAATAGTGTATAAATATTGCATCGCAAAGTGCCAATCGATGGCCAGGATTCTCTCGATCACAAAAAATCACGCCAAGCCCAGATCGGCCTCTGCATAGCCGAGATATAGTTTAAAGAAAAAACTAGTGTTTAAATTATTTTCAATGCCAAAAGTTCGGGGCGCTATGTCAGGCTCAAGTAGGGCCAGATCGGCGAATTACATACTTTCTCACATACTTTTGTTTAAAAATGGATGTCTCTTCTTAGTGTGCCAACTATTGACAAGACTCACAATCACAAAAAGACATGCCACGCCCAGATCGGACGCTCTTATCCATTACTCTTTCTCTCGAATACTTTTATCTTTGTTTCGCTTTTGTTTAAAAACTAAAGTTTATTCACCCAAAACATAAGAATACAGTTGAAGCTTAGGATATTATAATTGAAATTTATCGAAAATTAATTCTTAATTACAATGTTATCTGTTTTATGTTATTATTTAAACGCCTTGGATATCGGTATGGAAAGGTTTTTCTTAATGCACTACCAAAATGTGTGTCGCTGTGTAAAATCTATTTGATAGTGTATTATACGGATACAAAGGTGCCTTAGCGATTTATAGTTGCGCCTTGTTCATAAATTTATTAAATACTTGCGCTTACATTATAGTTAATGTAATCAAGCCCTCAGATGGAGGGGCCTCAGATGCGACGAGAGAAATTACCTCCACCTCCGTTGCCGCCACCGCCACCGCCATTGTTGCCACCACCTCCATTTCCATTGCCACCACCGCCATTTCCATTGGCACCGCCTCGTGTCTTTCCGTCGTAGAAGAGCTCAATATAACGCGAACCCATTTGTTCCCGATGGCGTTTCATGGCGATCTGAGAATCTTCGTAGGTGTCGAAATAGGCATCAGCAGTGCCGCTGTGCAGTCCCTTCTTGTTGTAGTTTATGCGGACATTAGCAGGCCTAACAGGCTCGAAGAACTGAAAGAAAAACGAAATGTATTTAATAAAATTGATCGGGATGTGCGAACATGTAGGTATGCAAACCTTGAAGACATCATTTTCGAATGAAGTATACGGGAGTCCCCGCATATGGATTGTATAATACTCCACATCGCTTCCACGGCCACCGCCAATGGGGCCAAAGTTGCCTCCTCCGCTAAGGGATGAGCCAAAGTTGCTGCCGTTATTGAAGCCGGCATTGTTAGCTCCGCCAAAGTTGCCGTTTCCTCCGTTTCCGCCGTTGTTGTTGGCTCCAAAGTTTCCAAATCCGGAATTATTACCAAAGTTTCCGCCGTTATTGTTGTTACGACCGCCACCGATTGGGCCAAAGTTGCCGCCGCCAACTGCAGAGCCAAAGTTACTGCCACCATTATTGAAGCCGCCTCCGTTGTTTCCACCAAAATTGGATCCTCCATTGTTGTTATTGCCAAAGTTGCTGCCGCCCACTGGAGATCCGAAGTTACTGCCACTGTTGAAGCCTCCTCCGCTGTTGTTCCCGCCAAAATTACCAGCTCCGTTATTGCCCCCGAAGTTCCCAAAGTTACCGCCGTTGTTGCCACCCCCGCCGTTACCACCTAGGTTTCCACCGAAATTCGAGTTTCCGCTGTTCCCGCCAAAGTTTCCAAAATTGCTCGGTCCTGAATTTGGTCCGAAATTTCCACCATTTCCGCCATTACCGCCACCATTTCCACCGCCGGGATTGTTGCCAAAGTTTCCAGAGTTCATCAAACTGGGGAGATTGTTGAAGCCAAGCATGTTGTTGGCACCAGCACCGAAATTTCCATTGTTACCCCAGTCTGTGGTTAGAAAAGTAGACATATAAATAAACTACATTATGGCTAGAGAGATGCAACTGACTGACCATTTCGTCCTCCCCCGAAGTCGTTACCTCCACGATTGGCACCGCGATCACGTATATCATAGGGGCCCGGGCGTCCGCCAGAGCTTCCACCGCTGCCTGTGGCACGCTTCATCTCAGCAATTGAGCTGCGGAAGATCTCAATGTATCTATATAATCGAGAATCGAGAAAATAACATGGGAACATTAGAATGAGCCCCAACAAAGATGTGCTTATGCTAGGGTCGGCGGCATGTTTTTTCTTTAAGGGTTAACTATCCAATTAACAAAATCATAAAGTGAAAGTAAAATATTTAACGCGAATTCAAAATAAAAGCGTTTTGAGACAGTTTTTTATATTTTCAGTTTAAAATTATCAAAAGCACTCGATTCGTGTGATTGTATTATTGTGATAGATCGAAACACACATATCTCGGCGCTTGAACATGATTGAAAAGCCCAACCAGACCCATAGCTTGCGCAACGCACATAGAAAATGGTTGCTACTGAAATAGAGGTTATTTATGATAGATATATTTACGTTTTGTATGAATATTCCATGAAAAAGTTATGTTTTTTATTTGTTCTTTTGTATATTTTACTAAGAGTATTTAAGTTATTTTACCATTGGAATGCTTTTATAGCACCGGTTTGTTGTTGTAGTTGTTGTAGATATGATGCATAAGAACCCACCTGTGCCCAATTTTTTCCCGATTTCGGCCCAAGGCTTGCTCAGTGTCTTCCTGGCTTTCGAACTGAACAAAAGCTTCCCCAGTTGCTCGACCCCTTCTGTCCATAACAAAAAGTATGCCCTCCCGATCCGTTTTGATTTCCAACCCTGCCCATGACGATAACCAACAAAGATTTATACAAATATATAGATTTTTTATATACATAATGATGCAAGGTTAAACTAAGATACAAAATAAGAGAGATACGATACAGAGAGATTGATACGATACATGTTTTTATTTTCTTTTATAGTTCAAGTTCTTGAAGTTTAGCAGGTTTGAAATCGACAACCGTAACCGTTTCGTTAAAACCGTTTAATGTGGGAATGCTGCAATCGAGAGACTCCCCGACCACAATGTTCCCAGAACCTGGGTTCAGAAGAAGTACTAACCGACTATGAAAATTTGCAATTATAATTTTCAAGATATTTTAGCGGACACACGGACATGGATCACATACACTCGGTCGTCGACTTTAAACAATTATTATTGTTTGCTTTATTAGGTGGGAAATGCTTTGCCGGACTAAACCCAATACATCCTTTCACTTTTGTGAGCTGAGCTCTAAATAGTTGTAAACACAATTGAATTGGTTTACAGATTTACAATTTGTCGGAAAATAAATGTATGTGTAATTGGTATGAGAAGTGTAGTTGATACGATTAATAGGATCAAAAAAAGGAATGTCGACTCGCCCGTCGGCTTCAGCCGGAGAAAAAAAAAAAAAGTGGTAATGCAGTCAAACACTGTCTTTGCTAGATGAGCCTAAGAAAATGTACAGGACGAAAAAGCGAGACTTACCGGTAAAGAACTCCTCGATCTGCTGTTCTGTGACGGCATAGGGCAGTCCTCGCAGCTTTACAACAAAAGCATTGCCATGACCGCCAATCTTCCTCATCGCCTCCTTGGCTTCTTTAGGCGTTGCGGTAAAGACTAATTTAAAAGAATACCAGATATGACACAAATTAAGATGAATTCTCGATACTGGACACTGGAGTTGCCAGCACACAAAGCGACTAGCTTTGGTACTGCAACATGTACAAGTACAGTCACAACCATCCAAAAAACAAAGGTTCACACAAACCCTCAATATAGCGATGTCCCATGCTGGCCTTGTTCAACTTGCGTGCCTCCTCAACGTCGTCTTGGGTTGCAACTTCTACATAGGCCTCGCCCGTATTCTTGCCATCCACGCGACTCGTCACCAAATGAATGCCCTGCGAGGCATTGGTGACATTTACATTCTCCAAAAAGTCCAAGATCTCTTTGTGCGTTGCCGACCAGGGAAGACCGCGGAGGCGTATAAACTTTGGGCTTTCTCCCACGTTCTCAATCTTCACATTCACTCCATCATTGCCATTATCCTCGTACTGATCATCATCATCCTGCTGGTTGCTATCGTCATTGTAGTCATCGCCGTTGTCCTGCTGGCCGTAGTTATACTGCACATCAGCGTTTGCCATTTTAGTGTCAATTGTTTGCAAACTAAAAATAATGCAACTTTTTAATACAAAGAAAAACAATGCACAAATATAAAACAATGGAAGTGCGTTTTTCCAGCCGGCGATTTTATTGCTTGTGACGCTAGCTGCCCTTTTTTTGCACCGCGTACGCCATTTTGATTTGCAGTCACCCTCTTGCGCATGGTATCTTTGCACAATATGTACATACACGCGATTCGCACGCCCCAAAAATGCAAGTTAAAGTTGCTAAATCAGTTTACCTTTTTGTGTTGCACTTTAAGAATAGTCTATTTCTTCTGTACTTTGTTTTAATTACACTTTTTAATATTTATTTTTCGGCAAAAAGTGCAGAGCACGCGTCAAGCAGTGTGACCGGATTTATCGATAAGATATACGGTCTGACCCTCAGAAATATACCGAAACGACGTCACATACTTCAAAATATACCGTAAATATACTGACGAATTATTTGTATTCAAGTTGCATCATGCGTTTTGGATATTCCGTGGAATATAACTAGCTAGCTAAGACCTGAGGGTCTGAACTCATAATTTTATCCGATTATCACATTAATTTCCTACAAGATTGGTTAACTTGTAGTTCTCATCTCTATTGGATTGTGTATAAAATAAGGTTTAAGCAAAACCAGTCAACAAAAATGTCCACTAAATGTATTTCCTTACATGGTAACTACACGCTAACTACACATTCGCTATATATTAATTACCAAAGGCGACACCTTTTTTTCATATAAGCCCCATGGAGGCGCCAGTGTGAATAACCTCTTTGTCATGCCTTTTTTTCCGACATTTTTGAAAAAATTGAGATTTTGATGGCAAACTATCAGGAATTCGATTCTGATCACGAATTAGTATTCGACGTGGCTCATGATGACGCGGCGGTAGCCGAACGCCAGAGCCGAAGACCCTGGGATCTAATCCAGAAAGTTGGTTCGAATCTGAAGCAAGTCCCGCAGAGCTAGATGAGTTAATGGAAATACTCTAAGAAACATATTAAATATCCCTTTAATAAAAAATTGTGAAAACCATAAGTTACGCTTATATTTTTTGAATGTTCACTATTTTTCGTTTTCTTCCGGTTGAAAACAGCTAAAACAGTGAACCGATACGACGAACTAGTTCCGATTGTTTCATTTGGTGTGCCTTACAACACTGATCAGTTGCTGGGCAACATGGCGCGTATTTTCACTTGTTTGTTCAATTCTTGGTGTGACGTAAACTTTCGCAGTGTAGAAAAACAGACAGCAATTGCAAATCTAGTAAATCTATTATGATATTTGATAAAGGTTGCACATTTGGGCGCCTCTGTTTATGGTGAATTTGCTTTTTGTGTAGAATTGTTCGACAAAATGTTCGTGCAGAAAAAAAAGCTGGTTGAACATGTGCTGGCAATGCGTGGCGAAGGGGCCAGCAGTGATGAAGAAGAGGAAGAAGAGGACCAGGGAGATATTTTGCAGGTGCCAAAATTTCGAAACCAAATTAGATTCAATACTAAAATTAACCGTATTAGGTGTAATGCAAGTGTAAACATTGCTTGTTAACAGTAAAATGTAATGTCTTTAGATCCCTTCCTTGTTACCCTTTGACTGATTACGTAATCGCAAACACCTACGTATTTCGTACAGCGAATGTAAATGCCTATGTATTTGTTGTCTAATGGCTAATAGGACAGTTAATTATAACTAATACACATATCTTCATTTCGTTTTAGCTGAGTAACAACCCCCCAATCCCCACTTACATAAATGCAAAATACAAAAACTCTTAGGAAAATATATTTTTGAAACACACACTTTTGTATGTATGCAGAAACGACTTTGATTTTATGAATTATCTGTTTTTATGTAAGCGTAGTTAGAGTTTTTGAATATAGATTTAGTTATAAAACAATTTGCAATCCAGAATTTGCTGCAACACACATTTGTAGTGTACAAACAAATTGTTTTTTGAAACTAACATATTTTTGGTCTCTCCGTTTTTGAATTTTGAAAAAAAAACAAACAATGAATCGATTTAAAATTTAAAATCAATGTTCGATTTTTGACAAAAATATAAATACAAAATCCTACCGCACTTGCAAAATTTTGATCCAAAAAATTATTTTCTGGAACCCCAACGGTCCTACACGTGTTACAAAACAAAACAAAACAAAAAATATATATACTATATATAATACGCGTGCGTATGTGATACGTGATAACGCTGAAACATGGACCCGGACGAAGCACAGCGCCGACGCGAAGAATGCGAACGCAAGGCCCGCCGTGGGGAGATGGACCCCCGACTGGAGTTTACCTTCCAGTTGTTGATCGACGCCACTCAGTTGCCCAGACATCAGCTCATGGATTACATATTCGAAGGGGATATGGTAGTTTCTATATATCCTATATTTATACTATATATTGAGATATTCCTATATCTTTAATACTTCCTTTTGTAGCTCGATGAAATCAATCAGCTATTTTTGCCGAATATGAAAAACAAGCTGCTCTGGTTTTATCAGGAGGTGGATGAGCCGGAGCCTACACCGATTCCAGACGCAAATAAGCCGGGACCATCACGAAGTGGCATTGCATCTAGCAGTTCTAAGACGCCGCAAGGTCTTAACTATAAGAATATATAATACTATACAATTACAATTTACATACATTTACATCTCTGTATATTGCTGTCTATCGAATAAGCCACACTTACCTCTCTGTAACTTCATCAGGTGGCGCCTCTCCGAGTGGTATGCCTCCGCCAAAGCACAAGAAGTTATTCCTAACGGATGGCTGGACCTGCGCCTTTACAGGTGTTTGTATTTATATCTTTCGGGTGAATACGTCCAAGCAGCTTCCGGAAGAGGGATTCCAAAAGGATTTGTAAGTCTTTTTATACTCTTCTATTTGATTCTTACGTGATCCATGATTATTTATCATAGGTACTGTGGTGTAATCGATGCTAAAAATATTGGCCTGGTCACTTCCATTGAGCGAATCGTTGAGTTTGTATTCATGCAGGCCCTGGCCTTTCCCAGTTTGGAAGGCGATGAAGAGGACGTTAGCTGCGGTCTTATTAAAGGGCAGCTCCTTCCAGGATTGCGATCATTCTGCAGTGCGTTGCGCGTCTGCGAGCAGGTGTGCGATCATCACAACGTATTTGCCGATGGCTGTGATATGTTTGAGAAAATCGATCTGGTGGATGAGGTCAAAGACATGTCCAAGAACCAAGAGTTTTGCACACAGCTCGAGGAACGTGTCAACAACTGGACAAAGGGGATATTGAAAATCCTTGGCGAAAGCGAACAGCTGCGCAAGGAGAACGATCACAGTGGTCCTCAGGACGAACTGGAGTACTGGAAGAAACGTGGCGCGCAATTCTCACAGCTTCTTGCCCACTTGCAAGACAAAGAAGTTCAGTTTACGCTGCATTGTCTCTTTTTGGCGGGCTCCCGCATAATAAGGCAATGGAAGGAAACCGATCGTAAAATAACCTTTTGCTACAATGAGGCGCGGGATAATTCCAAGTTTATACAAGCCATGGAAACGTGCTGTCACTCGCTGTATCTAGACGACCCTGTAAGCATGAAGGAGTCCATCTTAAGTCTGCTGCAAACGGTGCGACTGATTTACAGTGTATCCCAGTTCTACAATACATCAGAAAGAACATCAGCATTGATGGTTAAAGTGAGTGCAAAAGCTGCTACAAAAATAATATAGCTCAATACATTTACAAGGATTTCAAACGAAAACGTTAGCTGAAATAAGCAGAACATCCGAAAATATAACGTAATGATGCATTTTCCATCCATATCTGCTGGAAATATATTTTTCTATTTCCAATTCGCTAAATCACCGTCAAACATTTTCTTGGCATGTTCTGACCTCCACCTTTTGCTCGTGGTCCGACGACGTAAGCTCTTTCAAGCATGGTTAAAGCCTTCTTGTCTGACTCACCTTGAAATTTCCCACCAAGCTGAGGTAAGTGCTGTGGAATTAACAAGTCGAAGACCTCTTTGACGTCGATGCAGCTTGGGTGCTCGGATGCTAGGGTGCTGTTCAAGAAGTTCATTGTCAGTGTATGATAGAGAATTTAACTTCATTTTACCTTTAACTTTTGTTTTGTTTTGAGGTGTATAGTACATATCTATTAAACAATTCATTTTCCTTTTAGATAACAAACCAAATGATCGAGACCTGCAAGTCTTACATCACTTGTCGTTGCAAGGAGACGATCTGGTCCCAGGATCGCAGCTTAATTCGAACAAAACTCAGCAACTGCATTAAATTGAACCACATATACCACGAGACGTACTACACAGTGCGCGAGCAGCCGTTTTGCCCAATCAGACACCATTTGGGTTCTCCGAGAACTTTGTCTTTGGTAACGATACGAAACTAATCGTTTTTATAAACTATAGTAATGCATGATAATTTCAGGAAAATTCGATACATTCTGCGAGCGCCTTTCGAAAATTATAAACATGTTCAACCTGATCGATGACTACAACCATTTGTTCGAGCGTCGCCTGGAGGGCCTTCTGTTGGGGGAGGCCTTGGAGGATGCCTCTAATCATTTCGAAGAGGCCAAAAAGGAGGTTATTTCGAAGAAATATGATTACCTAGATCATCGAAACTCCAACTTCAATGACGATTTTGAGAGGTTTATACACAAAACCAACTCCCTGAAGGATACCATAGCCACGCTGATTGAAAAGGACTTTGACACGGTCTGGGAGACGCCGCAGTGCATACGGTTTTTGGTGCGTTTCGAAAAGGTTAGCGAGAAAATTCCCCTGACCAAGATGGATGAGAAATACACACGGATATTGCGTTACGTTGACAAGGAAGTGGACCGCATACTGAAAACTTTTCGCAAGCAACGGGACGATCCCCCACTGGCGAGAAACTTCCCGCCCATTGCCGGACGCATTCATTGGTGTCGGGCATTGAGTCTACATCTAACAGAGCTCATAGATGCGGTGATGGATCATGCGGTGCTGAGTACCCTGCCCATGGCTAAGGACTTGGATATGCGATTCCACAATGTCTTGGGAGTGCTTCAGGAATACGAGGACGAAATTGTATCCATATGGCTGGATCAAGATGTCAGCGTTGCCGATGCCTGCCTCCTGCAGCCACTACTTTGCCTACAGGGGGACAAATTGTTTGTCAATCTACACCCCACAATACCATTACTGATCAGAGAAGCCAAAATGCTGGCCAAGCTAAAGATTGAGCTGCCGATTGTGGCCGCCACTCTGATGAGTCGCCAGCAGTATTTCATCACCATACAGGACTCGTTAAATGTTTGTTATTCTACCATTATGCCACTCTACATTCTTATACCATTATACTACCATTGCCCCGTAGTGCCTCATCAAAATGTTTCTTTCAACGGTTCGAGCTGTGAAGCTGGAGGTGCGTCCTTTGTTTCTGCCTCAGTTGGTGCGTTTGACGGCGATGCTGAAGCCAGGACTACATACCATAAATGTGAGTCTGTCAGCTGCAGATCTCCTCTGAATTCTTATTATTTTTTCTTATTTTCTAGTGGACCAATCAAAACTGGACTGAATTCTATGAGCGCTGCAAGCAGGCCATCGAGAACTTTGAGGTTCTTGTGGCCCGTGTTCATGACATCTATTCCAATCGCATACTCCATGTGCTCATGTGGATGCAGGACGTCTCGTTGCAAATATTACCAGCAGGTTGGTGGCTCCCACGTGCGAGTATCTCTTAGGTCTCGCGTCTAATTGTATGCTGCCTGAAAACTTTTCACATTTGTTTCTTGAGCAGACGATGAGATCTGGACAGTTGATGAGTTTCTGGAGCGTAGCGAGGAGGCCTGCCGGTGAGTCTCTGGTTGTGACATGGTTTGGGGGGTTCAGGGGAGAATTCACTTTTAATTTGGGTTGCTAAAATTAATGTTCAAGGTTTGCGCGACTTTTCAACTGTCTGAAGGTGATTCTGTTTCTGCTGGTGATTTATTTTAATGGGTTCTTTATCACATTTTAATATTGTATCTAAATTGCATGTGAAATACTAATAATGTGATTTTTCTTCCCTAGGAAAGCGGCCATCGAACTGAATCGTAAAAGTCAAATGGTCTCCGAGGCCGTGGAAGAGGTTCTAAGTTTAGTGGACAAGGCAACGGCCACATTCAAGGAGATAGCAGGCGATGATGTGACGACCCTCTTTGATGGTAAGACCTGGGACTGCAATATATAAACATTATGAATTCGAAACTTTTGAGCAGCAGTCTCTCCAAAAGGAGAGGCCACTGGATCAGGTGGACGAAAAGCTGAAGACAGTGGAGCTGCTGCTGCCACAACAAGTGGAGGCGGTGGAGGCGGCGGCGGGGGCGGAGGGCAGCAGCAGGACTGGAGTATTTTGTGGTCTTGCTTTGAGAATCCCCTGTCCCTGCTGTCGACCACAGAAAGCCTGCCTAAGGGCATGCAGGTGGGACTTGTAAAAGATAGACACAAGTCAAAAAATGATCCTTTTTGTTTTTGTGTAGGATATGGTGTGCAATGCGGTGGTCGAGATGCGTCGCTATTACAGCCGCAAGGTCATTGACGTACTGATAAAGGTCATTCGAGCCGCACTGGATACACTGAGACGTCGATTCATTGCCGATGAGAATGAGACGGTTTTCAAAAAGCCGATCTTTGCGCTGCACGCGCAGCTGCAGATACCCCATGTGGTTATCAAACCGAGTCTGGACGAGCTGCAGGACATTTTGGTGACGGCTGGCAAGAACATCACGGGCATTGCGAAGGGTGTGGCTCAGTGGAGCAGCGGCAAAGATCCGCCGGTGCGTACCGCCCCACTGAATAGCTTCGCAATGTTCTCCAAAATCTTGTCTTACCAACCGCAGCAAGTTTCGATGACGGTGACGCAGCCGCGCGTCGGACGCAACCACAACGAGGCTGGCGGTGCCGGCGGAAAGAGTCGACGTCGCAAAATCTATTGTCTGGCCTCCGAGGAACGACCACAGATGCCGCACATGCTGAAAAGCTTCTACTCCGCCATCATGGATAACAAAGAGGTGGCCAAGGCTGTCAACCAGCTCTCCAGCTGCACGAAGAATGTAAAGCCAGAGATCCAAACGTACATTAAGCGCTGGAAGCCATACCACTTCCTATGGAAGAACGATCGCACCACTCGTCAGCTTATGGAGTTTGGCCTGCAGGAGTTTGAGACCACCCTGCGCTGTTTATCCGATCTGGATGCCAATCTACTGATTGAGCCAGACATGGAGGTCTTTGGACAGTGCGTGGCAGTGTATAATGAAAGGCTTAAGTATGGTTTGGCCATTGAAATCAAATGTAAGTAGCAGTCCGATGCATTTTTAGAACTATAACTTATGCTTTTACATATACATATGTATTTAGTTCCTATATTTCATCTAAAGAAGGGGGTTATCGGGTGCTTATGGAATGTATTTTATTCTAATTGTAGATTAGAAGGATATGCTGTTTCCATTTTTAGATACTCGAAAGGTTAATCAACCATAAATTTTGGCACCCTCGCGAATTCTTTTGTTTTGTGGACAAATAGGAAGCTATTCAAATAAATTGGCGTCCAATTAGATAATCTAATTTGCCTAACCAAATTAACCGAAACACAGGCATCCCCAGAAATACGAAAATAAATTCCCCACACAAAATGATTGGAAGGAAGGAGCCAAGAGCCGAGAGACCCCACACGGCTGGAGGATGTGACTGTGTGAAAATAAATTAGCCCTTGGCCTGGCTTTGATTAATGACATCGATATCATTGTGTGGCGCACGAAATGGAATAGGGAGATTGGCAGAAAGGGAGATGGGAGTGAAGGGGGAAAGGGCGAATGAACGAACACTTTAGACGGTTTCTATTTTCAGCCTGCAACCACAAAATTGGACAGGCCATGAAGAAGAAGTACAAGAAGGAAATGGACTATGTTTATGCTGTAATCAATGAAATGGATCGTAAGCTGGACAGGCCTATACGTGACTTGGATGATGTGCGAATGATAATGGAGACTTTGGGTAAGATTCGTGAACAGGAGGTGGACATGGAACTTCGAATAGATCCGATAGAGGTGAGGCAGTAGTACAGGCAGTACATAAGATGCCATCTACTCACTCTTTGCGGTCTTGTCTTGTCCTGTAGGAAGCATTCAATGTCCTGACGCGTTATGAGGTACAAGTGGAGCGTGACCAGTTCGACCTGGTGGACAATTTGCGGGCCACATTCCAGAATTTGTTGGCTGGGGCACTGCAGGCACAAGTGAAGCTGCTGGACATGCAACCAGCCTTCCAGGATGACTTGCGCACCAATTTGGACAACTTTAAGCAGGACAAGATCTCGTACGTGACGGAGTATCGGACGGCGGGTCCTATGCAGGCGGGACTAACGCCGAGAGAGGCCTCCGACCGGCTTATACTGTTCCAGAACCGCTTCGAAGGCATGTGGCGACGCCTGCAGACGTACCAGAGTGGCGAGGAACTCTTCGGTCTGCCGCAAACAGACTATCCAGAGCTGGGCCAGATACGCAAGGAACTGAACCTGCTGCAGAAACTGTACAAACTTTATAACGATGTGATTGACAGAGTGAGCAGCTACTATGACATACCCTGGAATGAGGTGGACATTGAGGAGATCAACAACGAGTTGATGGAGTTCCAAAACCGCTGCCGGAAGCTGCCGAAGGGACTGAAGGAGTGGCCGGCTTTCCATGCTCTGAAGAAGACAATCGATGACTTTAACGATATGTGCCCCCTACTG
This sequence comes from Drosophila lowei, assembly GCA_008121275.1. Classification (NCBI taxonomy): domain Eukaryota; kingdom Metazoa; phylum Arthropoda; class Insecta; order Diptera; family Drosophilidae; genus Drosophila; species Drosophila lowei. Next base: position 6,092,343 of record CM017777.1, read on the forward strand.
GAGTTGATGGCGAATAAAGCCATGAAGCCACGCCACTGGCAACGGATCATGGACGTTACTCGCTACATCTTCGAGTTCGACTCGGAGGGTTTCTCGCTCAAGAACATATTGGAGGCGCCGCTGCTCAAGCACAAGGAGGACATCGAGGACATTTGCATCAGTGCCATGAAGGAGAAGGACATCGAAGCCAAGCTGAAGCAGGTGACCAATGAGTGGTCCGTGCACGAGCTGCAATTCATGAGCTTCAACAATCGCGGCGAACTCTTGCTGCGCGGCGACACTACGGCCGAAACAATTGGCCAATTGGAGGACAGTCTGATGGTGCTGGGATCCCTCCTATCCAACCGATACAATGCTCCGTTTCGGAAACAGATACAACAGTGGGTCTATGACCTCTCCAACTCGAATGAGATACTGGAGCGGTGGCTCTTGGTGCAGAACATGTGGGTCTATCTGGAGGCAGTGTTTGTTGGGGGCGATATTGCGAAGCAACTGCCGAAGGAGGCGAAGAGGTTTTCGAAAATAGACAAATCCTGGCAAAAAATCATGCAGCGAGCCCACGAGACACCCGGCGTTGTGGCTTGCTGCGTCGGTGATGATTTGCTTAAACAGTTGCTGCCTCATCTGCAGGAGCAACTGGAGATTTGTCAGAAATCCTTGAGTGGTTATCTAGAGCGCAAGCGCATGATGTTTCCACGTTTCTTCTTTGTGTCAGATCCTGCACTGCTTGAGATATTGGGTCAAGCTTCCGATTCGCATACCATACAAAACCACCTCCTGAATATTTTCGACAACACAAAGTCCGTGAAGTTCCACGACGTCGAGTACAACAAAATGATGGCCATCATAAGCAGCGAGGGCGAGATGATCCAGTTGGATCGCGCCATCCGTGCGGAGGGCTCTGTCGAGACATGGCTAACTCAATTGCTGGTCACAGCACAGCAGTCACTGCACTCGATCATTCGCACCGCCTATGCGACCATTAACGATCCAAACTTCACCCTCCTCAGCTTCCTTGAGAAGGCGCCGGCCCAGATTGGCTTGCTCGGCATTCAAATGGTTTGGACGCGAGATGCAGAAATGGCTCTGATGCAGGCCAGACATGAGAGGAAGGTCATGTCCGAGACAAATAACAAGTTCCTCGAAATCCTTAACACACTCATCGATCAAACCACTCGCAATCTGACAAAACGCGAGCGCACGAACTTCGAGACCCTGATCACCATTCATGTGCATCAGCGCGATATCTTCGATATTTTGGTGGGTTATTTAGATTACACAGAAGATTATTGTTAAGGACTATCTCTCCTATGCTCGTATATGTTGTAATATTCGTAACAATTTCAGTGTCGCATGAACATCAAATCAGCAAACGACTTTGAATGGCTCAAGCAATGTCGCTTCTATTTCAAAGAGGATTTGGACAAGACCTGGATATCGGTTACCGATGTCACATTCACCTACCAGAACGAATATCTTGGCTGCACAGATCGACTGGTTATTACACCATTGACAGATCGGTGGGTATACTTGTAATATCTTGCCTAAAAATTACATATACATACTTGTATTTTTCCTAAACTCGCTTGTTAGACAAGTCTTGTCTTCGGGAGAGTATAAACAGTTCCTTTCCGCAATAGCTAGGTCTCCATTCGATGGTTCTTAAGTGGAAATAAAATCATTTATTTCGCGTTTGACTGACAAGAACTTCCACTAATAAATATAACATAAATTTGTTTTCAATTGCACGAATTCTTTGCGCATTCCTTAGCCCGGTGGAACACACCTTGGAATGCCATGGCTGCCGTAGGGCATCCCACTAGCACTTTGAACTCTACTCCCGTCAGTTTTTTCTATGTAAACAATTGACAAAAAAACAACTGTTGGCAGCAATTTAAAGCGGTTGATGGTTGGAAGCTACAGGAAATGTTCTTCAACGAAACTCAAAGGGAGAGCGAGACCAAAAGGAATTTCAACAACCGACGCGCCGTTGACATGCTCGTAAAGATAAACTTCACTTAGCGGAATATAAATAAAGTTTTGACAGCGGCAGCCAGTTGCCTCCGGAAAGCTGTAAAGTGGCGGTGCTATTTTCCTGAAGGCATTTCTCCATTCCATTCATTTTCATTCGCCCGAGTTTCGTCTCTGCTCTTTCGATGTCATCGCAAATTAGTGGCTGTACTGCGGGACTGCTTTGATATTTTAAAGAGCGTCTCTTAGTCTTGTCTTTATTATGTGGATGTGGATCCCGCCATATGGAAATACCTTGAGAAAAAGTTTGTTGTTATACCCTTTAAATTGTTATTCCATTTCAGTTGCTATATAACTTTGGCCCAGGCTCTTACCTTGTCCATGGGGGGAGCGCCATGCGGGCCAGCTGGCACTGGAAAAACGGAAACCGTCAAGGATATGGGTAAAACGTTGGCCAAGTATGTTGTCGTTTTTAATTGCTCCGATCAAATGGATTACAGGTAAGTTCAGTTCATACAAAAGGTTCATTCTGTTTAAAGTTTACTTGTTTCAAACACTGTTGACATTTGGTTTGGTTAGAGGGCTGGGACGCATATATAAGGGTCTCGCTCAGTCTGGAAGCTGGGGCTGCTTCGATGAGTTCAACCGCATCGAGCTGCCGGTTCTTTCTGTGGCCGCTCAACAAGTGGCCGTCGTGCTGACAGCCAAGAAGGAGAAGAAGAAAACTTTCCTTTTCACAGATGGAGATACGATTGAAATGAATCCAGAATTTGGAATATTCATAACTATGGTAATACCCTACCTGCTGCACAAATACACTTAGCATTCACTCCACTCCTTTTGCTCACGTACATCCGAGTATATTCACGTTTATTCGTAGACAGTTAAAGACATTGAAAGTAAAGACTAAGTAAGAACGCTCTTTTGGAATAAATTCAAATGGACACGGATAGTAATCCTTAGAAAGATTATATAAGATTACGTGGGTCGAACCGTTGCCCTTGGTCTGTACATACTATCTAGTACATGCATACGAATACAATTACTCTACGAGTACCGGTTACAATAAATAACAGACAGACACCTGTGACACCCACAAAAGCCGCTTCCGTGCTAAGTCTTTATTAATGTTTAGATACTCGCACATCCCACTCCTTTACTCCACTGTTACTTTTATTAAAATTGAAGCCATCTGATCTGAGTATTTACAATACACAACACAAAACAAAACTATCCATCATTCTGTTCATTGGGAAGATGATTTTTCTGTGTACGAGTATTTAGTAATTTTCGGCACGTAGAAAATTAAATTGTTTTAAGTCGTTTGCTTTAATCGAATACTTTCCCATTTAACTTGTTGCAAAATGGAGAGTGACAGGCGCCTTTTTGCACATAATTCCAACGATATTAGTCATGTACAATTTTTCTCAACTCAACTGAAGCTGTAATACAATTTACTATAGCTTTTTCGCGTATGGTGTGCCTCCTGCCATGCCATGCCATGCCAAAAAGCATCCACCCCCCCAAAAACCGTAAAAACCAATAACCAGCACACAAAAGGGAAAACAAATAACAAGAAGAGCACCAAAGGAGGAGCAGAGTCCCGTGTATTTACATTTAAGCGGCTGCATGACTCGATTAATTTGCCTGCCACATGCCACGAGGGACCCTGCCCTGAATAACCGTCTCTTCTCCCAACAATCTCAACGCCTCTCTACGCACAATCAGAATTAAATACTTTCAGGCCAAATAGGAAGCCAAACGAAGGAAAGCCAGCTGCCGTTGTCCTAAGTATAGAGAGTAGTAGCAAGGCAAAGCAAAGTATAGCTATAGGTACATAGATATAGTATGGAGCTCTGTAGCTTAATTAAAAGCGACGCCAACTATGATCGGGGGTAATGCGATTAGCGTTAGCCACGGCGACGTCGCCAATAATGGTATAGTATGTCAATCAACGCCCACTTGTTGTCTACACCAAACTGTTCCCTCCTTCCCTCCTTGCTTCTCTTATCATGGTCTGACTCTAACCCTTTCGAAGGCTTCGGCTTTAGCTTCGGGGTCTATATGTATTTTAATTTGCGCATTGAGTTATTAGGCCCATTTATATAACATTTTTAGGCGGCAGGACATATAATTTAATGAGTCGTTATGTCACCCAGTCCCTCCAGTCCCGTTTACGCAGACCTACAGACACAAATTGACAGACAGTTGTGTGTGCGTTTGAGTTTAATGATGAAATCCTTTGTTGGGGCTATGTTTTTGCTTATTTATGGTGTGTAGGGAGTGCCCAAGATAAACATAAATATCGACCTTTTTGGCAAACAATAAGGTCTGTCCTGGCAATAAGTTAAATAAACTATGTACTAGATTCAAAAGCACTCGATTAATACCTATGGTCAATTAAATGAAAATTAAATGTTTAAATAGAATCCCGGCTACGCGGGTCGCAAAGAGTTACCCGAGAATCTGAAAATACAATTTCGGACCGTGGCGATGATGGTGCCGGACAGACAGATAATCATCCGCGTGAAGCTGGCCAGCTGCGGTTTCCTGGAGAACATAACGCTGGCACGGAAATTCTACACACTGTACAAGCTGTGCGAGGAGCAACTGACGAAGCAGGTCCACTACGACTTCGGTCTGAGGAACATACTCTCTGTGCTGCGTACGCTCGGGGCAGCCAAGCGGAGGAACTCAAAGGACACTGAGAGCACCATTGTGATGCGCGTCCTTCGCGACATGAATCTCTCAAACTGATTGATGATGATGAGCCACTGTTCCTCTCGTTGGTGTCTGACTTGTTTCCCAATCAGGTAGGAGACATTCACATCCATTCCTTCATTTAATCCTATACTCTCTCTTTCTTTGAATAGACTCTCGAGAATACCAACTATCCAGAGCTAGAGGCTGCCATTCTCCAGCAAACAGACGAGGCCAGTCTGATCTATCATCCTCCCTGGGTCCTGAAGCTTATACAGTTGTACGAGACCCAGAACGTACGCCATGGCATCATGACCCTGGGACCGAGTGGAGCGGGCAAAACCACCTGCATCCATACCCTAATGAAGGCCATGACCCAAATGGGGGACAATCATCGCGAGATGCGGATGAACCCCAAGGCGATTACAGCAGCCCAAATGTTTGGACGCCTCGATGTGGCCACCAATGACTGGACCGATGGCATCTTCTCGGCTCTGTGGCGCAAGACCCTTAAGCTGAAGGCAGGCGAAAATGTCTGGCTGGTGCTCGATGGTCCAGTGGATAGTATTTGGATAGAGAACCTGAACTCCGTGCTGGATGACAATAAAACCTTAACTCTGGCCAATGGCGATCGTCTTACGATGGCGCCAACAGTTAAGATTATCTTTGAGCCGCACAACATTGACAATGCCTCACCCGCTACTGTTTCACGCAATGGCATGGTTTACATGAGCTCTTCTGGCCTGGATGCACGACCGAGTAGGTGTTTCGATCCTTTTTTGAGATGAAATAATGATGAAACAATGCAAAAATCCTTTACAGTTGTTCAGGCCTGGCTAAAGAATCGCGCTCCTGGCGAAAAGTCCACGTTTTCCGACCTATTCGATGAGACATTTGTCGAGGTACACAACTGGGGGGCACAAATGGTGAAGCTTCAGATGCCAGTCTTACAGTGCAACATAGTGCAGCAGATGCTGTTCATTCTGGAGGGCTTGATACCCGTCAAGAAGGAGGATGAACAGGCTGTGAGCCTGTCCAGCAAGGAGAGCCATGATGGTAAGTGGAAGAAGGATAGAAGAAAGTCGCCTCCAACACCAAAACTCAAAAGCGGCTCGAAAAACGAAACCCAACCAAAAACAAAAAACCACACATACAAAATTGAATTGAAACTTTTCAGCGAATAAACGTTTAGAGCATCAAAAACAAATCGAAGAGGCGCGACGGCAATCGATTGGCAGTCAGATTGTCGGTAAAGTATACCAACCCCTCCTAAAAAGGGTTTCCATAATTACATGTACAATATAGATCTGCTTCTGTGTGTGCGTATTGTCATTAACATCCTATTTGTTGTTGTTGTTGTTGTTGAGATCCAATCAAAGGAAGACTTGGTTCTCCGTTTGGTTTGGTTCTTAGTCGATTGGCACTTCCTTCCATTGTGTGTGTAATTCTGTGTGTTCTGTTTATAGTCTTATTGTTAACCCCCCAAATAGAGTTATGTGTCGTCTCGTCTAAACCTTATAATTTTACCAATTACTAACAAATGTGTGTACAAGTACTACTACCTATCCTATTGATGATACCATACTTTAACCCCATACCCCTACATATTATTCAAACAGAGGATCTGCCTATTGAGAGCGTTGTCGAGGAGAAAGAGGACACCTGTACACCGGAACACTTGCACCGCTTGTATATATTCGCTCTGGCCTGGGGCCTGGGGGGTTACCTCTCAACTACCGATCGCGTTCGAATGAATCTCTTTGTGAAGGAATCCTTTCCGCACCTCGACTATCCCAAGGGTAGTGCTAGCGAAAACACCATATTCGACCATTTCGTTTCTCCAACGGGCGTGTGGCAGTCGTGGAAGACGCTCGTCACACCCTACATGTATCCGGAGCTTTCCACACCAGACTACTTGAGTATTTTGGTGCCCATTGTGGATAATGTGCGTATCGACTATCTAATCGGAACCATTGCCAATCAGGAGCGCGCCGTGATGGTCATCGGCGAACAGGGTACCGGGAAGACAGTGATCATGAAGAACTTCATGAAGAAGATGAACATTGAGACGTACATGGGCCGATCCTTCAACTTCTCGTCGGCCACCAGCCCCTACCAGTTTCAGCGCACCATCGAGAGCTATGTGGAGAAGCGTGTGGGCGTCACCTTTGGGCCCCCTGGTGGCCGTAAGCTGATTGTCTTCATAGACGACATCAATCTGCCCGAGATCAATGAGTGGGGCGATCAGGTGACCAATGAAATTGTGCGCCAGTCCATGGACATGAAGGGCTTCTACAGTCTGGAGAAGCCGGGCGACTTTACCACCATTGTGGATGTACAGTATGTGGCAGCCATGGGGCTGCCCGGCGGCGGTCGGAACGACATACCGTCGCGTCTCAAGCGTCAGTTCTGCGTCTTCAACTGCAACATACCCGACAACGACTCCATTGATAAGATCTTCCGCGTTATCGGTGAGGGCCACTACAATGCCAAGCGAGGCTTTGTGCCCGAGATTCGCAATTTAGTCAAGAAACTGATCGTGGTCACACGGCACCTGTGGCAGCGCACACGCGAGAAACTACTGCCCACGCCAGCGAAGTTCCACTACGTGTTCAGTCTGCGCGACCTGTCGCGCATCTGGCAGGGCATGGTTGGCACCTTATCCACAGTGATCACCTCCGAAAGCGTGCTCATGGCGTTGTGGAAGCATGAGTGCACGCGAGTATTTGCCGACCGATTCACCACGTTCCAGGATAGGGAGTGGTTCGGCTCAGAGCTGGCATGTCTCGTGCGAGAGGAATTGGGCGACTCCCATTCCCAAATGATTATACCCAATCCGGTATTCGTCGATTTTATGCGCGACGCCCCCGAGCCGACTGGCGAGGAGGGCGAGGACACCGACATGGAGCTGCCGAAAGTGTACGAGCCGGTACATTCTCATGAAGTGCTACGCGAGCGTCTCGTTATGTTCCTCGCCCAGTTCAATGAAATGGTGCGAGGATCTGGAATGGATTTGGTGTTCTTCCCGGATGCAATGCTGCATCTGGTGAAGATCTCCCGCATCATTCGGCATCCGAGAGGATCGGTCATGCTTGTCGGGGTCGGCGGTTCTGGAAAACAGTCGCTTACGAAATTGGCATCGTTTATAGCTGGCTACAAGACATTCCAAATTGCGTTGACGCGTTCGTACAATGTGGCCAATTTTCTAGAGGATCTAAAGCTGCTCTACCGCACCTGCGGCGTGCAGGGGAAGGGCACAACCTTTCTCTTCACTGACATGGATATCAAAGAGGAAGGTTTCCTCGAGTATCTCAATAACATACTCTCGAGCGGTGTCATATCGAATCTATTCTCGCGCGATGAGCAGGCCGAAATCGTGCAAGAGCTGACGCCGGTCATGAAACGCGAAAATCAACGCAAAACAGCGACCCCGGAAAGTGTGATGGACTTTTTTTTGGCGCGCACCTGCACTAATCTGCACGTGGCCTTCTGTTTCTCGCCCGTGGGAGAGACTTTTCGGTCGCGGGTGCAGCGCTTTCCCGCCTTGGTCTCCGGCTGCACCATTGACTGGCTGCATCCGTGGCCCAAGGATGCCCTGGTTTCGGTTGCCAGACACTTTCTGAGCCACTTCGAAATTGAGTGTACATCGGCCGTCAAGGAAGAGCTGGTTAATGCGCTCGGCTCCATACAGGACATTGTCGCCGAAACGTCACAGGAGTACTTCCAGCGTTTCCGTCGCGCCACGCACGTGACACCCAAATCTTATCTGAACTTCATTGCCGGCTACAAGAATATCTATCAGATGAAGCAGCAAGAGCTGCGCGATGGTGTGGAGAAGATGGATACGGGCTTGGAGAAACTGAAAGAGGCCTCCGCCTCGGTTGAGATCCTCAAGAAAGACCTCGTGGTCATGGAGGAGGAGCTGGTCGAAGCCTCCAAGAACGCTGAATCGGTGCTAGTGGAGGTGACGGAGCGTGCGATGCAAGCGGAGATTGTCAAGAATCAGGTCCTCATCGTCAAGGATAAAGCAGAGGCCCTCGTTGCCTGCATTGCCCACGAGAAGGCCCTGGCCGAGGAGAAACTCGAGGCGGCGAAGCCGGCCCTCGAGGAGGCCGAGAATGCCCTCAACACGATCAAGCCGGCGCACATAGCCACCGTGCGTAAGCTGGGACGACCCCCGCATCTCATTATGCGGATAATGGACTGCGTTTTAATCCTGTTTAAGCGTAAGCTGCACCCATGTATACCCGACTCGGGTACACCGTGCCCCAAGCCGTCATGGCAAGAATCCCTAAAGGTGGGTGCCCCTTTTGTCCCACAGTTTTCCTCTTCCCATTCCCCTTTCATGTGTGTTCCATGCAGATGATGGCCAGTGCCACATTTTTGCTGCAACTGCAAAACTACCCGAAGGACACCATCAACGATGAGATGATCGATCTGCTGCAGCCGTACTTTCGCATGGAGGACTACAACATGGACATGGCACGACGTGTGTGCGGTGATGTCGCCGGTCTGCTCTCTTGGACCAAAGCCATGTCCTTTTTCCACAGCGTAAACAAAGAGGTACTGCCCTGAAAGCAAATCTAACCATGCAAGAGGCGCGTCTAAAGGTAAGCTAGGCAAAGGATGTCCCTGCATGTCCCTGCACTCATATTACATTCCCTTCTATTCTGTTCTTAGCTTGCAATGGACGATTTGGCTGGTGCCGAAGAACAGCTTCGAGAGCGTGAGGATGCTCTGCAGGCGGTAAAGGATCAGTACGACAAGGCCGTGGGTGAGAAGCAACGACTGATGGATGCGGCCAATGTCTGCCTGCGGAAAATGACCGCAGCCACGGCCCTGATCAATGGGTTGTCCGACGAGAAGCATCGCTGGACCAACCAGAGCAAGGAGTTCAAGATTCAGCTGGGAAAACTGGTGGGCGATGTGCTCCTAGCCACCGGCTTTCTCTCCTATTGCGGGCCCTACAACCAGGAGTTTCGGGCCAATCTCATCAAGACCTGGATGGGCATACTGAAGCAAAGAATATTCCCTTCACCATTGGATTGAACATCATAAACATGCTGGTCGATTCTTCGACAGTGTCGGAATGGACACTCCAGGGATTGCCGAACGACGAGCTGTCAGTGCAGAATGCCCTGATAGCCACCAAGTCCAGCAGTTATCCGTTGCTGGTCGATCCGCAGACGCAGGGGAAGATCTGGATCAAGTGCAAGGAGGATCGAAATGAATTGCAGATCACCTCCCTGAATCACAAGTACTTTCGCACCCATCTCGAGGACTCGCTCTCGCTGGGCAGGCCGCTGCTGATCGAGGACGTGGGCATTGATCTTGACCCGGTTATAGACAATGTCCTGGAGAAGAACTTCATCAAGTCGGGCAGCATCGAGAAGGTGCTTGTCGGCGACAAGGAGTGCGATGTAATGCCCGGGTTCATGCTCTACATTACCACAAAGCTACCGAATCCCGCCTTCAGTCCTGAGGTCAGTGCCAAGACATCGATCATTGATTTCACGGTCACGATGCGTGGTCTGGAGGATCAACTCTTGGGTCGGGTTATCCTAATGGAAAAGTCGGATCTAGAAGCGGAGCGAGTGGCACTCTTCGAGACCGTCATGCAGAACCAGCGCAACATGAAGGAACTGGAGGCGAACCTCCTGCTGCGCCTTAGCTCCTCCCAAGGATCTCTGGTGGACGACGAGGCTTTAATTGAAGTACTTCGGGTGACCAAGACCACAGCCGAAGAAGTTAACCAAAAACTAAAGATTTCCGAGGTGACGGAGCGTAAAATAATGAAGGCACGCGAGGAGTTTCGGGCGGTGGCGAAGCGAGGATCAATCCTTTACTTTCTGATTGTCGAAATGAGCAACGTGAATGCCATGTACCAGAATTCCCTCAAGCAATTCCTCGTCATCTTCAACCACTCCATAACCAAGTCGGCAAAGTCCAGTGTCACGGAGGAGCGCATCAACATTATCCTGCGATATCTCACTTACGAGGTGTACAAGTTCACGAACCGCAGCCTCTATGAGCGGCACAAGCAGCTGTTTACCCTGATGCTGGCCATTAAGATCGACTATCACAATGAGAATATCAGTCACGAAGAGTTCTTGACGTTCATCAAGGGCGGTGCCTCACTGGATCTAAACGCTGTCACCCCAAAGCCTTTCCGCTGGATCCTGGACATTACCTGGCTCAATCTGGTGGAGATCAGCAAGTTGGAGACCTTTTCCACAGTTCTGCAGGTGATTGAACTGAATGAGCGTGATTGGCGCACTTGGTACGAGTGCGAGAAGCCCGAGTACGAGGAAATCCCCTGTGGCTATAATGCACTTTTGGACAGCTTTCGGAAATTGCTACTCATACGCTCCTGGTGCCCCGATCGGACCATATCTCAGGCCAAGAAGTATATAGAAGGTGTGTTTATAGTAGACAGTAAGATAAGTATCTATTCCTTAACGTTTTGTTTTTCTTTTATAGAATCATTGGGAGGCGAGTATAGTGAGATGCAAATTCTGGATTTGGAGGAAATGTGGCTGGAGTCGGAGCCACGCACGCCTTTTGTGTGTCTTCTCTCAATAGGATCCGATCCGACCACACAAATTGGGGCCTTGGCCAAGCAGAAGAGCATAGGTAAGTGTCTGACAAACAGTTCTAAATTTCGAATAAACTCTAACTAAACTCTATCCGTGAGTAGCCCTAAAATCTGTGTCGATGGGACAGGGACAGGAATACCATGCCCGCAAAATGATAATGGAATCAATGTCCAGTGGTGGTTGGGTTCTGCTCCAAAACGTGCATCTGTCGCTGCCCTTTTGCACTGAGATTATCGACATGCTGGTGGAGACAGAGCATATCGACGAGTCCTTTCGCATGTGGGTCACCACTGAGCCGCACACCGAGTTTCCGATTGGATTGCTGCAAATGGCTCTCAAATTCACAAATGAACCACCCCAGGGGATACGGGCCAGTCTAAAGCGCAGCTACCAGGTGCGGCAAAGCAGTGTAAATTCCCGAAGCTCAATTAATTATTAATTTTCAATCTTTTTGCGGGAGCCAGTCGTTCACCCAGGACTTCCTTGATTACACCTCAGCCTCGCAGTGGCCGCCACTGCTGTACACAGTGGCTTTTCTGCACACCATCGTCCAGGAGCGACGAAAGTTCGGCCCTCTGGGCTGGAATGTACCCTACGAATTCAATCAGGCCGACTTCGCCGCCAGCGTGCAGTTTGTTCAGAATCATCTTGACGAAATGGATCCCAAGAAAGGTGTCTCCTGGCAGACTCTGGTCTACATGATTGGAGAAGTCCAATACGGGGGACGAGTGACCGATGACTTTGACAAACGCTTGCTCACGACCTTTACCGCGGTCTGGTTTTGCGAGCAACTGCTGTCGAACTCCTTTGAGTTCTACAAGGGCTACAAGGTGCCGGGCACAAAGAGCCTTCAGGGCTTTATCGATTATATAAACAGCTTGCCGGCATACGATACCCCAGAGGTGTTTGGCTTGCATTCGAATGCCGACATCACGTATCAGATAAATTCAGCGAAAGGTATGAGTATTTTATTTGTTGTATTGCTTCATAATTAAAACAGAGAGAAATGTAACATAAACACGTGCACATAATCCGCCGAGAGCCACGATGAATGATCTGTAACCGGGAAATCAATAACCAGAATCCCGTGGCTTAAGTACTGCATCGATGGGACGTAATGCCATTCTGTTTAATTTTATATAAAGACCTATTGCATAAACAATTCCCCAGGACTCTCTCGCAATCAATAAACCCCAAAAATGTGTGATTTAGCAGCAATGAACGTGAATGAATTCAAATCGGTTGGCAAACCCACTCTGCCATTGGCACATTAGCATATCCCCAGATAGCATACTCCCAAGTCCTTGATTGTTCGGTTTCTGCTTTTGCTTCTGATTCGCAGGCATCCTGGACACTATACTGAGCGTACAGCCGAAGGAGGGTGGCGGCGGCGGAGGCGAAACAAGGGAAAGCATTGTCTACCAACTGGCAGATGATATGCTACGCAAGCTCCCAGCCCAATACAATGCCTACGATGTGCGTGAGAATCTTAATCGAATGGGCATCTTGTTACCAATGAACATATTTTTAAGGTAAAGTACACACTTAATTTGACATGGCATACAATTGTTTACTCACCTATATTTAATTACAGACAAGAAATCGATCGAATGCAGAGGGTTATTAAGCGCGTACACACCTGCCTTTGCGACCTAAAACTGGCCATTGATGGTACCATTGTAATGAGTCCCGCCCTAAAGGAGTCCCTGGATGCTATGTACGATGCCCGTATACCAGAGACCTGGATGAAGGTGTGTATTCTTAAAGCAAGAATAGATTCAATTCAATCGCCAGTGTTGGAGCTCCGGAGTATTTAGCGATAGCCTAAATTTCCATTAGGAAAGCAAAAATGCAACTCAGGGAAGCGTTTATTTGGAATATTTCACTCGTTTTGTACCCAGGTGTCTATCTGGTGGGTGGAAATGATAAGGGACTGCACTTATGAAATGTTTGTTTGATTTTGCCGGCCCTTCACCTTCACTTTGGGTGGGCGGAGGGTAACGTTCATTCGTAATTATGCGTTTAAACGTTTGACGCCTCTCAAAGCTTTGCCTTTTTATATTTCACACCAATAGACCCATAGACCGCAAGAACAGACAAACAACAGGCCTGTGGCATTTTCCATTTTAAAGGGAAAGGGAAATTAAGGAAATAAACAAAGTCTTAAAAGGGCAGGTGTTGGTTCTCGATTCAAAGGGAACTTATAGATCCAGTAGGCATTGCCCAAAGCATTATTGTTGAAGTTTACACCAAACAGAAAATAGAGTTCAGTTCGGAACCCGGAACCCGGAACCCCTTATAATATTTCCATACGCCGTTTCCAAATACGAGTAATCAGACAATAAAAATGAAGAAAATCATTACGAGTGGCACGCACGATAATCGGAATATTTTCCTGACTAAAACTACCGAATTTGACAAACAAAATGTTGAGGATACTACGAATGTGCCACTCGGACACCGCCAATATGGCTTCATCAAGGCCAACAAGACGACCACACCGTTTCCCTCAACCCACACGCTGGACCCCAACTTGTTGGACAACAAGCTAAAGAGAATCCAGTATAAAGCAAAGCAGAGTCTACGTGATACAGCTTTTGATTCGGATACATCGTCCATAGAATCGGACATTATTGAAAAGCAATTACAATACAATGCAAGTGATTCTATTACTATGAAGGAGATACCCTTTGAGCTGAAGAGGAAGCTCTTCGATGAAGCCGAGTTCACTGTGACACGGGGCCAGAAGCTGAGCGATCTGCACCATCCTGAAATAGATATCTCGAACATCCAAAAGTCCTTTAACTACGAAGCGAAGAAGCTCTCCTTCAAGGAAATGGAGGCCTTCTGCCGCAACATGAACTTTAAGATTACCAAAGGCTTTGATGCCACGTTGCATTAAAATATAATTCTGCTTTGTTTAGTCTACATTCGGCATTCCCAATAAAAACTCGTTTGCATTGGGAAAACGCCCTGCCTGTCCTTGATTTCGTATGCCTTTTGAATCTTGCCCACCAGATAATTTTGTCTCCTGTCACTGTCACTTTCAGATATCCTGGGAGTCCACAACGCTGGGCTTTTTGGTACACAGAGCTTCTCGAGCGAAACGGACAATTTCGTACATGGATATCAACGGATCGTCCGAAGGTAAGTGCAAGCAGTGAGGTATGCAGGTTGCAGAAGAGTGGAAGATGTGTACATATGTATACTCTAAAGACCAATGAGACATTCAAACTGATGCACACATTCTTTTATTTACTCGAAACAGGTATTTTGGATGACAGGGTTCTTTAATCCCCAAGGCTTTCTGACTGCTATGCGGCAAGTAAGTAGAACCGGAGGAACAAATGGGATTTCAATGCCATTTATCTATGTATATTCCATCTGTATAATCCTTCCCAGGAAGTAACACGAGCACACAAGGGCTGGGCACTGGACTCGGTTGTGCTGCAGAATCAAATAACGCGCTATAATCGAGAAGACATCACAGAGTATCCAACGGAAGGAGTGTACGTCCATGGATTGTTTCTGGAGGGTAACTTTTGTCCATTCTTTTCTCATCTGTTCGGAATTGATTTTGCACCTTTCTTGCAGGCGCCTCATTGGATCGTCGAAGTGGAAAGCTGATGGAGTCCAGAATGAAGGTCCTGTATGAACAGATGCCCGTCATTTACATCTACGCCATAAACACCACAGCTGGAAAAGATCCGAAATTGTACGAGTGTCCCATCTACCGTAAGCCACAGCGAACGGACTTAAAGTATGTGGGTTCAATTGATTTTGAGACCGAATTTAATCCCAAACACTGGACACTGCGTGGCGTGGCCCTGCTCTGCGACATCAAGTAGACGACCGTAAACCCAAGCCCAAAGTCATTTTTTTGCCCGTGTCCGTGCCTTTGTTTGCCATCATGTCAACTGCTCTACGAAACAGAGAGAGAGTACGTGAGTGGGGCTGCTAATGGCAATGTGATAATTATCTTCTTTTTTGGGCGAACGTTCAAGTTTCGTGTAATCTAGCGACTAGCGCAAATACAACAATATTAATTGGACCCTCGGGTGAGGACCAAAGAGACACACACCAGAAGCACAATTATTAGCTTGTAAAACCATTTGTTAGACAACAATAAAGACGAGTTTTCAAAGCACAATATTCTCATAGAGAGAGACAGAGATCAGCACGTGAACTGCAGGTGGGGGCAGCAGGAAGGTCATATGTTTAATAAACTAAATATGTATCTAGAAAATGTGTATGTTTCTCCCTTTTTGGGAACCAGAAAAACCAATCGCTTCATACTTAATTGTCATTTCAATGCCTCATGGTTTTTATTTTATTTTAATTTATTTTTTTATAAGTATACATAGGTACGCACATATTTTCATATAATATATAATATATTCGATTTTTTGTCACTATTTTAGCTTTGTTTGAAAACTTGTTTTTATTTACAGTCACATACAATATATAAATGAAAAGTTAATTAATAATTATTACTCGTATTTCGTAGTTTGTTAATGTACAGAACGAAAAACCAATTTAATTCCTTGTCAACTTACTCACTGGTGGCTGGTATTTTGTATTTATTTATGAATCGAAAAAGTAGCTGCTTGCTTGAGTAGTATAGTATATTGTAAGGTTGAATTCCTTCTACGTTAAAATCGGTATTCGTATTCGTAATTGTGTTTGTATGATTTGGAACCATGTTGTCTTAAAAGGTTAACTACGTAATTTCAATAGTGATCAAAAGTGTAGTGTGTAGTATTCTTAAGAAAGAAGAGTGTGGTGTGCAAAAGAGTCCATAAAGTACTATTATTATTAATTATTTGAGCATCCGCAACACAAAGACAAAGAAGGAAATACTTGATAAACTGAAAAAACGAAATATTGTCCGCCCGCGGAGTGTGTAATTTCATAAGCAATAGGCAGAATATTTAGTGGAATATTTAAATTACACATATCGATGATCACTATCAATTACGCCTTTAAACAAATGCATTAATTTGTCGTATTATTAATAATATGTAATTATACTTTGCAGCTTTGGTTTAGATTTGGAATCAATCAAAGAAGGAATTCGATTTTTTTGGTTCAACAGTATCTGTGAGAGAGGTAGTATAAATCGTTAGTTAATTTCAATTTCAATTTCAATTCGAATAAAATACAAAACTTGAATACGTTTAGCAACATTGAAAAAGGATTTATCGAAGGATTGGAGTGGAGTGGAGTCGAGCCGATTGGATGTGGATTGGATGTGGAGTATGTGCACCACACAACATGCCTGCCTTGTAGCCAGCCATTTAGGAACCGTCAATGTACATTTCTATATGCATTTCTATGTATTACATCTAACCCATTTTGGTGCGTGTGTAACCGTATACCGTATCTGTAGTCTGAAATCTGTAATTGCATCTCAATCTTTAGCCACTTAAATGTCATTATAGTGCTTTTTTTGCGGTAGATAGCGGTAGAGGAAGTTCCACGGAAGATATTCAATTGTATTGTCCACACCTGCAGCCATTCCGTTCGGTTCCAAATTGGGTTTGTCCTCCCCAAACGCCTGCTCTACCCTGCTCTCCTCCTCGTTGTCGTTGTCGTTTTCGTTCTCGTTGTCATCGTCGACCTCGTCCGTGTCTGCCACATATATGGTTGCGTTTTTGCTGGCCATCGCAGCATTTCTATCACCATGATTTTCATGATATTTTTCATTTGCAACTTCATATCCGTTAGCTGGATGTTTCGCCGACACACTCATGCCCAGACCTGGTCCAGCCCCACCAATAGCACCAGCAACAGCACCAGCACCGCTTAGAGATTTTTTTGCATAGTTGAATAACTTTTGAACTTGTGATTTCTGACTCTGACTCTGTGATGTGTCTGGGGACTGTGGCATCGCATAGCTCCACTGGAGGGGACTGGGGAAATTGGTCCAGTGCATCTTCTGTTGACGCTTGTTGCTCCGTGGCTCTTCTCTGGCCAGTGCCCTCTCCCTCCCAGTGAACGTCAGCTGCTGCGAGTACGGTCTGGATAGCATTGCCTCTGCCGCCGCCGGTCTAAGGTAGACTCGTTTACCCACGTTCTTCAGAATGGCCCGATTCAATTCAACCTGTGTGCAACCGCAAAGAAAGTTATACGATTGACATTAAAGGATTTGGCGTAAAAATACTACAGTGATTGCGTGTGGAGGATATGCTCTACATGCGGGTATCCCTTACAAGGATGGATATGGTTTTGCGGAGAGCATATCTATAAAATTTAACTGGCAAAAGTTATTTAATTATTTGTCAGAGTCTCTAATGCAGTTAGTCGACTTTTACTCTACGAGTGTCATAAATATGCACAGTTTCAAGCATTAAGAGAGTCAATGGTCCATGAACACAAGCATCCCAGGACATCGTTACCCGTATCTATTCCTCATTAATTCGGAAATCTATGCCCAAATGTAAGTACTATTAATATTAAAGCCTTTCGACAAATCAATACATATATGTGTGTGTGGGTGGGGGGGGGGGAAGGGGTAAATGAAGCGAACAATTTTGTTAAACGCTCTACGGATAACCCTTCTCTTCACCTGGCTCTTGTTTCGGGGAAAGGTGAACCTACTATCAAGGCAAATCGTTAGAATTCCTCGCATTAAAACGTTTGATTTTTTTTTGTTGTCTTTTATATTTTGCCTTGGGGTTGAAATCGTTTGGTAACCAAATAAACGCCCGCTTTGTTGCGAAGAAAAATATTTGTTTTACACATACGCAGCGCCTGGTTTTGGGCTTTTGGCTTTGGGTGCTGCTGCTCCTGCTGCTGGGCCTCTTTTATATACCAACCATACATACATATATACATATTTATAAATGTCTATATAGAATTTCAGGTCGATATATACCTACATACGTACGTATTTATTTCGTCTGCTCTGCTAGTAGATCCTTCGGTTTTTAATGCTCCAATGATATGGTAAACATAAACGTTGATAAACGGCAAACAAAAACTTGAATGGCCAGATACGACACGATAGGTACTTATATATTTTATTATAGAAAAATGTATTGTAATGTATTGTAGTTGCTTCTTCTTTTGCTCAAGGTATTAAAAAACTTTTGAGCAGCTGCCTTCTTTATGGGTTTTTCAAAATATTTCTCATTAAGCATTCTAGTTTTGATTAGCCCCGCCCTGCCATATTTTCATTTATACTTCGCGCCACACCAAATTACTCTTAACAACTTTTTCTTGGTACCTAGGGAAAAGTTTGTGTGTTTTTTTCTTATTAAAAATACCATGCAAAGTGGTCAAACAATGCGGCGTTGAGCGTAGCGCTTATTGTAGGTAGCAATTGTGGCCGTAGCCCCAGCCCCAGCCCCAGCCCCAGCCCCTGCCCCTGCCCCATACCATCCGCATTTATCACACTTTCTCTCACTCACCTGCCGTGTGTTCTCCTTCATTTGCCTGCGCGCTATTTCCAGGAGCAGCCTCTGACGCAGGACATCCAACGGATTGACAATGGACAGGGACGGTTTGTTGCGCTTTGCGAGCAAAAAATCATCCTAGATGAGAAAAGTATATATGTATGTACAATAACTTGGGGAAAAGTTCTCAAGACATGGCATAAAAACTTGGGTAATGGAAATGCTTTAAATATTGCATATATTTTACAAGAGTATTTCTATCTGCATGCAAATCGAGGGTATACTTAGGTTATAAATATCATTATTTGGTCATTATATCATCAGCATATCGGTTCTGTGATGTGCTGTGATGGATTCTTGTTTTTGTAAATTATGGGAAACTGTTGTTTGGAATCACTTTTAAAATCTTATCGTTGTTTTTTCGGGTTTTTTTCCACTTAAAAACCTGTTAGACAGACTCATGATAAGAGCCCTTTGTTGATAAAAACATGAAGAACAACGAATTGCGTGTTGTGTGAGTCAACAAATTAGCTAAATTACATACATATTTATGTATGTATAACAAGCAAAAACATAGTCGTGGAGTCCAGTGTCCCGGCAAAAAGATACTTCGTGTTTTGAAGTTCAGATATTTCCTGCTGGATCTCATTTTTATTGATTTTTATACATGGAATCCGAAACGAAATAGGTACATATATTCAAATAAAACTACATACAATCTGCGCTATAATTTCGGGCTATCAGAAACCACCACTGACATGGCTACCGATTAGATAAAGTAATGTACATGTATGGTCAGAATATCTGAAATGATTATCTGGTTTTTATAAAAGCAATTGCCAAATGTCGTTCCGGTTAGTATACTCTACAACTTTGCAAAATGAAGGTTCTTTCGCTCTTATTGCTGGCCGCGCTAATGGCCACAGTGTCCGCCAAGCCACATGGTGGCTGGAAGGGAAGTATTTCTGGCCACTGGAGGATCAGTAAGGAAAGTCAGAGAGCCAACGAATGGGAACATCACATTAATGCCCATCACGACAAAAGCCACGAATCTTCAAAGGAAAACTCATCAGAGGAGTCCACTGCTGCTCCGGAAAAACCAGAAGTCTCAACCACACAGTCTCCTGTAGAGCCAGAGGATTCCACTACTGAAACGACACAGGCCCCAGATGACTCCACAACTGATGCCGACGAGGAAACCACTGCTGATCCCGAAAACCCCGATGACTCTACCACCCAATCTCCGGAAGAGCCAGAGGATTCCACCACTGACTCCGAGGAGGGAAGCGGATCTACAGAGGAAACCACTGCTGATCCCGAAAACCCCGAAGATTCTACCACTCAATCTCCGGAAGAGCCAGAGGATTCCACCACTGACTCCGACGAGGAAACCACTGCTGATCCCGAAAACCCCGAAGACTCTACCACCCAATCTCCGGAAGAGCCGGAGGAATCCACCACTGACTCCGAGGAGGGAAGCGGATCTACAGAGGAAACCACTGCTGATCCCGAAAGCCCCGAAGACTCTACCACCCAATCTCCGGAAGAGCCGGAGGAATCCACCACAGACTCCGAGGAGGGAAGCGGAACTACACTCGAAATTGTCGCAGTCTGAAGAGCCTTAGGGTTGCGCTACTCCGTTTTGAAGGATTCAATAAGCTTCTGAGCATGAGTAGAGTAAATGTTCTAGACCTAGTTTTACGAAATACCACGAGTATACGATACAAAATGAACCTCCTATGACAATAATATTTGGCGGGTGTTCTCTGAAATATATTTAATTACAAACTTAACTAAAAGCCGCAGATTTATTTAATTTAACTTTCTGCTCTCTCCCTCTCTATTGCTCTATCTCTCTGGTTTACAAATACGACAAACAACATAAGTTATTTGTTCTCCTAAGTACCCTAAAAGTTCTTTAAAAACTTTTGATTGTCAACAAGAGTTGTAAAAGCAAATAAACATTTTGTTGTTGTTGTTATTGTTCGTCTAATTAGGTGAGGCATGAGGCATAGACAAATCAAATCGTTAGCCCAAAATTTCTGTTTGCTGTTCATGTTGTCAGGTCATTCAATGCCAACCTATCGCAAGAGATTTGGGAGTATGTATACCTCGTATGTAGGTACTTGAAGCATTACCTGTTCGCTGGACAGTTCCATGAAGTACTCAAGTACGAGTATTATCAAGATTAGATTATAAAAGGAAGGAAATTACTTGGAAAGTATTACGGCCACTTGACTAAAAACCAATTGAGATAGTAAAACCAGTAAAAACGGGAAACTTGCCTCTTTTCCGGGCGTTTGTACTGGTTTATTCTTTAAGAATCATAGTATTCAGAATATATTATCGTTTAATAGCTATAAACCATTGGAAAAACCTATCAACTGCTGACAAAAATGACATGTAGCCTTTAAAAGCCAGTGTCGACAAAGGTGATGTTGTCGATGCAAGTAATTGAATATCCATTCAAAACAAAACAAAAACACATTCAAAGAAAACTGTTGGCAATCCAAAAAGCAGAAACAGAAACTGAAAAATAAAAGGAAATATGTATATGCAATTCGCACCTGTATGTTCCGTGCATCCAGGTAGTCCAAAGGATATCCGTTTATGTGGCTGTTTCCGTCGGGCTGCTGCTCTGTGCCTCTCTGTGCCGTACAAACGAGCCTCGTTGCACACAGTAAAGTTAATAACACCGGACAAAACCACGCTGTGGCTTTCATCATTTCTGGAATAAAGTGACAAAAAGTGAGAAACAATTCTACGGTTGCAGGAATTGCAGATTTGCAAGTAATTCAATAAAAGGGTGGATATTTTTAAGGGATATACATATGTACGTATAATATTAATATTGGGGTCTAAACCTTTGAAAATTAGCATGAAATACAGTAAATTAAGCCCTGGGCTTTGTTCATTTTTAAAAGCAACCTTTGACCTATCACTTTTTCCCGCTGGAATAGAAAATATTAAACCGCTGACAGCTAACCTGTGAGAAATGTGCATCATATTCTCTGACAACAAGAAGCGCTCGTATAATTTATGGGTCACATAAATATGAACACGTGTACGAGTACGAGTGCGGTTCATCCATCCATCCGAGCCGGAGTCCATGCCAAAGGGACTTTTTTAAATTTAGTCGTCAGGGGAGGTCTTTTTTGGGTCGAAATATTTCGTATATGTGCATTCGGAAACTATTCTAATGTATTCAATTTTCCCTCGAAATAAGCAAAATATGCGAGATGTGTACAGATGGTTGTGCCTCCTTTAAGCCCCCTGCCAGAGTTTAGCTCCCCCATTTGTATCGACGGTAGAGGGGGGCGGGCAACAGAATGATATCTCACCTGTCAGAAGGAGCATTAGATGGGATGACATAACTACTCGTACGAGTAGTATTTGCCGTCGAATATAAGTATCTGTTAAAATGGCAGCAGCATTAGAAGTGCCGGTAATCACATGTCAAATATGTATGAGTGCCATTTCATGGGAAAAGGATTTACGGGTTCGACCATCATCTACCGCACTTTTGGCAGTCGTCAGACTATTGGCTGACACCTGGCTATTGATTCCATCTTTAATGGATATCGAAGTGAAATGTTAAAGTTCACGATACGAAAAAGAATAGGGTTTTTCTAATAATATAACTTTGCTTAGAACACAAATTATTTGGCCCACACATTCTTCTATTTGAAGTTGAATAAATATTGATTTTAGGACACCACCAAATAGTCGTAGTCGTATGAGCAATAAAACTCCACTCCCATATCCTAATGCCCCACCGATAATTGTGCTCTCGTCAGGCATTGTAATATATGTGCCACTGTCGGAAACGTGATTGCCTCCAGCTGTGTGCCAGGATGCTGCTTGATTTTATCCGTAAAATACAAAGAAAAAAGAAGAAAATATCTCAACAAAAGGAACCAAATTGCTGCCTTATCTATTCGAACTTTATGTACAAAATATACAGAATATATATATATTTATATGCAAATATCCTACGAACAGAAAAGAGCGAAAAGTTTTGGTTCTTGTAATCCGACAAGGGTGTTTCTTAAATGATATTTAAGAAGGATGAAAGGGCACATTTAAAAGATGGAACTGCCTCTTTTCTCCAAGTCCTTAGTCATTAGCAGTAATTTAATGAATTAAATCAAATCATGAAACCTTTAACGAAATACTAGTTCTAAAAGAAATCCAAAAAAATCAAATATATTCCATTTATGAAGATATTTACGAAGCAAGGGGAACAGCTTCCACAGTTCATGTTTCCTTCAACTTTTGTATTTTTTCGTTTAAATTTTCTTCCAAATATCCTTCAAACCATATAGAATCTTACTTTAAATTAAAAAATTCGATAGGAAAAAACCGTTACGAAATATTCACATGAAAAGAAAGTCACCTTCTCAGTAGTAATGCCCCCCAAATTCTTTGTATCTGGAATACTCTGGAATTTATTGTATGATGATCGAGATATATCTGTCGCTGTCAGATGTTAGGCCGGATTTCGATTTTTATGTATTTTACGAGTATATTATGTATTCACGCGCCGCGCCGCGTCGCGATGCCAAAAGCGTTGGGGAAAAGCGATGCCTGAAGCTCTGCTCTGGTGTACCAGACTCTGGCTCTGGCTCTGGCGACTAGTATGAACGCAACAGGCTGACGACGAACGGAGAACTCAGGCTCCAGAGCATTCATGGCGTGTTTTTATATTAAACACAAAACGAAGCTGCCACACGAAGTGGCCGTGTGGCAGGAACGATGATAGACGAGCAGTCACGATGATGACAATGAGGAAGGAAACGATGTTGAGCCATGCGGCCGAGTTATGAATGAATGGAAACGAAACGTGCGCCACGCACCTTTTAAACCACCTTGAAGGACATTTCCGATATGAAAGGACTAAGATGAAAGCAAAGCAATACTGGAACAAAGGATCTACATATAGTATATATATATCGCATAAGGTATTTTAAATACTTGAAATTGATTATCATAATTACGTAGTTTCCAAAAGTTTCACCAACGCAGGCGCCTGCCTCACATGTCATGTGGCACTTGTGCAACATGTCGCACAGGTCGGAGTGACATTGTAATTATTGAACTCAATTAATAATTAATGAGTTTTATTTACACATTAATTGTTACCCCTGTTTGACAGGATCAGGAACAGGAACAGGAACGGAACCCCTGCGCCACTCAATGTCATGTCGTGGATGGCGTTGGCTAACGTTTTCCGACATTCTTGGCCAACGCATTCGCATCGCATTCAGGTGTAAAATTGCTCGCCATAAATCCGTCAAACCCATCCGCCTACAGTGGGGGAACAGAGGAACAGACTGGTTCTTGGTTCTGGGCTTTGGGGACTTAGAAATTGTATTTTTTGTACTACTAGTTATAAAATCAACCTTTCACAATCGAAGGCTTGTTTTTAGTTTTCAAACGATAAAGTTCATAGCAACATTGTAGGAGTAGGAGTAGGAGTAGGATGTGATTTGACTTATCGACAGCACTTTTGCCGCCTACGAACTTTGACATGCTTTTAATTGCTGTCAACACGTGTCTGCGACATGTATGTGTGTGATTTTTGTAATTAAGCACGTAGCCATAGCCGTAGCTGTAGCCAAACGGCTCTGCCAGCATTTTTTATAGCTGATTGAATTCTGTCAAAATGTGCCTGCTATCTTTTTCCTGCGTGCGTGATGGTGGGCGGTTTTTAAGTGTCATCCTTACAAAGATGTACATACATATTTGTTATTAAGTAGTGTTTAGCTGTACTTCTGCAAAGGAGGTCACCTCCCAAGAGTCTGTCTTTAAAGACAGAAAAGACAAATCAATCTCTGTCCAAAACGCGGCCAAATGTTTTGGTAGTGTCCCTAAACGCAAACTCATGTCCAACCATTCCAGGGGTTCTCCGGTGCTTTGACAATTTTAGGGTTCATTCCTGCCATACACATACACTTCAGTTGACAAAGACAAAACTCATTAATTTATTTATTAACACACGGATAATACCCAGTACAGTACCCACACAGCCCGCCGCCATCCCATCCCCAGTGCACTGGGGGAAAATCTTTTGTTTGATTTGCGTAATAAGTCAATGACTCAACCAGATTGTCCCCTCTTGTCACACCCTCTTCACAGCCCTTTCTAATCGACTTCTAAGCGACTAAACGGTGCTAAACGGTCATTTAATGAGGAGCCAAGAGCCAAAGGCAGCCGCTTCAATTCATCCAATTATCCATTAACCAGGCTATCGACATCCAAAGGCTAACCGGCTTCATCCAATTATACACGTTAATACGCAATAATATAATGCCAAGGAACCTTAGTTAGTGCCTAAGTGTCGGTCGAACCAAGTGATTAATAATTTAAGAAACAATGCAAAATAAATCTCCAGAACCGCCACAACAACATTTAATTAGCAACGTTTATTGTCTTAGTTAGAGCTCAGTTTCAGTTGTTGGCTTCCAGTAGCAGTCTCTTTCGAGCCTACTTACAATAAGTTTCATTGCGGATTAGTTTTGAAGCCTTTCAATTAAATCAAGTTACGAACCGAAGGGGAAAGTACCAAATACCAAGAGAGAAGTTAGTGAAAAAGTTTTTCAGGTATTCTAAGCCCTGACTTGGCACTTGCGTAACTTTTTCTATTGTTGTTGTTGTCAAGGATGAGTAGTCAAAAGATTAAGCAGCAGCATCAATTGCTAATCTTTGATTTCAATCAGCTCAATCTGATAAGTGACCTGTGGACTTCAATCATATAAAAATCCTCCTCCTTTTAGAAACCCTCCGCCAATATCTACTACTACCATTGGATTTGTTCAGATTTAAGTGCAATAAACTTAAATATTTATATGTAACTGATATATTAATATCGCACACATCGATATATTGCTGCTATCGATGAATCTGTTATTTCCGATAGTTCCCCATACAGTGATTTAGTGCTTAAAAATACCAGTGACAGGTAACCGCTTTGCAATCTAATAAATTTCATTTTCAAAGGTATAAAATTAAAGAACATTTAAAAAAAGAAATTACAAGAAATGGTTTAAATAAATTATTTTCACCTGTTTAAATAGAGGCGGGCTAAGGGGCTACGTTCGTTTTTCATCGGTATATTTACGGTATATTTTGAAAATGAGACGGTATATTTCTGAGGGCCAGACGGTATATTTTACTGATAAATCTGCGGTCACACTTAGGAAAACAAATATGGCGGATCTGAACGCAAAAATAGAAAAAATGTAAAAATTCGGCGTTAATTGTATATTTAAACAACCAAAAATTGAAGTTTTCGCCAACCGAAATGAAAATGTTGCTACGGTGTTGAGATATGCCAAATGGGATTACCGAATCGGCGACAATTTGTGTATGTGGAGTGTATTTTCTGGGAGTCGTATCGAAATGCGCTCAATTGTTATTACGTGACCTCGGAAACGCCGCAAAAAATAGTTTGCACAAAAACAGAAAGCAGACACAAAAAATAGCAAATATCGTGCAGCATTGACTTTCACCTTCAAAGGCAAAAGCGCCCACGATCAATCACAAAATCCAGTGCGAAGGGCGGGCTTATACGCAGTAAAGTAATTGTGCTAAAATTCTTTTGGCTTGGCCACCCACCGATTGCCAGTTGCCGCTTAAATACAAATACCATTGCAAGTGAGCAGAACGAATGAGGCCATCCATTGAGATGCAAATGTGAAATATCAGCTAATCGTAATTAGAAAGACCAAAATTAACGAAGCAGAATGTCTGGCGGACGCGACAGCAGCACTAGTGGCACTAGCAGCAGTAGCAGCAACACCACCACCACAGCAGCAGCAGCAACCACATCTCCTGCATCCACCCAAAGACAACGTGGTCGTCCGGCCAAGAGGGCCACCTGCACCTGGTGTGGCGAGGGGAAGCTGCCCCTGCAGTATGTGCTGCCCACCCAGACGGGGAAGAAGGAATTCTGTTCGGAGACGTGCATTGCCGAGTTCCGCAAGGCGTACAGCAAAGGCGCGTGCACCCAGTGCGACAATGTGATCAGGGATGGAGCACCCAACAAGGAATTCTGCTCGATTATGTGCATGAACAAACACCAGAAGAAGAACTGCTCCACCAGGCATGGAGGCGGTGGAGGTTCAGGCGGGGGAAAGGGTCTACCCGAAAGCGAGCGCAAATTGCTGAGCAGTGGAGCGCCCGCCCCAGCAGGTCCCTTTCAATATGAGAGTTTTCATGTCTTCGACTGGGATGCCTACCTGGAGGTAACTAATAAACTATTTTTCACTGAGTATTTATTATTAACCATTGTTTGTTCTGTGTTTTTAGGAAACTGGCAGCGAAGCCGCCCCAGCGGAATGCTTTAAACAGGCCCAAAATCCTCCCATCAATGACTTCAAGATTGGGATGAAGCTGGAAGCGCTGGATCCACGCAATGTCACCTCCACCTGCATTGCCACAGTCGTGGGGGTTCTGGGATCCAGACTTCGGTTGCGTCTCGATGGAAGCGACTCGCAGAATGACTTTTGGCGCCTGGTGGACTCCACGGAAATCCATGCGATCGGTCACTGCGAGAAGAACAATGGCATGTTGCAGCCGCCGCTGGGATTCAGAATGAATGCCTCTAGCTGGCCCGGTTACTTGTGCAAAATCCTCATCAACGCTATGGTAGCGCCCGAGGATATCTTCCAGCCAGAGCCGCCCTCGCCGGAGGAGAATCTCTTCAAAGTTGGTCAGAAACTGGAGGCAGTTGATAAGAAAAATCCTCAGTTAATTTGCTGCGCCACTGTGGATGCGATCAAGGATGACCAAATACACGTGACGTTCGATGGCTGGCGTGGGGCCTTCGATTATTGGTGCAACTACCGCTCCAGAGACATCTTTCCCGCCGGGTGGTGTGCCCGCAGCTGTCATCCCATGCAACCGCCGGGCCACAAGTCCCGCATGGACTCCAGTTCGGGCAAGCAACGTTGCCCGCGTCCCCGCTACACTGTTGTCACCGAATCAGAGGCCATGGTCCCAGCCTCTCCGGCCACCGCCCACTTCCATCCGAACTGCAAGGGCGGTCCGTTTATCAACAACTCGAAGCTGCCGTGCATGGTGACGGGACCCACGTACCAAACGCTAGCCAAGCTGTGTCTGCAGGAAGTCCTAGCTGCAAGCACGGACACACAGCAGCTGTCCAAGCTGCTATTCGCCTTGGAAGGAGACGTGCACATTGTGACTGCAGCAGGCAAGAATTTCACAGTAAGTTCACAGCAAATGATCTTTCGTTTCGTTTCGAATGTTTATTAATTACGAGATGGTATGGGTATGGTTTAGGTTAAAATTCCATCGCCAATGCGCATGAAGGACGAGGAGAGTCTGGCCCAGTTCATCGAGACGCTGTGCACCACATGCCGGGCATGTGCCAATCTCATATCGCTCGTCCACGAGACCGAAGAATGCAAGAAGTGCGCCCAAAGCAGAAAGCGTCAGCTGACACAGGCGTCTACGCCTCCCTCATCGCCCGTGCTGTCGGATAAGCGGCATCGGACATCCTCCGACAAGATGGTGATCAAGCAAGAAACGGGCGCCAAATCCCCGTCGGAAATGAAGCCCAAACCCCTGCCGAACAATGGGAAAGAGCATACGAATCATCAGAATACTCAAAATAGCAACGGGACAGACAACGGGAGTGAAACTGGGAGTAAACCCAATACGAAGGTGGTCATCAAAACAGAACCCAACGGCGTGACTGGCGGAGGGACATCCACCACCACGCAGGCCTTGCGCAAAGTACGCTTCCAGCATCACACAAACAATAACAACAACAATAGCATAATCAACAATGGAAACACAGAGACAAACCAAACCACGCCGCCAGGGAGCAATTCTTCGTCGTCGTCATCGTCGTCGACTACAAGTTTGGCGGCGGGTGGGACAGCTAATGCGAGTTCTATTGGAAAATACCTGGCCCCACTGGTTGCCGAGGTGCATCCGGAACAGATCAACGCGAAGGTCTCGAACAGCTATTACAAATCGCCCACAACACTCTCCTCCAGCGCCTCATTGCCAACGTCTGTGTCGACTCCGTTCACTGGCTGCCAGTCGGCATCATCCACTGCACTGGCTGCAGGGGGAGTGACGGCACCCAAGGCAGCCACAGCGCCGGCAGGGGGAGCTGCAGCCTCCACCAGTTACACAGCAATTACCTCGCCCCTCAGCACACCCACGTCTGCATCTGCGTCGCATCTGCGCTCACAGCCCATCGATTGGTCCATCGAGGAAGTCATCCAGTACATCGAGAGCAATGATCACTCGCTCTCAGTCCACGGCGATCTCTTTAGAAAGCATGTAAGTAAACACAGATTCTGTCTCAAAACGTATTCTAATCTATTTCTAATGGATTGCATACAGGAAATCGATGGGAAGGCATTATTGTTGCTAAACTCGGAAATGATGATGAAGTACATGGGCCTAAAGCTGGGACCAGCCTTAAAAATCTGCAATTTAGTCAATAAGGTAAACGGTCGTCGAAATAACCTGGCACTATAAACGATAACATATACTACGAAATACGGAAGCAGCCTCCAGCATCCATTAACTAATAACATTTCTGATCGAGTTACAACTACAGGAAAACACTGTTGACAAATTAGTACCTCCCATCCCATGATTCTAGAATTTATTTTGGGATAGGAAAAACTTTCGCGGAAAAACGTTGAGCAAAAAATTGGTACGCAAAAGCCCCTCCTTGAAATTCTTTAAATATAATATGGTTTTATTTTGCGTTTAAAACATTTTTACAATAATACACAGTGGTGAACCAGTTTTCAAAATTTTTACATTGACGCCGTGATTTTATTGTAAATTATATTCATACAATTTTTAAAAACTAATCAAATTCTAACCATTTGTACTCCTTGCAATGAAACAAACTTTTCAAAAGTTATGTTCTTTAATCATTAAATGCAATCAAAACATATTTATTTTTCGCGGAATATTGAAAACTGGAATCCCTGCTACTCAAAAATGCATTGCACATACATAAACAATATTTATTAAACACAAACACGCACACTCACACACAAGGCATCCCACATTTACAGAATCTAATAACAGCAAGAAAAATACGATTAGAACTAGATTTTAAGAGAAACAAAAACACACACACACAAGTTTGGAATGATTGTAAATATTTTACATACATCAATAATTTTATATTGCGGTATTTAGTTTAGTTGCCGTTGCTAACTGTAGTAACATTTGATTTATTATTTAGGTGTTAAACAAACGAATTCTGCGAAGGATTCGTCTGTTGACTGAACAAACAATGAAATATTAAAACAAGAAATATTAATTAAGGCCCTTCCTTTAAAATCTTTGCTTTGCAATAATGCATACACATACCCAACCCACTAATGATATGATGTTAAGTATGGCAATATGTGTCTCATTATGTTTAGATTCAACCACTTACACATTCGAAATTAAAAGAGATGCGAAATCCTGTATATATGCGCGAGTACATATAAACTCCCAAGATTTGTTATACTTTTAGTTGTATTTAATATTAGTCTTCTGAAAAATTGTACATTGTATGTATCATCAAGTACACACAGAACTCAGCTTAATGAAATGGAACAACACTACTATCAAGAACCGAAAACTTATCTCTTTTCGAAAGCCAATGAAACCAAAATAGATTCTTCTTTTGTTTTGAATATTTTACTCTATTTAATGATTATCGATCGGTGGTTTAATTTGGATTTATTCATTGAAAGTTCAGTTCAGATGTTCAGTATGTTGTATTTAGACCGCACACACACTGGCTTCCTTCTCAACAAACAAACAAAAAAACAACAACAAAAAAATGTACATTTTGATATATGTATAACGAATCTATTTTAGGTATACCTCTAATTAATCACTGTTATTTCCTTTGGATAATTCTAAAAATACAATATCTATGCATACATATATGACAGTATGGATCTATAGCTTACAAAAATGGACATAGGCTGCTGCGTGGGTGTCTCATATTTCGAGTGCACAAATGCATTCACTTGTCCCTGATTTCAGTTAAAAAGAGAAAAAGATCAAGAAAATAATGATTTTTTGTTGCCATTTTTTGTTAATATTTGTTCAATAATTTCCATGTTGTTAATGTAAAAACGAATAGTATCAGACTATTGAAATCTGAATAAATATATTTAGAGTATATGGATTTGATTTATAGTTTATGGAATAATAGAGATCATAACGCAACGATCTCTTGTGGCTAGATCGTCGTCCTACTTGTTTGAAATGTGTTCGCCAAGGCGGCACATCGATATAATGAAAAAGGAAACGATACATGTATATCGATGTATTCCAATTAACGGTGAATGCCAAACGACTTTTCGAAATGCAGACAGCTATTTTCTTTCCTTTCTCTTCAAATTGATAAGTACAACAAGCATGTTCTTTGTACACAGTAGATAAGATATGTACATAGAATTTGTATGCAGAGCAGTTCCCATCCAAAAACTCCCATGGATGGGGCCACCGTTTTATCTCCAACTAAGAGAAGGAGAAGCAAGGCGGTAATTGAATTAATAAGATAACAGAAAGCAACAAACAGAATGAAATCGTTCGGTAGGTGCGACTTCTGGACTTGGGGATGGGCATGGGGAGGAGATCGTGTGTAATATTAATATAGCCACTGGATTGGATTGGCATGGGTGGAAGGAAATGCTCGATTAGATTACAATTCAACGGATTTCAAAAGATACATTTAGTATATGCAATGGATTGTGTCGCCAGACCCAGCAAACATTTAAATGGGTGCAAAAGATGCGCCGGCCGGTGTAGCTGACCCAAATTATGAGAATTCCTTGGACTTGAGGGTGTATTATATGCAATTCATTCCCATATGATATGCAGCAAGTAGCATAAGATCTGTGCTAGTGCTAGTGTCTCGTCCGTTATTAAGTCGGTCCCTTTGAATCAATTAAAGTTGCACCCGAATTGATCACGGCAGGCCAAGGTGCAAGGGGGCTGGTCTCGGCTGGGCAACTACACGTCAGGCCCATTATTACACACACACACACACAAAACTTTTAAATTCGACAATAGTATAGAACCGTTGGAGAAGAGAGCGACAAAAGAAGCTTTCAGAGAGCGAAAGCTATAAATATATATATATGTACATCGAAGTGTTTGCTCTCTTCTTTGAATCGGGTATGAATCGGTAGCAACAATGAGTCCCATTCCACATTTATATGTTTAAGTCTTGTTTTAGAAAAAATGCAATAAAAGCAAGGACTAGTTTTTAGCCAATCTTGTAGAAGATTGATTCATCAATGGGATAAAACTATGTGGGCAGGGCTGAGAGATCTATCTAGCTAGTAATATTCGACGGAAGATCAAAAACGAGGAATATGTATAATAGAACTTGAATTCGTCAGCTCACACACCTCGCAATTTTTATACTTTTCATAGTATTTTCTAGTATTTTCCAGTATATTTTAAGACGCGTTATGGACTCACCCTCTTGTCCAATGCACCAATGTAGAAACCGTGTAGAAATGCCACTTAGAGCCATGTCCCAGGCCACATCGAATACTAATTCGTGATCAGAATCGAATTCCTGATCGTTTTATATCAAAATCTCAATTTTTTCAAAAATGTCGGAAAAAAAGGCATGTCAAAAAGTGGATAACGGAGGTTTTTCACACTGGCGCTTCCATGGGGCTTATATGAAAAAAAACGGGCAAAAATTTTTGAAACGTACACATTTCCCCTTCAGGTGTCGCCTTTGATAATTACATGAAAATGTAGTTAATATGTAGCGAATGTGTAGTTAGCGCGTAGTTACCATGTAAAGAAATTAATTTAGTGGACATTTTTGTTGACCGGTTTTGCTTAGACCTTATTTCATAAACAAACCAATAAAGATGAGAACTTAAAGTTAACCATTCTTGTAGGAAATTGATGTTATAATCGGATAAAATTATCAGTTTAGACCCTCAGGTCTTAGCTAGCTAGTTATATTCCACGGAATATCCAAAACGAGGAATGTGATGCAACTTGAATACAAATACGGCCACACTGTTGCCGTTGCGCTCCAAATTTTATTGTTTTTGTTTTGCTCGTTTTATATAAAAAGCCCCGGCAACGCGAAGCTTTCTGCAGTCTCTCAGTTCCGTTGGTTCGTGTTTATCGAAGTGAAATATAAAAATCAAATAGGATGGCATCTTTCGTTAACAAGAAGTACAAGCTGGAAAAGTCGGAGAATTTCGACGAGTACATGAAGGAGCTGGGTGAGTGCCAAAAATAGGATCGATTGAAATATTTTTGCGCAATGCAGCTGAAATACTAGAGTGTGGAGGGAGGAAGGGGAGAAGCTGAAAACCACCGGCCGGCTTTTTTCGCTATAGTATGCCAAATCTCCCATCGGTGTGTGTCTGTGTGCGGGAAATCAATAGAGATGAAGTAAGGAAGAAGAAGGAGGAGGCAAAAGAAACGTGCTGGTGCTGATGCTGTTGCTGCTGCTTTCTGCGGCTGCTGTACCAAAAATTGACAGTTGCGTTGGCGAATTTCGAGTGCAAAGCGCATAAAAGTCATAAAAACTTATCGCGGGGCGAACATGAATGGTCATGAATAGTCGTAAAGAAAGGTAGTAAACGTTGAAGCAGACCCAGAAAAAGCGAAAAAACTAATTAGGCAAATGATGAACTTTGGTCAACGGCCTCCTCTTTGAGTCACCCGAAAAGTTGTTTAATCTCTTTCTCTCTCTGTCTATAAGTAATGTTCTTGCTCTATAATTTAGACTGTCTCGGCACATGATGGTGCTTTAGCGACAGGTGCTATCATAAACGAATATGTGTACATATGTGCACACGTATGGGGGAAAGTTCGGAACTGAACTTTGCACTCGACCCAAAAACGTTAGATAGATAGTTAGGTGCTTCCGATCTTTGCCCTTGTCCCCGGTCTGTAGTCTAGAGTCTAGACATAGAATTGGGGGGGAGGGCCGGTGTTAGATCGAGATCGGGTGATGGAAACTGGAGCTGTCGCGTCGCATCGCTTTGTGTGTGGCGTGAGTTCTGTTTTGCGGCTGCGTTTTCCTGGAACTTGCTATATTTTCTGCGGTTTCCCCCGTAGCAACGTTGCAACGTAGCCACGTCGCCTCTCAATTTTCCAAACCTAAACAAGCCTCCACTTACAGTACTCTCGATACTCCGTACTCGGTAGAATCGGGGAGGGGTGGGGGTGGCAGCGGGGGTGTATGTCTGTACCATGCTTTGAGGGAAACCTGTTGATAGGGCCCTCGTCTCCTATCAGTCGGCCAATAAAATATACAAAATATATTATATGTGAATTGTGAGGGGAGTGATAAACTATATGCTTATATATGGGCTCGATAATTGCGATCCGATTACGGATTTTGCACTTTGACGGCGGCGCAACGCTTATCGTTCGGTTTGGTTCCCGTTCCGTAGGAAATTGCAGGGAATGGGGTGGGGTGGGTGGGGAGAGGGACGGCTAATCTATTCAAGGTTCTCCTCGAACTTTGGGACAGTTGTTGGGGCTCCCATCGGTGGGAACATATCGAGCGTAGAACACTTGACTTGACATTTGACTTCTTTTCATTTCTTCATACATAATTGAACATAATTGATTTGTCCGTTTGATTGGAGGAGGGGGAGGGAGAGACCTCTCGCTATCTCTCTGTAGGATACGTGGCATACGTGGTGCAGCATCAGCATCAGACTCTACAGATAAGGTGGGGTCGCGCTCATCGTGCTATATATAGAGGAGGGTCTGGGGCCTGGCTGGCCAATTGATAAGCTGCTGCTCCAAGAGGAAGAGGAGGAGCAGCAGACGCCTGCCCGCATTGTTCGTTAACCTTGAGCACGACTTTTGACGTCTCTGCATCTCCATCTGCGTCTGCGTCGGCTTTTGCAGCGGGAACTTCTCTCATAATTCAGCTTTATTATTTTTAATTAAATATAATATGATTTGCATTGAGCATTGAGCTGTGCTGTGCTCTTTGGCGGGGGCTAATTCAATTAGGTGCAGTCCCTGTCCCAGTCCCCGTCACTTCCTCTCCTCCATAAATCATGCCATATCGAATGCAAGACTCATGTCATCTTTTTTGCAGGCGTTGGTCTGGTCCTCCGCAAAATGGGCAACAGCATCAGTCCCACTGTGGAGGTGACCCTTGAGGGCGATACGTACACCATGACCACCACATCGACGTTCAAGACCTCCGCCATCAGCTTCAAGCTGGGCGAGGAGTTCGACGAGGAGACCCTCGATGGCCGCCAGGTCAAGAGCATCATCACCCTCGACGGCAACAAGCTCACCCAGGAGCAGAAGGGCGACAAGCCTTCGACCATTGTCCGTGAGTTCACCGACACCGATCTGACCACCGTAAGTATTTGATATGTGATATCCTTTCTTGGATGATCCTTTTGCTGATCCACTGCTTTCCATTCCCTTCCTCTAAACCACCTCTCCGCAGACCCTCACCATCGGTGCCGTGAAGAGCGTGCGCGTCTACAAGGCCGTCTAAGAGCTGTCCCGACTGACTATATCTACATAACCATTAAATTTCGCATTAAAACTCATCTTGTTATTGACTAACAGTTGACTAAACCAAAACATAAACAGAACTGCACCGCTAATCCTCATGGTAAACTGTAAACTGTATGTATGCAGCACACACTCGTACATTCACAGCCAGTGTATGACTATTTCTGAATGCATTTTGAATAAAAGCTGAAACCACTGCAAGAGTAGTGCTTCTAAATCGAATGATTATTTCTTTGGGAAGCATAATTTATACCAGCAAATGATGCACGCCGATCCCAGGCACTGCTGTGCGATCTGTCACATACGAGTGTAGCCATATCGTTTCATGAGTGCACTCGAAGAGTGTTATATATGTATTGCAAAAGAATCGATTATGGTGTAGTGTTGATGGATCCTTCAGTCAAGAGAACACTCTTGGACCCTACTCGATTGAATGTTGTGACTCAAGAACGCACCCCATCCCCCTCCTTTGCCTTTGCATCCGCCTATTATCATAAATATTCCTCTGACTTTTATGAGGCCCGTCCCCACGCATTTCCGCTTTAAATATTCGCGACTTGAGCTCCAATTGAGGATAGGATGTGGTGTGTGGCATGTTTACACAGTGCTACAAGAGTGGGTGGCTGTGGCTGTGGCAGTGTCATGACGCAGGCGCAGTTGCCGGGAACTGGCTGCGTGCAACATGGCCACATTTTTTAGTTATCATTCGCCGTTTGCCGGCTCTACAGCTGCGGCACAGGAGGATTCCGATTGCAACATTCCATTTCCATGGCTGTGGCCGTGGACTGAGTCATCGGTAAATAGTTTTTGTGTTTTTTACAAATATTATACATCATAAACAAATATGGACTCCATTCCATGAACTCCATGGAGGAGTTGTTGCAGGTGCGAGGCAATTCGATATAACAGTACTCGTACTCGTACAAGTGTAGGTGTAGGTGTAGGTGTTTCTATGTGCCTTCCTCTGTGTGTGCGCTGTGTGGGCGGGTGTGAATATTGTGTAATCACGAATCAAGACGGGAAAAAGCTTGCCTGCTTTGCGGCGCATTTGAAAAGTTTAAACAATTAAATTGTTTCTGATTCTAGCGGGGGAGAGAGCATTCACTGCAAGAGCATTTCCAGCCAAAAGCTCTTTCCAGAAACGGGTTTTCTGCCGAGTCGAGAGTCGGTTGGAGCGAAGAGAAGAGAGGAGATCTCTTTTGCGTTTCGTTTCTGCTGCCGTGGCTGTGGCTGCCGTATCACGCCATAGTATCATCGCATCGCCGTTACTTTGTGGAGCCCGCTCCAACGCTAGTTCGTTCGTTCTCCCGCTCTTTGCTGTTGCTGTTGGGGCGGGAGCGCGTACGCTTCATGGAGAGCGGCGTTCGTTGTTGTTTACAATTTTTGCTGCCGCTGCCGCCGCTGCTATTGGAACTTGTAGCTTTCCCTGCGATTGGAAATTGGAATTTCGTAGTCGCCGAACAGTCAAGCAGTTGAGGTTGAGCCGCTGCCCTGGCCACGATACGATACGATCGATCCCGCAGTTCGTCGTTCCTTCCCCTTCTGTCTCTGTCTCTATCTGTCGCGCATTCCACACGAATTGATATTGTATATATAGGAACTGTACAGATTCTATAGTTTTTGTGCAAAACCCCCATCTAAAATGTGAGTACAGTGCAGAAATTCCATGCGGTTCCAGTAACCAGAGATTCCTTTATGGAGTGCATCTGTGTCTGTGTGGGAGACTGGAAATATTCCACTAATCCACTTTCCAGCGAAATCAGAAACGACTTATCAGAGAGACATTTGTTTATGTTTATCGAGTCAGTCACGATAGGAGGACAGGGCCGATTGTGGGATTAATTAAACAAATGCAAACAGACCGCTTAATGGAATATTAATTATGAACGAAGTCCGCTCTCCTTCTCTACGGGTATTTATGGTCATGCAAATGTTACATAACCCCCTCCTCACACGACAAATAAAATACGGACAAACAATACGATTGTCAAGTGCAAAGAGCAGGGAATGAGGGAAAGAGAACCCAATGTCTGCTGATATGTACCTAGAAAAGTACATATGTATGTATTACCCCTCCCACTCGAATCGAAAGACATCTTAAGTAATCACTCGAAACTTTTTCAAATATTCCTATATGACGAAACAGAAACACGCATAATCTTCTCTGCTGCATGGATTTTTCTTTGTTTTGAACTTTGTTCTAATGATAAGTACGCGTGTAGTACATATAGAGAAAGAGAAGAACTATTGATTAGCGTCTAATCGTTGGAAAATTACCTTTAGGAGATTAGTCTTTCTCTCATTTCTCTATAAAGAAACCCCTTCTTACATCTGTGGAGATGCTTCCCTTGCATTTCTAGTCCCCCATAGATGGTGCACCCACACACACACAAGACATCTATTTCTGCTCCAAAAAAAGAGATTTAACCTTGGGGGAGATCTTTCCTAAAACAGAGACTATAAGACCATCTCCCTTGCCTCCCCCACACAGATAAACCGCCTACAGAATGGATCGCCAGAGCCTAGCATCCTTTGTCAGTCCGTACAAGTGCCGTCCATGGATGACGAGCACTGGAGCCGCTGCTCCAAGCGGTGGCGGCAAGGGTCTCAAGGGCATTGTGGCGGGCGGCATTACAGGCGGCATTGAGATCTGCATCACCTATCCCACCGAGTACGTGAAGACACAGCTGCAGCTGGACGAGAAGGGGGCCAACAAGCGGTACAACGGCATCGCGGATTGCGTGAAGAAAACAGTGCAGCAGAAGGGATTCTTTGGCCTTTACCGAGGCCTGAGTGTGCTCCTCTACGGCAGCATACCCAAGTCGGCAGCGAGGTGAGTGTGTGACAAAACCCCTCTCTCTAGAGAAAATATGGTGATCCACGGTTATCTTGCAGATTTGGAGCCTTCGAATACCTGCGCGGACACGCTGTCGATGCCAATGGACAGCTATCGACAGCCGGAAAACTCCTCTGCGGCCTGGGAGCGGGTGTTTGCGAGGCCATTCTGGCCGTGACGCCCATGGAGACCATCAAGGTGAAGTTCATCAACGACCAGCGCAGCGCCAATCCCAAGTTCAAGGGATTCGCCCACGGCGTCGGACAGATCGTCAAGGCGGAGGGCATCAGTGGGGTGTACAAGGGCCTCACGCCCACCATCCTGAAGCAGGGCTCCAACCAGGCCATCCGCTTCTTCGTCCTGGAGTCCCTGAAGGACCTGTACAAGGGCGACGATCACAACAAGCCGGTGCCCAAGCTGCTGGTCGGTGCCTTTGGCGCTGTGGCCGGAGCCGCCTCTGTTTTCGGCAACACACCTCTGGATGTCGTGAAGACGCGGATGCAGGGTCTCGAGGCATCGAAGTACAAGAACACCGCCGACTGCGCCATGAAGATCCTGAAGAACGAGGGCGTTGGGGCCTTCTACAAGGGTACGGTGCCGCGTCTGGGACGCGTCTGCCTCGATGTGGCCATCACGTTCATGATCTACGACTCGTTTATGGATCTCTTCAACACCGTGTGGAAGTAGAGGGACACGAGACGAGTAGGAGGAGGCTTTTAGTGTTAGTTCCGATCCCTCTGAACCCCTGACCTAGTCGACTGCTAGTTTGCTTGATTTATCCGATATATTCCACTGGAAAGAGCATTTCTATGGTTACGTTACGTTACGTACCGTTACGTCCTATTGCGTATCAATTATACATAATATTTGTAGAGAAAAAGAAAGCATTTAACAACGAATCGGAAGAAGTGTATCTGTGATCTGTGTGTTCCTTTAATTGCAACTAAATTGTGGATTATAGATTGCTTGCACCATGGATTGGATAGGGGATAGCGGATAGGGGATACGGGGCGACTGGAGATTTAACCTACAACTAAAGACTAAGGCACGCTGCTATCCTAATCCTCGTTCTTCTGGGTCCGGTCCCCCTATCGCACCACATTGAGTGGTATCGAGGACTGTTTGCTGCTAACAATACGCCCCAGCCTTTCGTCCAAGGGTGCCGCCAGCTCCTGCCAAATGCATTTGCCAATCAGCGATATCTGCTCGATGGGTGGCCGAAAGGCCACCAGAAGATTCAGGCATATTCCGTCCGTGTTCTCCCCTCGGAGGCACAGTGCTCCACGCTCAAGAGGCCGTGCGGCTTGTGCTGCGGCAGCTCCGCTCCAAAAATCTCAATCATGAACTTCCGCAGCGTCGAGTGGAGACTGCGGTTCGGATGCAGTTCCACCGTGGGGAAGTGGTGGGCGTTCTTCTCGCTGATGAGGATGTTCATCGAGTTGCTGGCCCGCTTTCGGGCCACCGCCAGGACCCGCAGGTAATTCCTCCTGTGGGGGAATCGCGTGGGCAGGATGCTGCCGTGCCACAGCGGTTCGCTGGCAATCTCCAACGCTCCCTTCTTCATAGCACCCTTGTGGTAGGCCCGTCCAATGTCAATGATGTTCAGGATGTCATTGGCCCGCAGTGGCACCTCTTGGGGATTCAGCACCCACCGCGCTTGAATGGATTCCGCATCCGCATCTGCGGGCGTCTTCAAGCGACCGCCAGTGATTCGTCCCGTCAGCACAAATCGGAACCAGGAGCCCCCAGCCGCCTCCACAGCGAGCAGTGTCGTTAGCTCCGCATTCAGTCCGGTTTCCTCAAACACCTCCCTTGCAGCGGCCTCTGTGATGGACTCGCCCCGTTCCATGCGTCCAGCGGGTAGATACCACTTACCTGCAAAGTAGAGTAGAGTAGAGTAGTGGAATCATTAGAAGAGTGGCGGGGCGGAGGCGGGTTCACTCACCTGCACAGCTCTGTTTGGCCTCCTCGATCATGAGCAGCTCGTCGTGCTCGTTGATCAGCACACAGGCCACAATGTAGGTGACCGTCTGTCCGAGTATGGGCATGAAGTCGGATGCCGACGACGGCTGCACTCCCTGCGCCTCTGCGGTGGCATTCTGCTCTTTTAGCGAGAAGTCGCACAGCTCTGTGGTGATGTCGCCCAAATCTTTGGCCTCCAGCAGGCGACGCACTTTCTCCCCGATAGCAGGCATCCTATCCTTCTATTTTGTGTATGTGTCTACGTCGAGAAAGTGTCCAAACAGACGGTGAACGAATGGAATTATGATGAGTGGGGAGCACACTCTTCGCTAAAACTCACGTTTTCTGGGCACTGGCACTCAAATAATGACTCAATTCGACAAGCATGCCTCCTCCTCCTCCTACTCCGCCTCCTCACTGGCTTCTACCCTCTCGACGATGATGATGATGATCTCTGTGCATGCGAGTGTGGCATATGCAAATTATGGAATTCTTTTGCGTTTTGCTTTTTGAGTTTTGCGTTTTGGGGAGTGGAAGTAGACGTAGAAGTGGAATGAACGAGCGAGCGATCACAAGAGTGGCCAAGATGTGACTGTGGCTCTAATGCCGCTGCTGCTGCTGCTGCCGCCAATAAAACGGCAAAAGACGGCAATCAACTTTTTGTTGCTTTTTCTGTAGCTGTGTGTGCTTCAGCTCCAGCACACAGGTGCGGTGCTTGCTTGCTTGCTTGGTAGTCTACTGGCTGTGGCCTGGCCTCTATTTTTCTATTGATATCCGAATGGATGTCAAATAAGCCGCTCGACGGGTTTTGCTCTGGAGAAAGTGCATTGGAATGCCTGTGTCTGCGTCTGTGCTGTGTCTCTGCTGTGTCGCCTGCTGCTCTGCTCTGTGTCTCTTCCTATTAGAATCGAAACAGCTGCAGCAGCAGTTCTCTCCAAACTTCTGTTATTGCACGTTGTTGTTTAAATTGTTGTTGTTGTTGTTAAATTGATAGAAAGAGAGCCGGGGAGAGAGGCAGTGTGACCGCGTGATTTATCGTTAAAATATACCGTCCGACCCTCAGAAATATACCGTCTCATTTGCAAAATGTACCGTAAATATACTGACGAATTCAAGTTCTATTATACATATTCCTCGTTTTTGATATTCCGTCGAATATTACTAGCTAGATAGATCCCTCAGCCCTGCCCACATAGTTTTATCCGATTAATGAACCTATTTTCTAATTGACTGGCTTATTTTAAATACTTGCTTTTATTGGATCTTGTCTAAAAAAAGGTTTTAGCAAAGAAGGTCAAACAAATAAAACGTAATAAAACGTAGAAGTTGAATTTTGATATTCCGAATAACAAGACCCTTAGCTCTGCCTATATAATTTTAGGCCATTGATAAATAAATTTTCTACAAGATTAGCTACTTTTTAATACTCCTTTTTATTGTATTTTGACTACAGCAAGGTTTAAACAAAAAAGGTCAACAAAAAAACAGTGGCAACGTAAGTGAGTGTGGAATGTAGGGACATTGTTGAGCTGAAAAAGGACATTGTGGCGAGGAAAAATCCCACCAGAGGAAATCCCAAAAAGTCCCACCAAACTTGAGCGCCAAATAGAAATTGTTTGAATGTGAATGCGCGTCAAGGATATAAATGCAATCCATTGGAATAAATGATGCACGGAAGCACGATTTGTGAGCGAAAATTCAAAAACCTGCTCTGCTCGGCCATCAGACCAGCAGTGCTGCCATTTTAGCATATTTCAGGCTATATCTACCAAATGGTAGCTTATTTTTAGCTTATTTATTTTAGGTTTAGCTATTTTGGCTGATTGACCGTTTCAGGGATCAAGAGAAAATACCACATATGTATGTATGTCTGGTAGCACTACATTTAGGCGCCAGATTTGAATTCCATTCACAGCATGGAAAATACCTAATAGGAAAGCCATCTAGTATTAAGTGAAAATGTTTATTTTTTAGGCGCCAGATTTGAATTTAGTTCAAAGAATGCAAAAATACCACAAACATGAACATTAACTAAATTTAGTATTAAATGCAAATGTCTGGCAGCACTACCTTTTTTGATTTATCTAGGGCGCCAAATTTGAATTTTTGTCGCTTGGGTACACTGCTCTTCTGTTGTTTGGCGCCACATTTGAATTTTCCTTCGAATTCAATTTCAACAAATGTATATTTTCATTCTTGTTATGAATGGTATGGGCGCATGGGTCATGCCGGGTGGGGAGTAGGTGAGGGGCTGCAAGTGCGATAATGTAAATGTTATATGGTAATTGCAGCGACAACAACCATCATTCAACTCCAATTCAAATTTAGCCGACAAACAGCAAACAGGCGTTGCTCCCATAGATTAATATTAAAGCATACCATATTCCCATATCCCCATGTATGCTCCCCCCAGCACCATCTCATATATCGCTGCGTCGGGGGCATATGTTTGTGGTGTCTGTATCGCTGCTGCTGCGCCGCTTTAGCTGCTGCTGCTGCTGTTGCAGGAAGCTCTTCTGATTGCCGGCAATAAAATTTGAATGCGGAAATTTCATTGTTTACCCAAATCGATCATCATTAAAAGCGTTGCTGTTGCCATTCCCATTCTCATTCCCAAACCCATACCCATACCCATTTCCAGTGCCAATTGGGCCTGGAATCCATGGCGTATACTTAGCGTGGGTGGTGCTCAAAGATGGGGCTGGGGGGCCTGACGATGGGACTGGGACTGGGGCTCGAATGCCCGGGTAGGTAATTCAATTTCTGTGCAATGCTTGATTTGCCATTTAGCTGCGAGACCTAATCCATGTCCTTGGGCCGACTTCCTTCGACTGCTTATTATTGGTGCTTGTCGTGTACCACTGTGTACCGCTGCCACAAGCACTGCCACAACTGCTGCTGCTGCTGCCACACTTGCTGCTGGCATAAGACTTTTGTCATTACATTGTTAATTTGTTTTAGTTGTTTTTTAATTTCCTTGGAGAGTCGCAACCTTCTCGTAGAGAAAGAGGCGCGCACACATGCGTGGCATCGTGTGGGAGAGTATTAGTATTAGTATTAGTGTATCCGTATCTGTGTTGTATCTGTGTGTGTTTCTGTGTACGTGTGCGAGTGTGGGGGCGTACTAATGTACTCTGAGTGGATCTCTCTGGTAATAACGGCTAAAGTAAAATGCTGATAAAGTGGCAAATGTTTTGGAATGCGTATGTGTGTGTGTGTGTGTGCGTATGTGTAAGTGTGTGGCTGCTGCTGCTGCTGCTGCGTGGAGATGTGGAAATGTGGATACTGCGATGACAAGCAAAAGCGAACACAAAACGTTCATTTCCCACATGCACCATTATTCGTTAAAACCCGTAAATTTCACCGAAAACGAACAGCAGAGCAGCAGTGTGGCAGTGTGGCAGAGACGCACAGAGCGCAGAGCACAGAGAGCGACAGGCAGGGCAACAGCAGCAACAGCAATCCAAGAAGCTGCTTAACACGAGAATAATGTTTAAAATGTTTATTATGTGTGCAAGTGACGCGAGAAGGGCCTCCATTCCCTTTTGGGCCACACTCCTCTCCTCTCCCCCCTTTCCCTTCCCCTTCCCCTTCCCCCCTCCTATGCTTAGAGATGACAGGCTCAAACGCACCAGAAATACACACACGCACGCACACAACTGTTGTGTTGCAGATATCTCTGTCGTCTGTGGGTGAAAGGTATAAGAAACAGACGGGTAAGACATCCAAGACAGTGTATTATGTTATTGGATTCTGGGGACCGACTCAGCGCTGGCCAAGGCGGGGCATGGACGAACAGACGAAGCCATAGAACAGCTTCTGTGGTGCCTCATGCAACATCTTGGTAATTGTATCGTATAGGCTGTTTATCCTCTCTTCAAATATACCTTGCCTAAAGCAATGTTGATTTTCGTTTTGCCGGCAGCACTGCTACTGCTACTGCTACTTGTACTCTCCCTCATTGCCCATTCCCACTGCTCTGCTGCTGCTGCTGGTGACGCCTGACGATGACGACGACGACGACGACGACGACGACAACGACGTCCGACGCCGGATGCGAAACAAGTAGTCCAAATAACCCGCAATAAGCTTTTGTCACGATTAACAAGGCTTACGCAAATGTGTGTCTTCTGTGGTGTGTGCTGCCTCCATCCCCTACCCCCATCCCCCATACCACACTCCCTCTTCCGCTCTCTGAACATAATTACATGCAGAGACGGAGAGACGGAGAGACGGAGAGAGAGCGTATGAGCGTGTATGAGCATGAGTGCTTGCGTGCCTGTGTGTGTGGGTGCGTGTCGTGCGAGTCTGCCATATTTTAGATTAATGATGGCGTCGACTCGTATTAGGCAAATGAAGAAATCGACATCGACATGCGGTCGCTCGGTTCTGCTGAGGTCTAAGGGGGGAGCCCCTGAGGTTAAGGTGAGTCAGGATTCAGAGGCTCAGTGGCTCAGTGGCTCAGTGGCCTGTAGGTCTTAGCCTCCCCCTTTCCCTTTCCCCTTTCTGGCACGCTCTTTATGCCTTGTGCGGTTTTCACAGCATTTCCGCAACAAATTTGCCACAACAATAAGTGCAT
This sequence comes from Drosophila lowei, assembly GCA_008121275.1. Lineage (NCBI taxonomy): Eukaryota > Metazoa > Arthropoda > Insecta > Diptera > Drosophilidae > Drosophila > Drosophila lowei. Next base: position 6,136,929 of record CM017777.1, read on the forward strand.
ATCATTATGCTGATTTAAGTGGGTAGAACACACGGGTAGAGCCCAGAGAACAGAGCACCACACACTCGCCCGAGTATAAGTAATGCCCCCCATCTATAGCGAGTTATTGCCCGCACACCTGACCCCCAAGCCGAGACCCCAAACCAGCAAATATATCGTATGCCTGGTGCGAAGGAGGAGCAGGAGTGGAGGGATCGTGGAGTCCTGATTGGGGTCGTGCTTCGGGGGGCGGGGGCTGGTTTTGGCTGTGGGGTGTGGGGTGTGCATGCAACGGTCGGGTACATAAATCTTTGTTTAAAGACACATGCACAATGTAAGTTAAATTGGCAATAACGTGCTTTTCTTTTCTTTTTATATGTGTATATGTATGTGCCACACACAGACACACAAACACACAGAGGCATTTATCATATGTGTATACGTATGTATGTGTATGCAGATTGTGTGTCTGTGTGTGTACATAACGGTAACGGAACCTTGTTTGCAAGGAAGTAACAACCTGTTCTCACCCCGTAACGCCGTAGCGCCGTAGCTTCGTATCGTCCCTCGTACATCGCCATCGCCATCGCCATCGTTCCATGTCGTCGTCCTCGTGGGTTTCTCGCCGCCTTTATGTCGTAGGGAGGTCCTGGTCTGGACTCCTTTCTTCCTGCCAGGGGGGACGGGCTATGGGCGGTGGTGGCGCCCTCCCATTTGTTTTGTTCCTGTTATGCTTTAATTATGCCCTTGTCAAAAGGTGGAACCCAGGACCCAAGGAATCCCATTTCTGTCCAGCTCCAGCTCCTTTTGTTCGGGTTTTTTGGATACAAATTTATATAGAAATGAAATCTGGTTATGGGCATGGGGTGGTGGGTGGTGGGGGGGGATACCATACAATATCTCGGGAATACACATCATTGATTGCAAATGCATGCAGGCGCCCAGGAATCTGCAGAATCATCAATGCCACGCGTTGGATAAAAGAAGGAGAGGCATCGGCGTGGAGTGAAAAGAGTTTTCCATGCCAGCAGCAGCAGCAGCAGCAGCGGCAGCTGAGAGCTTTTCATATTTGCTAGCAAACTAAGGAAAACTCGGCGAAAAGTTATACTCGACTGCCACTTGAGCGGCCATTAAAATCACTTTTTGGCCAACAAAATCCGCACAAAAAGAAACCTGAGACCTGAAACGTGAAACGTGAAACACGACTCCCCAGCCATGAAGAAGAGGCAGAGGCAGAGGCATGCAACGAGTGCTGGTTTTCGCAGTTTGTTTGCTGGTTGTGCCACACGATCCACTTGCAACACGGCAACATTGAACGGTATTTGCGGAAGCACTCTCGCTCTCTCTTCTGCCAGTGGAAGCCCGAACTAAGCTCCGATTAAGCTGACAATCAATGGAGAGAGTCCCGCCCCATCCTCTTGGCGCAAAAGAAAGTGCAGCTTACTCAACACTGGCACTTACATGGGGCTGGCTCAAGCGGAGGCTTAGCCACGACACCACTGTCCAACACTAATTGATGGGCGACGCAATGGCAGGGGCCACAAACACACCACCAACAGGAGGGGAAGGGGAAGAGAAGGGGAGAAAAGAGCAAGAGCTTCGAGTGGTTCGATTGAGCGGTAAATGCAAGTGAAGCGGAGGAACACTGGCACTTTCCTTACCTAACAAACACTCGGTGTTAAACGGCTGTCCAACACTAATCGAAGGATCATTTGCCCTGTCTTCAGGGAGAGTGAGAGAATGAGTGATGGCCTGAGTCCCCAGAGGGCCCCCACCCCAGAATAGAGTATTACCTTACCAGCACTGGATCTCTGAGTGTTGGAGTGAAGTTGGAGTGTTCGAGTGGTAAATCCTGAGGAATATCCAGAAGGAAATACTGATAGCAGAGGTTCCTCCACAGCACTGGGACATCACTCCTGGCCACAACATAGTCCAACACATGCTCGCTCTTCAGGCAAGTGAAAATAAAACACTTTGTTTTTCCTCAGGACGCTTCAGGACGCGGGGAAAAGCCGAAAGCCAAAGCTTCGTTTAAGCTTGTCAGGAGAGATTTTCTTCACTTTATGCGACTTATACCGGGAAGGACAGGGAAAATAAAATGCGGCAAAATGTGGAAAGATGGGCTCAAAGTTAATGAATCAACCCACCACTCGTCGTGCCGTCGTTGCATCATGATACCCGCGGCATGTACGAGTTCCCTGTGAATATTTAATAGTACGAGATATGGAAGATATGAAAATCGTATCTTATCTGCGAGGGAAAGCGCGTTATCTCATTAAATGCCAGAAAGGAGGGGCAGAGAGACAGAGAGGCGGAGAGGCAGAGAGGCGGAGAGGCCGAGAGAGACGTCATTGAATCATTCCACAAATGGCTGAAGTACATGGAGGATGTCGCATGTCGATGTCGATGAATATATGCGGGAGATGCGGGAGGTGTGGCACTATAGAGGACATAGAGAGTCATAGAGGAGAGGCTATAGGTCTAGTCGCTGGCACTTGAGTGTGGCATGGGGCACGGGGCGCAATTGCTGACAAATGAGATAATTTACACGCTGAAATGAAGCCCATAAAGGAGGCTCATTTAAAATTCAGCGGCGTCTGGGGCATAATTTTTTTGCTTTCGCTGTTTGCCTGCCGCCTACCGCCTACCGCCTGCCGCCTGGCTTTTGCTTTTGGCTTTTCCTTTTGGCTTTGCTTCCCTTTTCGGGGAAGCTTTTCTCCTGCTCCTTCCTTCCACTTTTTTATTCTGCCTTGTGTTTTTGTGCTTAATGGTTCCTTGCCATGACATACGTGGCTGAATATTAAAAGTGGAGTGTGGCGGCAGGAGCTCTTGCCCGGGCCGCAGCTCCAGCAAATAGCTTCAGGCAGAAGAGAGACGGCCAGAGACAGAGACAGAGAGAGAGAGAGAGAGAGAGACACAGGAGAAGAGAGGAAAATCTCTTATTAGCATACGGCATATAAAAATGTTTATTAAACGAGAAAGATGGAAGGGAAACAAAGAGGGGGAGAGGGAGAGAGAGAGAGAGAGTGAGAGGATGAAATGAAAAGTCCTGCGAGGAGTGTAAGTATCGCAATTTAGTTTTTCTTGTTTCCTGTTTGTCTCTGCCCCTCCTCTGCCCCTCCTCCAACCCTTGAGCCCTCAGACAGCGGCTTATTGTAAATCGAATTGAAGTTTTTCTTGATTAAGCCCCAGAAATAGCCCCATAGCCGGAGGGCGTGTACACCCCGACACTCCTCCGCGTCGATCGATGGGCGATGGGCGATGGGTGACGGGCACGCCCCTTGTGGGTGAAAGTTTTCTGTCATTTTGTTTGGAGAGGCGGCTCTTTGGTTTTCTCCTATGAGTATATGTCTATTTTTTATGATGTTCCAACTTAATTTTATACAAATGACCTTAGGTCATATCACCATTTATATCCGTCAATCCCTCTTTTCCTTTTCCCTTTCCCTTTCCCCTTTTCCCTTTTCCCTTTTCGGGGAATAACTTTTATATTTGAATGTTTTTCTTGTTTTCGCCTCCCCCCCCCCGAAAGGAGGGCGGCTGGGGCTGGGGCTGGGGCTCCCTTCCGTTGAGATTTTCTGTTGCTTTTAAGGGCATTTTTATGTTCGCTTGAAGCGGCAGCAAACGGCAGCAAACGGCAGCAACGGCAGCGGCAACTAACAGACGAGAAGGAGAGTCCTGTCCTGTCCTGTCCCGTCCCGTCCCGTCCTGAAAGCTGTCCCTAAAAGCCTTTAGCCAAATATCTTCAAGAGCAGAAGAGACAGCCATGTGCATATTTTTATACATATGTATGTATGTGTGTATGGGATATATACCATATATAGTATATACAGTCGCAGACATATGTATAAGGGAGAGGGTCTGTCTATCTGTCTGTCTGTCTGTCTGCCTGTATTTTCTGGGATTCTTATGTAAATACCCAAGCGACGACCGACGTTGTTTTTGTTTGTATAGAAAAAGCCAGAGAAAGGAGAAGGAGTTACGGGGTGCCCGTACCCGTACCCGTACCCCAGGATGCCAATATAAAAAGCCAAGCGCCTGAGCCACTTGGCGCAAATGAAAGGAAAATGTCGACTGGAGATGGACATCAGCAGGCAGGACATCAAGGAACAGCCAGCCAGCAGTCCAGCAGCCCAGCAGCCATCCAGCGGACACTAGACAAAGAGGGCAGGGGGAGGGTTGCAGGAAGGAAGGAAGCAAAACTTTTCCCAGAGAGTCCGAGAGTCCGAAACGCAAGTATTTCCTGGTTATTCTTTGGGTCGCTCCCCGCTGCCGTCGCTGTCCCAACAATCGAGTTAGAGATTTTGATGCATATCAGATGCTGCTTATGCTCTCGGCTGAATGCCCCCCTGGCACACTCTGCCACTCTGCCACACGCTGCGCCTTCTACGTCCCTGCGCCCCTGTTCAACCATCTATGTAAATGCCCCCAAGGGGGGGGGGCAGCACGGGCCTAAGCAGGGGGATTATCGAGTGCGGGTGCACTTCGGGTGGCTTTGCTTTCCTTCGTTCTGTATTTGCATACACAGTGCGTGTCAAAAGTATGGGAACAACAACAACAACAACAACAACAACAACATGTGGCACATACTCGTACATCCCCTGCAGCCTGACATCTTTTCCATTCCATTTTCCGAAAGTTGAAAGAACTTTTCATTGAATCTGAAAGACCTATCCTATCCTATACGTTCCACCGTCGAGGAGCTACTGATGTTGGAGCCACAGCCAGAAGAACTGCAGACACCGAACCTTCCTTGGGACTTCTACCGGATGGGGATGTCTCTTCGAATAATTCCTATCGAAATCTCAATCTGGAGGGAGCCTGTAGCCTTGTAGCCCGTCCCTTCAACAGAGCTCTCTCAATCTAAAGTTAGTTATCGATTATTTCATCGCCTATGCAATGGAAACGGTTATCGAATCATCAAGTTGGGCTATCGCTTGACTGTCAAAATAACTAAGCCGGGAAAGCTGGGAAAATGCTTTACAAAGTGTGGAAAATCGAATCCCGATCGAATATCATCAATCTGCATACACTTATCGATGGATTCATCGAGCCGAAGCAATTGCCTAAGAAGTAACATTCAGTAATGAAATGTTGTATACATTTTCTCTCTAGAAATTCTCTATAGAGTACCATAGAATATAGTTTTCTCCATCTGAGTAAATCCTCCCATCGAGAGAGGGCAGTTATCGATTATTGCTATCGATCTATGCAATCAATCGATGACAAATGCCTTTCCATAGAGTGTAGAGTGAATATGCGAATAAACATGCCCCTGGGGCGGTGTTGGGGCAGTGTTGGGGCAGTGTTGGGGCAGTGGCAACACTTAACGAATCATCGAGGGGCTAAAACTTGCAATCGCTCGCTTGCTGCTGCTGTTGGCTGCTAATTGGCCCTGCAGCCATGAAACGGACTGTTGGCCATGCCCATCATGATGTTATTTGCACAAACGGATGGAAGAAAAGTAATTAATTATTGTGTGCTTTGTGTGTGTGTGTGTGTGTGTGTGTGTCTGTTCTGTTGTATAAATAAATATTGTTGTACTGCCTCTCCCTCTCTCTCTCTCTCTCACACTCTCTGTATCTGTATCCCTCTCTCTATCCCCCTCTAGCGTTCTGTATGCAGTTTTCTTTGTTTTTCCTCCATGGCTTTTCCTTTGGGTGTGTGTGTGTGGGTGTCCTGTCCGAGTGGATGTGCTGTCTGTGTCCTGGCCATAAATCAATAGATACACACAGATGAAGAGCGGAAGAGCCAATGCACAAAGTTTAACAGTCCATGTGACACATAAATATGTCTGTGTATCTGTGTGTGTGTGTGTGTGTGTGTGTGTGAGGAAGGGGTATCCCCCAGGGGGGGAGGGAATGAATTGTTATGGCCATCACTTCAGTGGAGTGGGGGGGGGGGGTTCAGTGGGGATTGAGATCTCTCTTGAGAGAGTATCGCACCATTTATCGCATGTTTCTGCACAGAATTATTATATTATTCGCTGAAAGACCTGAAGAATATTTATTTATAAAAATTGAACATCCAAAATGGATTCGGATTCGGATTCGATTTTCGTGTTTCGATTTTAATTAAATTAATCAATATCCCCCGACCCCCTCGATCCACTGTCGGACAGACAGCATCCCGACCAAAAGGATGCGATGCCTGTGTACCGTCATCATGGCTTCAAGTCAGCAACAGTCGAGAGTCGCTTGTGGCAGGCAGCCTGCCTGCCGCCAGACAGACGGAAAAACAGGACTAAAAAGCCAGAGAGAAAGAGAGTGCTGAGAGCAGGAGGGCCAATCAGTGCCCCAGTCAGTCCCCTTGCCCCTTGTCCCCGTACTCGATCGCCAGATGCGTTGAAATAAGGCGCCTCAAAGGGAATCGCATCGTTTATTTATGGAGGGGCTATATATTCGTGTTGCTGTTGCTTTTGTTGCTGTTGTTGTTGCAACGTCCCCGTAGCGTAACCTATTCTCTGTGGAGAGCTCTTCTACACTTCCCCCTATCCCCCACCCCCATCACCCTTTCGGGGAAGGAGAGAGTAGTCTTAATCAGGGCTTTCGCATCTAAATGCGGCTCCAAATTGAATAATGAATGCAAAGTGGCCGGCATTCGACGAGTGCTCCATTCGAATCTCCGTTCCGATTCTAATGCCATTCCCGCACTGAATTAGAGGCGTAGTGGATTTAAAAGTGGGCGTGGCTCCTCCACTTCCCCCGCCCCCTTAGGTATCGCTGCTCAATGAAATGCATTAAATCAAGGCATCGTTGAGTGGCAGTCGAGAGAGAGAGAGAGAAGAGAAGAGCCCATGGACACAGCACAGCACAGCAGGTGGCAGGTGGCGGATGGCAGGTGTGTGCGGCACTACCCCGAAAAGTAGGCAACGAAATGGAAATTTCCACCCCCTCTAAAGGGTGGAGGGGGGGAGGCGGAGGGTGTGTGCTCCGCTTACCCGTAAACATCAATTACGCGCCGCCCCCAAAAAACTATTCACGCGATTAGCAGCGTTTCCTAGTTATTGGATAATAGCTTCATGCCGCAAGGGAAGGGCAATGTGGAGGGGTGGGGGAGGCATGCAACTTACGATGAATTGAATTAACGGCCGTGCGCACTGCCCCGTCTGCAGTGGGGGGGCAGCCAGCCATCGGTGCATCGGTGCTGTCCGACTGCGGGCGCTGTAAATTTCCAGCAGGAGGTGCATCTGATAAAAGGCAGAGGCAGAGGCCGTGTCGACAGCCAGAGGCAGCGACGGAGGAGCGTAGGAGAGGCCCAAGCAGGAGATGGACGGACCAGGACCTGGAGGAGGCCTCTGGCCGCCCGAAGAGTTATATCCAAATATTGTGGAGCGTCGCAGGAGCGCGAATAGGAGGCTCCTGCTCTGTGGGCGAAACAAGAAATGTAAAACAGAGAAACAGATAGAGAGACAGAGACAGAGAGAGACAGAGAGAGCGAGAGACTCCGCTGGAGAAGGAGGCTTTATTGCTGCGCCTCTAACGACTCTCCATTCCGCAGCGCCTCCTCTCCCCTCTCCCCTCTTCCGCTCCACCGCCACCTCCGCTGCTTTCGCCGTTTTGGCCTGGTCTTAAAAGCGAAAAGCCATTTGTATTCATTTGAAATTAATTTAGCATTCATTCAAGGCAAACGACGAGGCGCTGCACGAGTCGGAAGCGGGAGCAGGGGCAAGAGACACCCATTCATGCTTCATGCCCCATGCCCCCCCATGAGGCAGGCAATAAATGGCTGCCTGCCGCTGTAGCTGCTGGATGGATGGATGGATGGATGGAGGCTAAGCAATGGATAAATACGTGTACGTGGAATACATTTTCGGTGGCACATTCGAGGCGACGACGTCTGGGTCTAGCTCGGCGTCTGCGTCTCCCACTTTCGCTTATCGATAGGCCGTTCATTGTGTGAATCGGGGGCAAGCAGCGGCAGGCAATAGAAACTACCACAACAAGAGGCAGGGGGGGCAGGCAGCAGTGGCTGTGCCACTAATTTTAACAAATTAATTGGCAACAATAAATTCGCCTGGCGAAAAGCGAAAACCGAAATGCGAAAAGGTGAAGTCAGATAGTATCGCGTTTCGTAGCGGAACAGCGGGGGAGGGGGGAGGCGCCTCCCCTGCTGGATAGATTGCTCCACTAATTTGATTTCTTGAATGGGTTTCAGGAGGCAACATCAGCAAGTGGCAGAAAGCGGCGGGAGGAAGCGTTAAGTATCGCCCCTTAGCCATGGCCATTGCTGGCCCATAGAGGCGGAAGCCATACATTCAGCGGGAGATAATACCCTGCAAGTGGCGGGAGTCCATCGTTTGTGGAGTCGGTCTGTGCCACAGGTGTCCTTGCACCGCTTCCTCCATTAATTATGGAATCTGTGGATCTCTGAGTCTCTGAATTCCCCTTTCAATTGCCATTTCCAAATGGAATTCCATAATCAAATGTCACAGGACGAAAGGATATGTAACTACAGGAATGCAGGCTGCAAGATGGGGATTGCGGATTGGAGGAATCAGGCGGAGGCAGGGGGTGGGGGTATGGTCTGTTAATCATTCGTAATGTGCCGCCAGGTGCTGTGTCAATTACAGGGCCCATTGTCTGTCAATTCTCTCCATTTACCCCTCTCCACCGCCCCTCTACAGCCCCCCCCCTCTCATTTGCATTAAACATTCCAAGAGAGAGAGAGAGATGGCCCTACAGGGCATTCCTTCAGTCAAGAGGCAGCGGCATTTGCGTTGCGACCACTTGGACGACGTCCTTCTAGTATCGAGGGGGGACATCTGGGGGAGCAGACATTTTATTTATGATGCTCCAGGCCAAAGAGGCGTATGCGTTGAAATGCCTCCCCACACACACACACACACCATCCCCCATCTCCTCTCCGTTCCACCCTGTGGAAGAGAGGGGGTGGGGAGGGAGGCTACGCTTTCGACAGGAACATTTGCGGGCCATAACACGCAACATTTGACATGGCCGAGAGAGAGACCAATGCCACAACCAGCAGCAGCAACCAGCAGCAGGAGGCAGCCAGGCAGGCAGGCAGGCAGGCAGGCAGGCCGTAGGCCGTGGGTACAGGTGTTGCCCCCGCCCCTCCCCCTGTACACCCTGTGGATGCCACAAATCTCTCACGACTGCCGACGCATGTACATAAACTGCGAAATTGGCCTATAACTGTCTGTTCAATTGTTTCTGCCTCCCCAACCACCCCCACAGAAAGGGAAGGGTGTAAAAAAGAGAGGGGGGGGGGTGCACATACCTATATATTGCGGTAAAAATCACATTTCCATGAAGCCCCTGCCCCTCTCCCCTCGCCCATGGGTCGTAGTGTAAATCATTCATGTGAGGAGGAGGCCTACGCCCCTGTCCTGCCCCCGTCCTGCCCCCGTCATACGGTTGCGGCTGCGGCTGGTGCCCCAAAATGTAGACTATATTAATATGCCAGAAAACGAGTGCGGCAGAGAGGCAGGCAGAGCGACGACTACGACTACGACTACGACTACGAATATTCATTTGTACGTGACTATTCAGCATATTATGCTCGTCTCGTCTCGACTCGTCTCGCCAGGAGTCGTCCCTTTGGTTCGTTGTCGTGTCAGAGCTGCAGGTTGCCGCTCGTCCTGCCATTCGTGGCTGCTGTTTCGTTCATTCGTGCGGCATGTCGTTGAGGCAGGTTGTGCTAATAACCCAGAAAGCGGCAGAGAGAGTCGCCACAGAGAGAGAGAGAGAGAGAGAGCGGGAGAGAGTGTGCCCAAGATCCTGCGACTTACTCTGCGGTTTTTTCAGAGGCTGCCCAGAGGCTCAGAGACCGAGCAACCGAGGGATAAACGGGAGTCAAACCCTTGCCTTTAAAAACACAAAACAAAAACAACACAAAGCTGGAGAAAAAACTGCTCATTAAGCATGCTGCCTGCCACACGACGTGGCACGACGGCAGGCAGCAGGCAGCAGGAGGCAACAAATGGATGGCAAATTAATATTTGATATGCTCTCGAAAAAGAAAGGCTTTCTCTCTTTCGATAGACTCTCTCACTTGGGGCCTGCGTCTGCGTGTGGCATTCGGAGTGTTTCGGAGTCCCGTGTGCATGTGTGTGTGTGTGTGTGAGTGGCAGGCAGGCTCTAGCGTGTGTCCTCCGAAGGCAGAGATGGTTTCAGTTTCAGTTCCAGTACGCGAATCATACGGCAAGGATGCAACGTGCGCGTGGCATCTCCTACGAATCCTAGAATCAGAGAACCTAGAGGCAGAAGAGTCACAGAAATAGCAGCAGCAGCAGCAGCAGCAGAGGCAGTGGCAGTGGCAGACACTCTTACATTGTGCCACATTTAAAAATGAAGTAAAGAGTGCCACAAAACGAACAAAACGAACCGAGAACGGGGAACGTGGAAAGGGGAACGGAGGCACAACGAAGGCGAATTCGAATGCGAATGCGAATCCGAGGGCCAAGAGCCGTTTAATAACTAAATCCCTTGGAGGCGCCGCTGGTCACGTCTCTGGGCGGACAGGCAGGCGGGCAGACGGATACACAAAATGAGACTTCGAGTCCTTCTCCTGCTCCCGCTCCCGCTCTTGCGGCCATCGTCCCCCTCCTCCTCTGCCTCCTCCTTCGCGTGTGTGTGGCAGTGAGACGTGTACGTGTACGTGTGACAGTGTGGCAGTGTGTGAACTACCTATAGGGCTGGCTGTGCCACCTAATGTGGCAACAACATACATATACACACCACATCCCACATTCCGCATTCCACATCGGTGGGAATATAATAATACAAAAGCCCGCGTCGTCCTCGTCCTCGTCCTTGTCGCTGTCGTCGCCGTCGCCATCGCCATCGCTGTCGCTGTCGGTTGTGCTGTCGGTGCGTGTCCATGTCCATGTCCCTGCCACATGCCACATGGCTGTGTGTTCCTGTCCCCCGTGTGTGACGCCTAAACGGAAATATTTTCCAAATCCGTGGCGTTATTAACCCACGAAAGACCCAAAAATAAACCAAACAAAAAAAAACGAAACGAAAAGAAAGAAAACAAAAAGAGAAAAGACTCCGATTGTTGCATGGTTGGATTTGATTGACAGATTGGCAGATTGACTGATTGACTGAATGAAGGCAACAGTTGTGTTGAGTGGCAATGTTTGGGCCGCGTCTCCGTCGATTCGTCGATCCGTGAATTCTGTTTCGTTGGCTAATTATTGCGCATTGCGCAATCGATTCGATTCTTGGCTAAAAACCCAAACAGAATAGGCCAAAGGAGCCACAGGAGCCACAGGAGCCACAGGACTACAGGCAGAGGACTCGCAGGACAGGACAGAAGGAAGGACCCCCCGATGATGATGACGTTGATGTCATTTGGAAGTCATTTCGAGAAGAGAAGCCGTAAGTAGAGACAGAGACGGAGACGGAACGGAGAGGAATTTAATTTAATGCGCCACAAGGATACACAAGGATAAGGATAACAGATACAAGGGAGACAGAGACAGACAGAGAGAGAGAGAGAGAGAGAGTCAGAGAAAAGCAAACAATGATGGGGGATTGCCCCTTCCACTGTCCATTGGGTGTCCTGCCCGCAGAGGTCCGCCTGTCCGCCTGTCCGTCCGCCTGTCCGCTGTCCCTCCTTCGTCCTTCGTCCTTTCCTTTTGACAGACAGGCGGCCTGGAAAAAGTCGAAAAAGAACAACGGACGCCGGAATAATGTTATTCGCTAGACGGATAAAAAATGGACTGGACACAACACACAACTTTTGTTTAATTTGCAGAAGGAGCCCCAAATGGGGGAGCCCAAGGAGAAGGGCGGGTGGAAGGGGGGGAGTCCTGGGCAGTGGAAGAAGTAGGAGGGGCAGATAGGAAACACCTCGTACCCCGGACAGGCGATAATTCCGTTGTAATAGCCGCGAAAAAAGTGCTGCTTATGAGAACGAACGAACGAACCTTTTTCTTCATCAAACAACAGCCAAAACGAAAGGCAGGCCAGAACACAGTCAAGAAGCCGACGGCAAAGGACTTTCCGCCCCGCCCGCCCCCTCCCTTCCTCCATGCGGAAAAAGTGTCCAAAACAAATGGGGGAGCCACCGACCAACGACCACCGACCACAAAGGAGAGTCCGTGCCACCCGTTGAACGTTGAACGTTGCTTGACCCTTGCAGAAGTCCGTCCGTGCGTCTCGTTGTCCCATTGCCCCGTTGTCCGGGGAGTCGGAGTCACGCAGCTAATTGGAGTGACAACAAATGTATATTTTTGAGTAATGACCCGGGATTATGAGAGACCCTTCGCCCGTTCCAGCAGAGGGAGAGCCCTTTGCTCTCTAAGCGCAAGGGAATGCGGAGCGGGATAACGACCACTGACTGATTACTGAGTTTGGAGCCAGTCATAAATAATGAGTGCCGGAGCGGAGCCTGACTCGACTCCCGCAGGCCACAGACTGACAAATTTCCACAAGAGAACAACGGAAGAGAAGGCAGGAAAAGCGAGAACAGAGAAAGAGGCGGAAGAAAGGTAAAACAGAGAAGGAACTGCAGAAGAAAGGGAGAACGAAAGGCCAGCAGCCAGCAGCAGCCAGAAGTGTCAAGGAGTCTTTGGGAATGTCAGGGAGGGGGACGAGAGTCTCCTCCCAATTAAGAAATCTCTCTATCGCCCTCTCGCTCTCTGTCTCTGATTTATCCAAGAAATAAAAGATGGAAAACTATATCGTTGACAAGGTCGTTTAGGTTTAGCTTGATGCCTGCCGCCACAGCAGTGGATGTTGCCACACGAAGAACTGAACTGCAGGAAAACTTTTTAATTTCATCCTTCACAAAGTTTTTCGACTTTTACTCAGCTTTTCCCTTGCTCTGGCCCGTGCCCCCCCACTCTGCTTTGTGCCACTCCGTAATTGCCTTATCCACATCCACATCCACATCCACATCCACGAGGCGGGGGTAGAAGTCGAGACTCTTGCAACAAGATACGCGCTGCTCCGCCTTCCGCCTTCCTCCTGCAGCTCTTTTTGTTCCTGTTGCAACAATCTGTTGTCTGTTGTCTGTTGTTTCGCTTTTTGGAAATGCAGTTTGTGCGGCAAATCGGAAATGAAATTACCGAGAATTTATTCCGGGGAAATGCGCTTTGGCAGTGCTCCGCTCCATTGAATTGTTTCCCAGACATTAAATTCCACCTCTCGAGACCTAAAGACATCCAGCAGCGAGATACATCATTAATTTCTGGAGAAAGGTCCTGCCAACAGCAAAAGTAGTGTGTAATTATCCTGTTTAATCGAGTGGCCTATGAAAGCATACCCATTCCTGATTCCATTTGATAAATTGGGGAACTCGAATGCCAAAAGAGAGAATTAATTTGAGACCTCGATTTGGCCCTCAATAATCTGGAATTCGTTCCAGAATCGAAATATAATCTATAATAGAAGTTATAGAATGATTAAAGTAATAAGGAACTCCATTTGGTGATTCGTTTCAATCATTATTTCATTATATAATGGCAACGTGTGCGATAATTGATAATTAATCGATAATTGAGTGGAGTTCGATAGAACTTTCGTTCTTTTCAGTTTCGAAGGTACAATTGATAAAAGATGCCATTGATCGATAACATTTATTAGTGCGATAATAATTGATAATTATGCATTCGGTGGTTATTTCAGTGCTAAAACTTAACATTTCATAGAAGATCTGATGAGGTTCATTATTCTAAGCTTCCATCAATCCCTAACTTGATATTTTAACGTTTCATCTATTCAATAATTGTGCAATAGTTCGATAATTTATCGATAAACATGTTTTAAACAATAGATCTTTCGTTCTTTTAGCTGTGCATTCATCTTCTTTGATTTCTTAATTTTGTATTACCTTAAAACGAATCGATAATTCATCATTTTGTTGATGTTTCATCGTTTGCTCAAGCTTCGATAGCTACGATAACTCGTTATTTATCGCTAAAGTCGTATGGTTCGAAAGAAGACTCCTTGGTTGTTCCCTAACATTTCATTGGCGTGTTTTTTACACCTGAAACGCACTTTAAATGCAATTTCCTTGATGGAACCGCAATTACCACGAATATCTTTGAATATCTTTAAATCTCTCGCTCTCGCTCTCTGTTTGGGTCTCTTTCCGGCATCTGGCGGCATCCTGGCATAATTTGCTTTCAGCCTTTACCTTTTTTGGCAGTCATAAAAAGCGTTGGTAATAATATTCCTCCTTCTTTCTCCCCTGCCCTCCTTTTCCTCCTTTGCAGATTATTAAACCTTAATATCGTAAAGCAGAAGAAGGAAAAAGGACGAATAACATCCGCAGAGGGAATCCATCAACGGCAAAGGAGAACCGTGTCGAGAAAATGTCGTCGAAGGAGTACCAGAGACCGATGAAGATGAAAATGGGGATTAGCTGTGTGCCGCTGTGGCTGTGGCAGCTGTTGCTGCTCCTCCTGCTGGGTAAGATCTACTTTGAGTCCCATATGTCGAGTCCTTCTGTATCTGTATCTGTATCTGTATCCTTTTTGCAGACTGCGGCAACATGGCGGTGTTCGGCGAGGTGCCGCCGCACTACTGGGAGACGCCGTACTCGCAGCCGTACTTCGACAACTCCTCGCGGCGCGAGGTCACCGCCACCGTGGGCCAGGCGGCGCTCCTTCATTGTCGCGTCCGGAATCTGGGCGATCGAGCGGTAAGTGGGGGTCAATCCAGTGGCTTCAAAGGTCGGCAGTAGGGGCAGCATTTAATTCGCATAAATGGCATGAGGGACTGAGGGACGGAGGGAGGGGAAGGGATGGGACGGGGGCATGTGGCAGAACAAACGACCTGCGGCGGTGGTCGTGTGGCAGATTTGTAGATTACTTTTAAAAGATTACGCCATAAAGTTGGTGGTCTAAGGCCCCGTGCCCCTGCCCCTGCCACATGCCCCATGGCTGCTCTCTGTACGGTTTGCGGCTCGTTCTGGTTTGCACATTTGTAACACGGCTTCGGCTTCCGCTCCGAGCGATTTGTTAGCAATGCAACAACAGGCGTCGGACCCGTGCCCGTGCCCGGACCCTGCCACACTGCCACAATGCCACAGTTGTGCCACCCCGTTGTGGCAGGCACCCTTCTTTGTCCTGAAATCGCTCTGTGGCTGTGCAATTATGCGGTGTAATAAATTTTACGTTGTCCGTGTCTTGCCACCAGTTCGTGCCCCTCGTTTCCTGTCCATCCCCCCCTGCCCCCCCCCCGTTCGAACCAGGAAGCGACAACGATGTCAGCGCTCGCTCCCTGCCGTGGCGTGGCGTGGCGACAGACAAGCCCTGCCCCGTACTGTCCTGCCCCGTCCTGCCCCGTCCGCCCCAACTTTCAGCAAGTCAGTCGTCGGATTGAGTAATTAACGCCCAAGCAGAGCCAGAGCCGAGAGCCGAGAGACAGAGCTGCTCCACAAGCAAGAAGCTCTTGCCCCTAATCCACATGCCACAAGAAAGAGGCAGAGGAGGATGAGAAGGGACAGGACAAGGGGCAAGGGACAAGGGACAAGGGGACAGGACAGGACCCTGACAACGCATTGTCTCCTGTTATATGCAGCTAATTGGCGAATGTCTCCAAACACCCAGACTCCTTCGCATCCTTCGCATCCTTCCGTCTGCCAGCGATGATTCCCAATGCACGGGTCACGATTCCCGACTCGGGATTCACTTTTCAAAGATGTGGCAACGGAGAAACTTTCGCCTCCTCGTGCCTCCTCATGCCTGCTGCCTGCTGCCTGATGCTTGCTGCTCCATTGCTCCTCCTCTGTGCCTCCTCCGTTCCGTGCTAATTGATAGTCGCAATATGCAGCACGACACCGAAATTTGCCTCTAAATGGGATTTTTCTACATTTTGTGTGGCACGCTCCAACAGAAAGAGGCAAGAGGCAAGAGGCACGAGGAAAGCGGAAAGCGGTAAGAGGAAAGAGAGGAAAGCGGATAGAGGCAAAAGAAAGTGCAACGGAAAAGTGAGTGAAGC
The DNA here is from genome assembly GCA_008121275.1 of Drosophila lowei. Classification (NCBI taxonomy): domain Eukaryota; kingdom Metazoa; phylum Arthropoda; class Insecta; order Diptera; family Drosophilidae; genus Drosophila; species Drosophila lowei. The sequence continues at coordinate 6,152,825 of CM017777.1, forward strand.
TTAATCACCATTGGAGCTGTGTGCCACACGCCACACACGCGCTGTTCTGGGAACTGGTTCAAGTGCCATGAACCAGTGCCATGTTGGGAGTAGTTTGATGTGGTTTCCAACCTAAGGGATGATTAGGGGTCCTTAAACTTAACTACAGTTAGGGGATATCTTTCTGGAAAATATGCACATGGGTTAATAATTGCCACTCACCTAAGGCACAGGACATTTTCAACAAATTTTGAACATATTAGCACAATTAGCTGAAAAATACCAGAAAAAGTACATACTGCTATTAAAATTCCAGAAAATACTAGGTAAATACTCAAAAGACTGGATAAAAAGAAATACCAGAAAATACTAGATCAAATTAAAGAAAATATACTAGAAAATATGTATATAAAATACCATACAAAATACTAAGAAAAAGTCTGGAAAACGACTAGAGGAAATACAAGAAGAGATACGGGACAAATGACTGAAAATACTAGAATAATACTGTTAGGCCACATCGATATCGTTTTAGTATTTTTTCGGAAAAATATCAGAAATCTCTATTTCCTTTCGTTTCATTTGTATCGCCAGTATCCTTTCACTTAGGGGAAATATTGTATGCACCTCAAATCCACGTCGTTCGAGGAAAGCTTATTAATCGCAGCTCTAGTTAATGGTTTACCGGCTCCTTAAACACCTTTGGGCTTCGGTTATGGCTATGCTTATTTATGCTTTAATTTGTTCAGGTGGTGTACAACCAGCGCCCCACCAGCGAGCATTAAATTGATCCAATGATCCAATGACATAATGAAATGGATTCTCCCCATCAATCATAATTAAAGACAGATCTGTTTCGTCATGTTGCACATACATGCCACCGCTTGCCACCTCCGAACCGAGCGTTAATCAATTAATGAATGAACGGAACGGACGGGAGCGGTGCGGAGCGGAGCTGAAAGGTGCGACTACTTTGGAGCCTCGGGCGCATTCGGGCGGGCGGGCGCTGTCGCCTTGAACTTATTTGCATTTGTGAGGCGGAGGCGGGGGAAGGTGGATGGGAAAATGCAATTAATTTTAATTGAAAATTAGCGAAACGAATGGTTAATGAATGCATATTAATTTAAAAAATAAATCAAAAGGCTCTTTTGTGTACTCGGTTTTTAAGCCCAGCCGAGCGCTAATCCATAATTAATTGAAGCCAAACAAATGGCGGAAAATTAAGACCAGTCCGTCTCCAGGGGAAAACTAACAGCCCGGACTACGGGGGAAAACTACAGGGAATTCAGAGAATAAACTAGCACGAGCAGGTACTACTACGAGTACTACTCCCCGGCGAACAGAACACTAAGTAACCCCCGAAAATGCAGCCATAAATTAGATCCCAGACAAAGCCCCGAAACAGGCAATTAATGAATTTTGCTGCTCCAGCTTCCCCCCTTCGTGCCCCCGCAAATGGGAAAACTTTTTGGGGCAAGAGCATTTAAACTTGTCCAATTTGCAACAACCGACGGACGAAGGAGGTAAAAGCTGCTCTCCCTCTCCCTCTCTCTCACTCTCACTCTCGCTGTCTCTCTATTTCTCACAGGTAGCCTAATTTATGAGGTCTTCCACTGCCAATGCTCCGAATTGTTGCTAAGAATAGAACCAATGTTAAGGCTTCCTCCTCTCCTGCTCGGAACGAAGGATATACTCGAGTATTTTGTAGTGGAGGGGTGCACTTAAACACTATGAAATAATATGGTTCTGTTCTTCTGTGACGTCAAGAGTTTTCCAATTACAGTGAAAGCACCCACGCACACACGGAAGCACTCCACTCCTCCAGGGCGGAGGCGAGTGGGAGTGGGAGATGATTTAGAGAAATCAGTGCTCGTATTATTCATAATAATAGAGTGTTGTGCTCTTTCCAGTAGCTAAAGACAGAGAGAGAGAACCTCATTCTACAACTTGTACAACTATTTATATGAGACTGTTTTCAGACTGGGTTTTAATTGATTAATTTTCTGGGTTTCACTGAGGTTTAGTTTAGGGCTTTACCATTACGAAATGGGTGCAATTCTTCCTTTCATGGCACACTCTCCTCAATTCCCGATTCTTTTTTAAAGGTCTCTTGGATTCGCAAGCGGGACCTGCATATCCTCACGGTGGGGATTCTAACGTACACGAATGACCAGCGCTTCCAGTCGCTGCACTCCGAGGGCTCCGACGAGTGGACGCTGCGCATATCCTCGCCGCAGCCCAGGGACTCGGGGACATACGAGTGCCAGGTGTCCACAGAGCCAAAGATCAGCCAGGGCTTTCGCCTGAATGTCGTAGGTAAGTACGGGAGTGCCACAGAGAGACAAGGGGGCAGGCAGCGTAATTAATTGAGTTGTGCCCTTCGGGGGCATACTCCACTCCTTTCCTAGTGTCGCGGGCCAAGATCCTGGGCAACGCGGAGCTGTTCATCAAAAGCGGCAGCGACATCAATCTCACGTGCCTCGCGATGCAGTCGCCGGTGCCGCCGTCGTTCATCTACTGGTACAAGGGCAAGCGGGTGATGAATTACTCGCAACGCGGGGGCATTAACGTCATCACAGAGCGCTCGACGCGCACCAGCAAGCTGCTCATCGCCAAGGCGACACCGTCGGACTCTGGGAACTACACCTGCTCCCCGAGCAGCTCAGGTGAGACCGACCGACCGACCGACCGACCGACCGACCGCCTCCTCCGTTTCTTGTTCGTCTCTCTTTAGCATTTGCCCACACTTTGCTTTGCTTTCCGTTCCACACACAGACTCTGCCTCCGTGGTGGTGCACGTCATCAACGGGGAGCATCCGGCGGCCATGCAACATGGCAACAGCAGCGCCAGCTGCCTCCTGCGCCGCCTCCGCCACACATCAGCAGTGCCTTTGCCTTTGCCACTGGTCGCCATCGCCATCGCGACGATGTGGCTGTCGGCGGCGGCTGTCACCTGCAACTGGAGCAACATTGCCGCAGGCCTCCTGAATGTCTGGAGTTGGAGCTGATGCAACAGCGGACGCAGAGGCAGAGGAAGCAGAAGCAACATCCAGAGCAGAAGCTGCCACATGACTGCATCTCCGCCTCCTCCTCCTCCTCCTGTTGTGGCTCCTGCTGCTGCTCCTTAAGGAATGCATTTAATGCGGAGAGACAGAGGACTCGCAGGAGAAAGAGACAGAGAGAGAGAGAGAGAGAGAGAGAGAGCGGCGTTTATTACGAACTATAGTGTACATACAGTGTGTCCTTTAAACGAAGAGTATTATCTATAAGACATACATATATAGGATATCCCCCTCCCGCCAGCCCCAGCCCTAGCCCTAGCCCTGTGGCAAGATGCAGAAGCAGGTGGCGGGTGGCAGTATTACGATGGAACTTTTAACCAGGAAAACAGAAGAGAAAACAGTCCTCTAGGAAATGCACGCTTTAGAGAGGTGCCTGCTGCGAAGAGAAGAAGAGAAAGAGGAGTCCTCCTCCCGCAGCATGTGCCTCCCCCACCCCCATCCCAAAACCCTTTTCGAGCCTTCCGTTTTTCCAGCAATTACAATTTTCAGTTGAAGGCCAGGGAAATGCGTCCGATTGTGCCTCTCCTGCTTTTAGATACATTTCCGGGTACCAGATCAAATATTCCCCGAGTCTAGGCTTCAAATTCCTATCCCCTGAAAGTCCTTCTTCCATTCGTTAAGTGAGAAATTCTTTGATGCCATTTATGCCCCATGCCCCTTGCCCCATGCAGCACACACTCTAAAAAGAAAAGATAAAGAAGGATACAAAGATATATAGATGGTTATTCGGTGTATTTTATGGATAGGGTTTTTATCTGGTTGTCAGCCGCAAAACATAAAACTGTTCTACGTAGAGTCCATCATCTAGTTACTGTGTAAAATATTCATTTACTGATAAATTGTACATTCAGAAGCCTCGGTTTTAAGTGCGGATTAAAAGGATTAAAAGGATTAAACGGATTAACATAAGCTACAAGCGGATAAATGGTTGGATGCTTGGATGGTTGGATGGCTGGATTGATCCCTGGATAACGATCCCCTGGCATCCAAAGAATAGACAAATTATTACAGAAATTATATTACAACAAAACAAAACAAAAATAAAAACAAAAACACGAATGAAAGCTAAAAGTACGAGTATGTTTTTCTGTTTCATGCAACATGCAACAAACAAACAAACAAAATGTTTCTCCATAATAAAAAAAATGAAATGAAAATATGGTTATGGTTAAAAAAAAAATCATCTTTCTTTAATTTTGGGGGTGATTTCAGGAATTTCAGGAATTTCAGGCATTTGTTGGCGCCGGGAATGGGGGAAACACGGTCCCAGTCGTGGCTCTCTCCCAGTGCGGCTTAGCAGGTAAGGATGCTCTCTCCCTTTGGCGTCCCCAGATGTGCCTCTCCTTTTGGGAGCGATATTTCATAGGGAATCAGTGGAATTTCCTTCTCCCAGTGTGGCTTAGCTCCTCCAAATGAAATAAATGAAAACATTTGTCCGATTAAAAAAAGAAACATCAATTTCCCATCGCACTAAATGTTCTTTAATTTCCATCGACGCGTGGGGACGACAGAGGAGCCACAGATTGTGGCAGCTTAACGGGGCGTACCCAATAGGAGCAGGGGGAGCAGGGGAGCGGGGGAGGGAGGAGGGGTGTTATAGGGGATTTAGTGGCGCAGAGGCCAAAGTTTTTTATCCTATTATGGCAGGCGTTTAATTAACGTCCGATTTGGCTGTCGCTTCGGTCGTGTTTTCGGGGGGGGAGCGGAGGGGCGTTGGCAATTCGATTCGATCATCTTCATTATGCATACGCCCCGTGCTTCACTGCCACATGCCCCAGTGAAAATCCGACAGCAACTGGCCGCAGTCGGTGGTTGCCGCCACTAAAGCTGTGGGCTGCTGCCACCACAGAGCCACAGAGCCACAGAGCCACAGAGCCAGAGCCAGAGCCCGGTGTGGCACGACGACCGAGTGTTGCCCCCGAAAATGAAAGACTAATTAAGCGGCTTATTTGCGCGTATTAATAGACCGAAGTTTGTGGTCAGGACTCAGGCATGTTTCATAGTGGTTGTGTGTGTGTGTGTGTATCTGTGTTTGTGCGGGTCAACAACTGTAGATACAGATACGAAAAAAAAACTACAAATAAAGTGTATTGGGGCAAGAGGAGCCACTACCAGGAGGCGAGTGGCTAAACCAACATGTATTTATATTTCCATTTTAAAAATAGCAACAAAAAAGAAGAAACACACACAGATACAGCCACCGCATGCACACACACACACACACACAGATGGAGGAGAAGGAGGAGGAGGAGGAGGAGGAGGAGGGAAAATGGACAGCAGCTTACGTGCTTCGGAGGGGAAAAACGCGGGGGAAAAGGGTGCAAAAGTCAAAGAAAATAAATGGTTTTTCAACTTTTATTTACTCGAGGGGCAAGCAGTGGCTGCTGCAACACAGGACGAGAGCGGGGAGCGGGGAGAGCGCGTGGAATCAATGTAAAGGTCACAATTTATTCAATTGCCTTTTGGCCAAGATATTTTTATGGCGTGTTCATGTGTCTGGTCCGCTCTGATGTCTGCTGCCTCTCTCTTTTGGCCAGGACGAGAGCCAGAGAGCCAGAGAACCAGACCTAATCCCAAATCACAACGGAATTACAGGAGTCTCTGGTAATGGTTATGTAGCGGAAGAGACAGCAGCCAAGGGGAGCCAGAAGGAGCCAGGGGGGAGCCAGAAGGAGCCAGAAGGAGGTGGCAGCAGGACGACCCTCCCAGGCACATAATGGCCAATTGATAGCCAAAAGGCATTAACACGCCAAAGGAAAAGCAAACGAAGGAAATTCCCTTGGCTAAAACAGAGATGTTGCCAAAAAAGCGAGCAAATTTCCACTTTCCACAGGAGACAGAGGAGAGAGAGAGAGAGAGAGGGGCAAGAGGCAGAAAGGCAGAGAGGGGGGGCAGAAATATTAAGTTCAAATGTAGCAGAAATCCAAAATACGTGCCACGACATAGAAAACAGCCAAAAGGAAGGACACACGACGTGGGGCAGGAGCAGGAGCGGGAGCGGGAGCAGGAGGTGGTGGCGGGACCATGGGACAACGTAACCAATCCCTGAAACAAGTCCATGCCACACAACACACCCCAGCCCCCCTGCCACCGCTTCTTAGGTGCGGCATGCGTGCGTGAAGCGAAAATCACGTCCAAATTTTCGTTGCCACACGAGAGGAAAGGAAAGGAAGGGCAGGGCAAGGGAAGGGAACGGAGCGAAATTTATTGAGGAAAGGTCAGAGAATATTCATACATCGATTCGATAGCCCTTTCTCTCTTGCTTTTTTTTACTAAAATTTAATATAGAATGCTGCTGTGGCAAGTGTGGCAGCCATTGGGCGGCAAGGGGCGAGGGGCGAGGGGCGAGGCGGGTCACTGCCAGAAAGAGAGACTTAGACAAATGGTCGCCTCTCGTAAGCGGATGACTTACGGTAGGGGGCATGCCCCCAGAGAGAGAGAGCGAGAGAGATTACCTTCCCACTGCTGCTGCTGCTGCTGCTGCTGGCTTCAGAACTCTTAAAAGCGTTAAATATTTTACGATATGTGCAACTTGTCGTCCCTCCTTGCCCCACTCCCACTCCCCCTTCCATTCCCCTTCTGCCTCTTCACTCAAGTTGCATGCAGAGTGAAGCCTCTGCTGCCGCTGCCGCTGCCGCTCTGTGGCAGCTCTTCCTCCCCCAAGTGAGTGGCAAAGTTAATGGCTTAGAAACGTACGAACGAATGAAACGCACCAGCAACAGCAACAACAACAGCAACAACAGCAACAACAGCAGCAGCAAATACAAGTGGAAGTGCAAGTGCAAGTGCAATCGGATTGAAGGGATTGATACCCTGGGGGATTAATATCCATGATTATATGTCCTGTGATCCTATTTATATGGAAGAACCCCCTAAGAGTGGCTTTGGGCAGTGACAATGTATTTCTCTCTTCCAGTGTGGCTTAGCTGGTAATCCCTCTGGTTTCCTTCCCACTGAGATTCCATCCTAAACAAAAAAATAGTTCTTTCTCTCTCCCAGTGTGGCTTAGCACATCTGTCTCTCGATCGTTTCCAGTGAAAAGTCGATTCCATTGGCACTTGAACCATTTTTAGGAGAACTCTCTCCCATAAAGCGATGATAATAATATTATTTGATTTTATAAAACTGATAGAATCCAGCTACGGACTGCCACATTCGATGTGCAGCTCCGAACAGGCTTAAAGGCTTGTGCTGTGTCCAGGGTATCAATCGGTGCTTTGTAAACCTGTGCACAAATATTTCCAACTCCTTCGGCAAATAAATGTATGAAATTTTCATCAAAATTTTTGACAGCAGCAACAGCAACAGCAACAGCAAAATTCCTTGTCGAATGAGTAGAAGGGAAAAGCATTTGCAAAATGGAAAATGAAATAGAATGAAAATTGTTTAAATGCATGGAAAGTGCTTAAGGACCAAGAGTGGATCGAAAGGAGAAAGAAGAAGTGGAGAGAGAAGCAGAAGGAGTGCATAGATGGTACCAGAAACTGGAGGGGAGAAGAAACGAGGAAGAAACAAGGAACTCTCGTAATGAAATCTTCTCTCTTCTGCATGGAAATTGCTAATCGGATGCATGCAAAAGGGGGCTCTTAAGGGGGATGGAGAGTGCGATAGAGGGCGGTGGCAGGGGGGGAGAAGTGTCGGTTGGCAAATGAAGGGAAAATAATTCTGTGGCCAATTGCATGGAAAGTGTGTGGAAAACTGTGTGCGTACAACACCGGATGCGTGCAGGAGTAGTTTTCTCCCTCTCTCTCTCTCTCTGTCTCTGTCTCTGTTTCTCTGTCTCTTGAGAAAAAGTTAGTTCTTCAAGCAGTTAGCAAGGGATTAAGCGAATAAACCCCGAAATCAGATACTAAAAGCCCCTACCCCATCCTCCGAGAGAGTCGTAGAGAGAGAGGGGAGAGTCGAAGGGAGAGAGAGGGAGCCAAACTCCCAGGCAGCGAGAAAATTACAAATAAATTAAGGACAAAGTTTTTTAGGATAATTTCCTCAACCTACATCCTCCACCTCCTCCTCCTCCTCCTCCTCCTACTGCTGCTGCTCCCCTTTCCTCACTTCGCCCTTCCCCTTCCCCTTACCCTTCTTATGTCTTTTTACCCCCTCCCTCCTTTCTGTACCTTTTCGGCTTTCGGCTGGGATGATTTATGATCCACTCCGTCTACCAATCGACATTTGCATAGGGGATATACTCGTCGTCTCGTAGATAAAAAGATACATATTTATCGAAGGATACCGGGATACGATTCGCATTGAAGGTAAACACAGAGGCATGTCTCTGTGCTCTGCCTCTGCCACGCCTACTGCCAAAATATTTGCCCAAGTTGCTCTTAGGGGAAGGAAGGAGGTGCGGCGGGTGCTGCGAGGGGTGGTAACAGCATAATCCCCATATTGTTTCTGACAGCAGATCAATCGAGTGGAAAATGCCTCTGCGGCTGCGGGGCAATCGGTTTATCGGATCTACCATTCGTGTCCTCTCTCTCTCTCTCTCTCTCTCTCTCTCTCTCCGCCACTCGATTATATTTTAGCCGATAATTGGCCCACAAGCAGATAAGGAAAGCACCGCCCTGCCCCCCTTTTGGGGTTCTCGAAGTTCTCTAAGGAGATGGCTGCTGGGATAAGTTTATAACAAGGTGAGATTGCATTAGCACCGAAGGACGCTGCTGCTGCTGTCAATGAATGAATGGGGCATGCCACAGTGAAACAGAGAGAGAGAGAGAGAGAGAACCCGGAGACAGATTCAGAGACAAAGGGAACCACAAAATTGCTGGAGAGTTTGCAAAGGGAAAACAAAAGGAAAATTTGCGGGAGAGGGGCCATAGGAGGGGAGGGGAGGGAGGGGGACCAGCAGCAGAGGAAGTTAAGGAGGCAGTGGGAGGCAGAGAGGCAAAGAGGCAACCACTTGCTGCTTGGGAGATTGAAAGATGAGTGGAGTGGGGAGTGCCGTGCCCCCGTCCGGCAGGTGGAATGGCAAGCAAAAGTCTTGTGTCTTTGTGTCTTTCTGTCTGTCTGTGTGTGTGTGTGTGTGTGTGTGTGTTTGTCCCCGCAATTGGCCCCAAAGCGTTGCTCCATTGTGTTTTTGCTGCCCCGTGGCTCTCACTCGTCCCGCCTTGCTTTCTCCCTCTCTCTGGCTTCTCTTCTTGTGTCTGTCTGTTCCTTGCCCCTTTTTGGGGTATGCGAGTGACTTTCCACAGAAGCATCCACAGAAGCAAACGATAAACAGCCTGACAATGCCAATGGCAGAGTCCTTAGTCCTTCGACAACTTCCTCTAGTTGTGTGCCACTTCCTCTTCTCTCCTCTTTCCCCCCTCTCACCCCTTTTCGTCCCTCTTCTCCTACTTCCTCCAGTTCCAGTTCCCCTTACATTTCTCCACTTTGCTCCCCTTTCATCTCCGGCTCTTTTCGGATTCCATAGAAAATACTCCACTCGATTGCTCTCTCTCTCTCTCTCTCTCTCCCCTGTCTCTGTTTGTTCCTCCGTTTATCCTCCGCTTAGAAATGCCTCCGCCAACCCTCTCTTTCTCTCTCTCTGTCTCTCTGCAACCCACTCTCCACTTTCTCCACTTTCTCCCCCCTGTCTGCCCCTCTGCCACGTTTTTATGACTTAATGCTAACAAACGCATCCACGTGCCACAGAAATAATCGTCCAACTCTCAGCAGCTTTGACTCTTTTCTGTGCCGCCACTGCCACTGCCACCGCCACCGCCACCGCCACCGCTTGTGGCGCCCGCTCTCTTTAGACCAATTCTGTTGCCAATACGTTTTAGCCATGTTTGTACAAAACGCAAACGGATTTGCCGATGTTTATGCCATGGATTATTGCGGCATGCGTAAGCCTCTGTCTACGTGCCACCATGCCACCGTATCCACCGCCCTGCCACATCCTTCCCTCCATCTTTTATCTGTGTGTCGGTGTTTTGGGCCGCAGGATATCCGTGTGGCCAGAAAAGTGTGGCCAAAAGAGAAAACATAATGCCCCTCATCCTCCTCCCTCCTCCCTCCTCCCTCCTTCTCTCCTCCCGCTCTATGATCGTGGGTATGGCTGTGGCTATGGTTATGGCCAGGTGCATGCCAGGCCGCCTCTGGTGGTGGCAAGGGATAATAATAATACATAATAGGCCATTGGCCATGGGCTATGGGGCATGGGGCATGGGGCAGCCACAACAACAAGAAACGAGTGCAAAAAGCCATCAGCAAATTTATGGGATTTATGGGAAAAGGGTCTTTAAAAATTCAGCCCCATTTTCATCATCAGATTGCAGCAGATTTTCGTGTTTCCTTTTGCTGCTCCTCCTGCCTCTTGCTGCTGCCCCTCCAGCCCCACCTGCCCCTTACTGCTGCCTTTTACTCTTCCAATTAGCGTGCCCCAGCGATTGTCTTCAATGGATGCGGATGACTGTCTGTCCCTGTCCCTGTCGCTGTGTCTCCTTCTCTTTCCCTCTCTTTGATGCTTCCCAGGTCCCAGTCGTGTCTCCTCGAAGACGTTGCAGCAGTTATAATACGACATTACAATAAAAAGCGCGATGCTTGTAAGCTGACATGCAACATTGCAGCAGCAGCGGCAGCAGCATCCACAACTGCGACTGCGACTGCGACTGCGACTGCGACTGCGACTGCGATGATGACTGCTATGACGAGTGGCAGCAGCAGTTCCGTCCCTAAAGGATGTGGCAAGGGGCACGGCACGGCGCGGCAAGCACGCGGGGTAGCTCAATCCAACTAGAGATTGAGTGGAATGCTGGAAATAACGAAGGTTTTCTTCGCTGCTTAAAGCTTTGACAGCTGCTCCGGCCCTGCCACATCCACTGCGCTGCCGCTGCAGCTGTCGCTTCTCCTCCTTTCAGCAATTGAATTTTTGTGGAGCAACAGAGCAGCAGCAGCAGCAGCAGCAGAAGGCTTAACCCCCTAATGCCCGCACAAACAGGATTAGATGCTCGGCCAAGTGATTGCCAATTCGAAAGCAATCAAGTTTCGGGTTAATTATTCAACATACTCGTAGCAGGCCTCCTCCCACTTCCCACTTCCCCAGCAGCAGCAGCCTACGGAACAGCCCGGAAAACCCAGAGACAAATACACGAAATTATTATTCAAATGAAAGTGGATGCTGCTGCAAGCCGGACAAGTGCCGTGCCCCACACAAGTGCAACGAATGGTAGTGCAATCCAATATTCAAAAGTGTTTACGGTACGAATATTTATTTACTTATTCACTTATTCACGTATTCATTTGTCACTTGTTCCGTTGTTCCTTTGGTTTATGTTGAGTTAAATCGCATTTTGCGGACTTTGGGATGTGGAATGTGCACTTTGCAACACTGATATGCATTGTGCAACACTGTTTCTCTTTCAATTTAATCGTTAGAAGAGTGTGCCCATCCTTGGAACATATAGAATACTCCTGACGTCATCATTCAATAAATCGTGGATTCCTTCAACACTTTGCAACACTGAAATGGATTTTACAACACTGGTAAGGTAATACTATAACCATTTAAAGAGTGTTTTCGTCCTTAGAACATACTCTGATCGCTGTACTCGATGATCGCTCCCAGATGTTAGACTCTTTTGAATTGTGCAACACTGATCGTTCAGAGTACACAGACAGTGTTGCAGAAGTGCCAAGTTCTATTCATTCCACTAACAGTTTAATCCCATCATCCGTTTATCCTTCAGCATCCCCAATTTTTGTATGTTTTTCTGGGGGTTTGCTCCCTTTTATTTTTTTTTGATGACACACGAATTAATTTGCGGTCGCTTGTTGATGGGTGATGTTCCGTTTAACGACTGTCATCTCTCTGGAAACAGTCAGTCATTCGAGGAGTCGTTGCATGCCCCCGAAAAGCAGTAAATTCACCAGAACTCCAGTGTTTTTTTGAGGCTTAAGTTTTGCCTTGAGTCCTGCCTCTCCTTCATGAATATTACCTCTGCTTGGAGGAGGATGCGTATTGTGTGTGTGTGTGTGTGTGTGCGTGTGGGGCAGGGTGTTGTGGCTGGGGCATTATCACAGTTATTCCATTAGAGATTCTAGCATTCTACCGGTGGGGGTGGCTTTGTCCTGTGGGGGAGGTGTCGTCGTTAATGGGTTAAATGGCAGCCCCAAATCGCTTCATTTCATTCCCATGGACAGGACATGAGGCATGCAGCAGCAGCAGCAGCATGAATAGAGCTAGCAAGTGGGCTAGCAAGTGGGCTAGCAAGTGGGAGTGGTTGATGCCACAAGGGGGCGTGTGTGGCAGGAGTGGGAGTGGGGGTAATGGGTGGGTGTAGGTAGGAACATGCCTTTTGGTAAATGGCCTGCCGTATGCTCATTTGTATTGGCTGCAAATACAATTTGATAGTCCATGTGGCACTGTTGTACGTAGCCAGAACCCAGTGCCACATCCTCCTTTTTGGCTGCAGGCACAAGGATACACACGCACACATATGGCAGTTAACCAAAGGCACAGGACACAGCAGGCAGCAGGCAGGAGGCAGCAGGCAGCAGCAGCGGAACAAGAGGGGCATGTGGCACACAAATTGCGCACCAACGAAACGTACGGACGGACGCACGGACGCACGGACGGATGGAGGGAAATCTCCGTTCGGCCGGCCGTACACCTAGGCGAATGCGTTATAATAATATGTATACGTACGAGTATATGCAGCATGACGATGGCCAGAGGAAACAGTAGGAGAGCGAGAGGCAGGGACACTGCTGCCACAGCCAGTGGCATGTAAGGCGGGGAGAAGGGGGCCTGCTGCCTGTCAAGGGTATGCTGGGTGGCAGGGGAGCGGTGGGGGTTGGGGTATGATAAAAAGTTGAAAATAAATTTTTATTGTTATGGGGCACACACACACACGCACACGTGCAACGTTCTTCGTTCTTCTTGTCCTTGTATCTGTTTGCGTGTTTGCGACACTCATTTTCTGCAGATGTCTTTTATGTGTGTGCCACACACTGTCCCTCCACATCCGCTCCTCCGCTCCTCCACTCCTCCACTCTCTTGCCCCTACTGTCTCCTCTTTTTCTCTTCTCTCTCCCTCTCGCTCTCCCTCTCTAGAACCAAGAGAATCCAATGAGAACATGTGTACTTAACATAAATCGCTCACTCATTGAAAACAGTTGCATAAATTCGAAAAAAGGGGAATGAGAAAGGGGGCATGTGAAGAGGGGGCATACAACAGAGAAGGAGAGACCGAGACAGGGGTGGGCGGGGGCTGTTGCACGTACAGAAAGGAGAGATGGGAAAAGGGAAAAAGAAAACCAGAAACCAGGAAACCGAATCAGGCAACAGAATCAGAGGCAGAAACAGAAACAGAATCAGAATCAGAGCCGGCTGCCGGCTGCCGGGTACCGGGGTCTCGGGTGTTTTTCCTCGTGGAAAAACTAGCTGAAGTTGCAACTGCAATGCAAAACATTTATCGATTTGCGAAACTATCTCTTTGCCACCCCATCCCCATCCCCATCCCCATCCCTTCACACATCCATCCCTTCCCTGCCTGGCCCCCGACTCACCTCCCTGCCACAGCCCCGTGCCGCCACCGTGTGTGTGCAGAAAAGTTTTGCCAACAGTTTTAATTTCCCATAATTACACAATTACAAAGCGCAAAGTTTTCAGCACACGCCACGCCCCCGGCACAATCCTCCACCCTGCCGCCCTGCCGCCCTGCCCCACCGCTCTGGGGCACGCCTCTGCACAATGCGCGTCATGGAAATGAGCAGTCAAAAAACAAAAAAAAGAGCACAGGAAAATGTGGAAAAAGCTAAAAAATCGCACCGAAGAAACTGAATTATTCAGCGGGAAAGTCGGGGCAAGCGCGGAAAAGTCGGCAAATCGAAGCTTTAATGCTCTCCTGAAAGCCCGCGATTCCATTGCGGGATTAATCACTTGTCCGCCAGGCAATTAGTTATGCGTTCCATCGGATACGTATCCCGCATCCGTCGTATCCGGCGTATAAATCACCCGCCGACAACAATGTACAAAGCCGCAGATAGGTCCACGGACACGGCATGACTTTTGTCGACTCTATGAGGGATTGCAAGTGGATTGGGGGAGGGTTCATAGGGGATTTAAGATCCTTTGGAGGCGATCCTTTCACTTTCACTCTTTTTGGGGAGGATGTAAATTTAATTTAAAGTGAATTCTGTGGAATGTTATGCTCTCTTCCATGCTTTTACTCCCTTTAACTCTCGTTCTTATTTGATGTATTTGTTGTTGTCACTCTCCCACTCGATCTCTCTCTCCTTTTACTCAGTTTCTCAATCTCTCTCAGTTCTTTCAGACCCTCTGATATTCCCACTCTCTTTAAAGCGATCACTCACCCACTCAATCTACAATTTCTCTCCTGCATTCCGTTCCCATGAAAGCATCAATCTCTTTCTCTTTATCTCCTCAGCCTCGCCTCAGTTTCGAGCCAAATCCTGATCTCAGTGAGTAGTCCATAGTCCATCTCTCTCGTTCCTTTTGGCAGGGTATAGTCGCCGCAGCAGCAGCAGAAGAAACAACGGGTGAAATGAGCAGGCAAAAAAGTTTTCAGCATTGCACTCACACACACTTACACACCTCATAGTCGTCGCACACTTACACACACACACACACAACCGACAAACACACATGGATAGGCAGAGAGACAGAGGGAGACAGAGGGACAGACACACGTAGGCAAAAGTATTTATTGAAAACTGTTACCGTTAGCAGCCGCCATTCCACCGTAATTCCCCGTTTCCCCCCTGCCCCCTGGCCGTTCACACTTCGTTCGAGTTCCATGTTCGAGTGGGTTTCGGTAAAGGGGAGGGGAGGGGAGGGGAGACTGCTTCTCGCTGACTCCACACATGCATGAATGCATGCAGAGAGAGAGAGAGAAAGAGAGAGAGAGAGGGGGTGGCGTACGTACTGCCGGACCAAATGACAATGCAAGAATGCCAGAGTGAGAGCGAAAGAGAGAGATAGCTGGGCAGAGAGGGAGATAGAGATAGCTGTTGACAGTGGCTTTTGTTGGGGATTTTTAAATCAATTGTAAATGCAACTTATACGCGCACATATATGTTATGTAGTATATCCCCTTAAATCAGTAGCCCAGACCAGATGTCCTGTCGCTCTTTACTCTTCGCTCTCCTCTCCTCTCTCTCTGGCTGTCGCCTTCCCCCTCCCCGCTCTGTATGGCCATAATCCCTGACACTATTTAATTTTCAATTGAAAGGAAGGCCCCACAATTTATGGAACTTCTTGGAAAAGTTCTCTCCCTTGCCCTTTTCCAACCCTCTTCCAACTGGAAAGACAATCAAAATTTTGTGCCATCGGCTTACAAGTTTCTTCTTTTCAGTTTCGGGGGAATAATTTATGCCTTGCCAATAAAATAGACGCCTCGCCTCGCCTCGCTATGGCTTTGGTTCTATTCGGTGCCGGGCCATCAATTTCTTGCCTAAAATTCGATGTGCGTAGAGGAGATCCTTGCACCAGAGGCAGCTGGAGGCAGATGGAGGCAGCTGGAGGGGCAGTAGCAGAGGCCAGGGGTCTGTGGGGTGCCACCACCAGTGGCAGGACATGCCAGGGCCACGTTAATTATGCATGGGGTTAGCAGAGCCATAGCCCGAGCCGAACCCAAAGTAGGCCACATGGTTACGAGGGGAGGAATGCTGCGGGGCTGCAAGGAGGGTCTGCTGGTGCTGATGCTGGTGCTGCTGCTGCTGCTGCAGGCAGGAGAGAGAGCAGCAGCAGGAGGCACAGCCACGAGGCACAAGGCACGAGGCATGGGCATGGGCATGGGTTATGTATGTGCGGCATGCAGCGAACTTTTAATCCGCTTTAACTAAAAACATTTAAATTTGCCCAGGCAACGGGCAGCGGTCGGGTGGGTGAGTGGGGGAGTGGGAAAAGCAGCCAAAGGAGCCAAAGCAGCCACCCATCCACTCAGCCGCTCACCCACCGAAAAAAAATGGGAAAATAAATAGAAAAAATGTAGAAGGCTTATACTCTGCCAGCGGGAAAAGTAGCCGCTGGCACCACTGGAAGATTGGAAGCAGCAGGAGCGCTGCTTCGGGCGTTAATTGGAATCTCTGAATGGAAGGAAGAGATTTGGAAAGAGATTCGGCAAGAGAGCTACAAGATCATCTTTCGGAAGTTAAATGGAACTTCCACGAGAAGAGAGCGGAAATGCCAGATGATCTTTGAAAAGAGAGTGAGAGAGAGAGAGAGAGCGCGTGGGAACAGTACGAACGAAAGGATGACAACAGCCGTTTGTCTGGTTTGAGAACAGTTCAGAAAGTGTTCCCAGTGCCACCATCTGTCCCACCAATTCGTCTCACTTCAAATGGAATTTGGAATTTTGCGGAATTTTTGAGTTATTTTCTGATTTTAGCGAACATTTCTGCAAATATTTCCATGGCTTCCGTCGAGTCGCATACATAAGTCATCAGGGGGTGGGGACGGGGGCGGGGCCAGAGGCAGGGCAAGATCTCAATTAAAATGGATTAAATGTCGAAGCGAATATGTGGGCGAAAAATATTTAATATTGAAATGTGTTTAATGTCCGCCCGGACAGATGGAAGGACCCGGACGGAATGTTGTGTGCGTAGTGGAGTGGGGGAGGAGTGGCATTGCATTCCTTTTCTGAAATATTTTATTGATTTGCTAATTTTGTGTGTGCGAATTTTGTATGTGATTTTCCTGACTTGTTTTGGGGCTTTTCTGCTTTGTTTCTGTCTCAGTGTGTGTGTGTGTGTGTGTGTGTGGAAATTCCTTGCTCAATGAATGGAATTCCAGGCAATTCCTCTCTCTCTCTCTCACTGTCTCTGTCTATGTCTGTTTCTCTTTCTTGGTATTCTCTTCCTTTGCCTTTGCTGTCCCTTTTACTCCCATTAAGTGCATGTCTTCGTTCGGTTTTCCACAAATACATTCCGTTTTCGTTGGGCTTTTTTCCTCCATTCGAGGAATGGACTCCTCCTGGGAGGGGGTGGCAGGGTGTTGGTGCTTTGCTTTGCTTTTTTCCTCTAATGAAGGACGCAGGCCGCAAGCTTCTGTGGCAGGGGGGTGTGGCATAGGGGGCATTCTCCCTGTGTGTGTGCTAATCACAAGTTGCAGCTAAGCAGCTTACAAAACTTCTTTTCCACTGTAATTTTTGGCAGATTTTCTGGTGAATGGCCGAAGTTCCTCGAGGGAAAACAGCTGTGAAGCATTTAAGGCCACTTTAACTTTTCCGCCCCTGCCTCTGCCCTTTTTGCCCCACCCCTGTGGCATGCTGCTCTTTGGGTGTCAAACATTGTAGGACAAACAGATTACAATAAAACTATTTTTCACAGATGAACAGATGAAGAACAGGAGAGGCATTCGACAGCAGCAGCAGCAGGATCCACGGTGTGGCATCCACATCAGCAACAGCAACAGCAACAGCAGCCGCCAGAGCAGAGCCGCAGAACAACCGCAGGATGGGGCAGTGCCACACGAACTGGAGTGGAGCGAGACCATAACTTAAATTTTGACAAATGTATGTGACACTTACAATTAGTATAAATTGACTGTCGTGTTGAGTGGCCGCCACCGTGCGGCACCAACACTCTCTCACACACGGACACCTCCATAAAGAGTGGGGGCGAGTGGGGGACAGTGAGGGTGTATGCCACAGAACGAACCATCATTCCGCGTGTGCTCCGCTCTGCTCCGCTGTGGGAGAACCGCACAATAGAGCGACAACAATGTCACGGCATCTGCTATTGTCAGGGCACAATACGCCGATTTGCATTACTGCTGCTGTCACGCGAGAGTTGCCACAAGAGTAGGTGTGGCACGTGGTAAGTGGCAGGAGAGTGTGTGAGTTGGAGGAAATGCTATAATTTTCCCTATACAATAAAGTGCTTCGATCCCTATAGATCCTTTTAGGAGCAGAGACAGCTGTCTCTCCAAAGAGTACGACCCACCCTCCCTCTCACCGTGTGGGAGTCGCGCTTCTGCCACGGGTTGTTGCAGCAGCAGCGTACATAATAAATTTATTTACCAAAACCCTCTCCCTCCCACTCAGCGGCCCGTCCACTAAATTTTCATCAATTCCTGCCAATTTCTGGCAATTTTTGGCAATTTCTGTGTGTGCGCTCGACTAAACCGTTTAAAAATTGATGCAAATTAAATTCACTATTTTGTGCAATAGCGAGAGCAGAGCTCCACTCCGCTCCACGCCGCTCCCCTCCGCACCGTCCTGCTCCACCTGCCGCCATCCGCAAATGGGAAATACAACAAACAACAAACAAGCGCCCGCTCCCGGGCCCGGGACCGCGCGGGGGGCAGCGGCTGAAAGAAAAAAGCAAAGCCACGTGGAAATTGGGAAAATTCAGTTTGCGGCTGTCCGCCCGCGCATCAACTATTCATTGTTTGATGGAAAACAGTGGCGGGGGTAGTGGCAGTGGCAGTGGCAGTGGCAGGGGGAAGTGGCAGGAGTTCATTGGCGTTTTGTTGCTGCTCGTTGGGGCAAAAGTTTGGTCACAAAAGTTTCGGAATAGATCGCTAAAAACTCAGCTCAAAAACAGCAGCAGACTCCACTTAATCGACTTCACTCAATCGCAGCTTTCCAGTCTCTTTCCTAGAAGTCCTGAACTGCTCTCTGCCACTCAATCGCTCTCTGCTTTTACTCGATTCAACATTGAGTCTTAATCTCTTTCCCTCTGGTCTAGGACTGGAAGTAACTCACATTCAAATAATCTCACTCGATTTGATTACGGCTTTATCTCAAAAGCGATCATTCGCACTCAATCTCTCTTTCAGCTCATACTTTAATCCGTTTTGAGTGAAATAAAGATTCAAGATTTCAAGACAGCTCATCTCTTTGGAAAGCGATCCCTCTCAATGCAGCTCCCTCTTTCTTTTACCTTCCAGAACACCGAGCGAACTCTCCCTCTCAGTGGAACTCCTTGATCTTACCTCGCTGTGGCATGCCTCGTGTCAGCGTGCGTGGGAGTCTGCGTGTGCCTGCTGTATACGCGTATACGTATACGTATTTATGCCATATACAAATATATCATCCAGAAAGTTTAAACTGCCGCAAAGGCTAAGGGCAATTGCTTTTGACAGTTATATGTACAAATTTATGAGACAAACTGCTGAGAATGGCGGATGGCAAGAGGGGGCAAGGGGAGGACGAAGTGTGGTTAGCGGTGGGGGTGCGGCGGCGGGGGCGGGGGATCAGCATTCAGGCAAAAACACATGCCTTTGGTTTCTGGTTTCTGGCACTTTAATTGACTGAAATTCTGAATCTGAGTGGAACATGAAATTGAGAGCACACCCACGCACATGCACAACCACACGTACGTATGCATGCACACACATGTACACTCCTTCCCGAACTCTCACTCTCTCTCTCCCTCCCACTGGCATAGACAACCTCTCCTCCTCTCTTTAGATTTTCGGAAGGTATCAGAAATTACTTACAATTCAAAAACAAACTTTTGCTGCTGCTGCTGCTGCCGTCGAACGAAACCTAAATTTGTAAGTCAACACAATGGAAGAGGAAAGAAAGAGCGAAAGAAAGAGAGGGCACAGGACAACGAGTGAAAGAGGAGGGATAGGGGTAGGGGCAGGGCCAGGACTAAGCATTAGTCGAAATCCGAAAATGTCGCATTGGAGAGAGAAAGAGCGGAGAGAGTAGCGGCAGGGACAGGGCAGGGGCGCATTGCAAAAGTGAAGAAAAATTGTAGAAAACTTTTGCTGATTTCGCCCAGTGCGCTTCATTTATTTCAACGATTTGTTGCCAGGAGGAGGCGCCAGGAGGCAACGAGGAGAGCCATGAGAAGAAGCTGAACTGAAGCAGGATTCTGTCCAAAGAGCAGCTGTTTTACGTCTTGATGGGTTGGTCCGCATCCCCCCTGAAGCCTCTCTATACCTCTATCCCGCTATCCCTCTATCCCTCTCCTTTCCACTAACTTTATCGCTTGAGTAAGTTGCCGCTGCCTGCCTTCCGTTTTATAATATTATAACGTGCGTTGTTTGTGCTTGAACAATTTTTCGGCGTTACCTTCGCTCCCAGCTCTCCCAGCTCTCCTGTCCCTTCTGCCCCACTGCCACTCTTATTGGAAAATTGCAAGTTGTCGTGAAGAGAAAGAGAAAGAGAGAGGTAAACAACAAGCTAGAGAGAGCGAGGTGGCTGGTGCTGGGCATAAAAGTTTCCATTCTTCTGGCAGCTGGAGTTTCAGTTTGAGTTCAGAGTCGGAGTTAGAGTCGGAGTTGAGTCCTAGAGTTGGATCCTGGAGTGTTGCAGGGTTCGGGTTTTTGGGGTTTCAAAGTGTGGCGCATAGGTAAATACCTTGCAGATTC
This sequence comes from Drosophila lowei, assembly GCA_008121275.1. Taxonomy (NCBI): domain Eukaryota; kingdom Metazoa; phylum Arthropoda; class Insecta; order Diptera; family Drosophilidae; genus Drosophila; species Drosophila lowei. Next base: position 6,173,135 of record CM017777.1, read on the forward strand.
CTATTTGAGTTTCCAGCTTGAGCCGTGTCGTCCGCCGCGTGTCGGCAAACGAACCAAACTTTCGAGAGTGTGACAGCAATGTGTGTGTTTGTGCTTGTGCTTGTGGCACAGTTAGGACCTGGTTGAACGAGCTTTCGAGGCCATTCAAATATATGCGAAGAATATAGGAGAATAGAGTCCCATTCCATTCCCCCTTTATCGGGGCAGAACTATCTCTGAAAGTATCACAAAAGTCAAAACGCTGTCCATTCCACAGAGCCAACAAAAAGGCGAACAATTGCCGGGTTTATCTTTTCGGCCATCGGCCAGAGTGGCACTTGCTTTTTATTTTACTCGCATTAATTGCTTGAGTTTAAGCGCCATTCCAGCGCGAAGAGAAAGAGAGAGGGGCAGAGCAGCTGTGGAGGGGTCGTTTCGTTTCGTTTCGTCATAAGCTGATCAGCGTGGGTGGAAGAGAGCCCAACTAAAGAACTGGACAGATCGAGTGTGGGAGAGGCAAATTGCAATAGAAGTTGTTGAAACTGTTGAAAGGAGAGTTCTCAAACGATAAGAGGATTAGCTGCAGGGGAGTATGTACATATGTATGTACACGTATAAAGGCTCATTCATGCCACTCACTCACCTTTATTGCTCGTAAATTCATGTTGCTTCCCATCTCTTTCATTGTCAGTCACTTCTTCTGTTGCTTATGCTTCCCTCATCGTGTACAGCTACTTTAGCCATTCTGCACTTTCTGAACTCTTCGCACTCACAAAAACAAAACGATGCACATGCTGTTCTTTTTACACCCACCCGCACACAAGCCACACGGCGAAACCGCAAAACCGCGTGACCGAACGAAAACTGGACCGAGCGACTTTGCTGGCATTTTCACTGCATTTTTCACACAAAAATCTTAAAAAGTCCATTAAATAATTGGTTTTCATGTAAAAGAAATATAAAATAAACTTGTTGCACTGCATTTTCACATATTTACACACATTTCTGGCCGCCATTCGATCTTTTTTTTCTTTGGGGATATATTTTCATGTGCAAGCTACACCACACGACTGCGCGACAATTTTTTCCGATATTATTCAATAAAATTAACCATTTTCAAGCATTTACGGACCGAAAACGCGGGAGCTGGCTTGCAATGACCGACGCGCTTGAATTAGAAATGCGAGAGAGCGGCTTGCGTAGGTGGATAAGTTTTTGCTCTCCTTTCCTCGCTCTTCTTCGCTTCACTCCACTCCACATACTGCAGAGAAAGAGAGAGATCTCAAATAGGAGTGCGAACGCTTGACAGGTGGATTAGCGGATCTAACTCTTGAGTGATTTATACATTTAATTGAACTGCAGTAAGGCAAAAGGAACGGTTAAGCATTTCTGAATGATAATGAAGTCAATTTGAGTTAGTGAGAGAGTGAGTCAGAGAGTGTAACTGCCGTAAGCTGATCAATTGTTCTAGGCCTGAAAGTGTCTCCTCTCTCATCTGCCACTCCAGCGGTCGTTCACTCTTTCGGATCATCACCTGTGCATGGAGGGTGGAGAGGAGGTGGCTGGCAGCATTTTTCGTTTACGCTGTTCCTAATTTTAAAGTATCCTTCAAGTGTTGTTTCTGCTCTCTTCAGCTGTCCTCCGCTCTTTCTCTCTCTAGCTTTTTTTATTGCTGTTGTTGCTGCTGATGTTGCTGTTTTTGCTCTTTATGTGTGATGTGTCTGTATGTGTCCTATGCATGCACCACCCTCCCCCTCTCCCTCTCTCCCTTCTTTTCTCTTGCATTTGCGTGTGTATGTGTGTGTGTTTGTGTGCGGCAAACATTCGCAAAAAGCGACACACGCTGCAAAACTGCACAATGAAGCTCCTCCACTCCTTCTATTGCTGTTCCTGCTGCTGCCCCTGGCCCCCTCCTGGCCCATCCTCCTGCACATTGTTGCCGCTCCTCCTTGTAGCTTAACAAAAAGCATTAACACAATGCAGGCGCAGCATGACGACGACGACGACTACGACGACGGGGGCCACGTTTCGGGGCCACACAGAGCTGCTGCTCCATGGAGCAAGGGCTCCACGCGGGTCGTGTTATGTACTGTACCGACATTGTCGTACATAGAGAATGCGACACCAGGAGGCAGGGAAAAGAGAGTTTTGTGGGGTTGTGGGGGCTGGCGGCAACGAGAGAGTGCAGCTGTTGCCGGCGGCATTGCGTGGGACTTCCGCTGAAATGTAACCACAGCAGAGAAAGGAAAGGAGCGGCCGGCACCAGCGGTAGAGATATAAGCAGCCCCTGCGGATAGACGGGGGCTCTCTGGTTGCCAGACGAATTTGCAAGCCGAGAGTGGGGTCATAGGGCACCCAGAGCCGTGGCTGTTGCAAAAGGGTAATTGCTAAGCAATTACCTTCTTTCCCAAGATTAATGGTCATGGAAGAAACTTGAAAATGTTGCCGCAATGCTAACAATGACCCCAACACATGACATGGCTCTCTGGCGCTGCCACTGCCGCTGCCGCTGCCACTCTGGATACCGCTCCACGCTCCTGGCTGCAGCTTCGTTGGGGATTTACTTTTTGTTGTGGGTGTACTTTACTTCCCTCCCGCTCCATGAGCCGTGGCAGGGATAAATGAGGGCGTTATGGCATTAATTAGATGCACGGTGGGCGCGGCGAGGCGACGCGACGCGAAACGATGCGCGGATGGGATGTGTGTGTTTCTGTTTTCTGTTTTCTGTTTTTCTCCTGTCAAAAGCGTACGGCAGAAAAAGTTGAATTATGCAAATTGCAGCGCACGTTTATTGCTGCACCATGCGTTCGACCTCTCTGGGCTTTTTCCTTTCAACTTTTCCCTTTTCCCTTTTTCCGCACTCATTCATTTGCAATTTTTGTAATTCGCACCGGATATACGTACTTTCAGGGCATGTTAAACTGCAATCCCAATCCCAGTCCCAGTCCCGATCCCGATCGGAATCCCAATCCACGACACCACAAACGGCCCAGGAGTGAGGGCTGCCGTTCCAGCCTCTGCCCGTGGGGCTTCCCATCGGAATCTGTGGCATCCACAGGCCGCCTTTCCCTCTGTCGGTCACCCACTGCGCTTTACATAAATTATATTTCCGCCGGAAAAATTAACATTTTTATGAATTTCCTTTCAGCAGACGCGCATTGTGGTGTCGGGCGAAAAAAACCAAAATAAAAAAAATAAAACGAGAAGGAAAGGAAAGAGTCAGTGTACTGCACTACACTGCACTACAGAAACACTGAAAGGGAGAACATAACGGTAACGGTACAGCAGAGTAGAGTAGCGAGAGAGAGGGAGAGAGCGAGAGCGACTAGAGCGCACCGTGGCGCCAAAGACTTAGTCGAGGCCTCGGACTCAAAAGCACAGCAGCAGGCTCCCCAAAGAGTGTTTTGCTTTTTGGCGAAAGCTGTGACGAGGGCGACGGCTGCAGGGGCAGGCACTGCAAACTGCGAAAATGAAATGTTGTTATTGAAATTGGCAAAGTTTTATGTGCGCACTTTTTACATAGAAATGTTTGGCCATGACTTGCTGCTGCCGAAACAGAACCCAGAAGCAGAGTCGAGTCCCTGCGCCAATCCCTCAGTCCCTAAAGCCCCCAAGTCGTCGTCGTCGTCGGTTGGCATTGCCATTGCCTATTTATGCGTGGTTGAGGTTAAAATGAAGCGATTTTCCCCTCCCATCACTACACTCTCTGTGTTTTTTTTATGCCTCTTTATGGCTCGCTTTGGTTTAGGTTTTAGTTTTTGTGGCCTGCTGCCCGCCTTTTTTTTGTGTGTGTGATAGTGTGGAGTCGGTTAGTGTGTGATATCCGTTTTCTCGTACATTTGCGCCCAGTGTTCCAGTGTGCCGTTGGTTTGCCATTGCGTTGGTGTAAAATGCTACAATACGGAACAGCAACAACAGCAGAAACGAGAGAATAAAGTGCCAGGAAACACATTTAATATCTACGCATAAAAATAAAAGTCTAGCAGGAGACCGACCCGGACCCCGGCAAATGGAAGAGAAGAGTGACCAAAGTGAGAGGAAGCAGCAAGAGAAACAGAGACAGCAACAGCAACAGCAAAAGCAACAGCAAGCAAAGTAGCGGACAACGTCCAACACAACCAAAGAGTGAAAGAGAGACAGAGAATGCCGGTTGGAAGGTCTTGTTTATTACGCTCGCATAGCCAAATGCATAAATTTACGGACCGATGCGTGCAAACTGTAAAAACTTAAAAAAAACCCAGAAAGAGGCGATGGAAACGAAGGAAACGATGAGGGAGGGCGGAAGTAGAGCTGCAAATGAAAAAGCGCCTGAGAACGGGACCGAGCAGCAGCAACAAGAACAAGAACAACTTGCAAGCCGAAGCTTACATGCACTGTGCAAAAGAGAGAGAGCGGGAGAATGGAAGTGGGAGAGAGCGAGTGACTGCATGTTGGAAATTCAATTTTAATTTAAATGGAGAACAAATACAGCCACAACCACACTCCCACACACCGACACACACGTATGCAAAGAGAGAGAGAGAGGTAGCGGTAGGGTAGAGCTATACCCTAATGGAAAAAGATTAGCCGAAAGCAACAGCAAAGGGACGATGAGAACCTGCTCATATGCACGTGTGCTTCTACTAGTATTTGCATAGCTGATAATCACGGGTGAAATTTCCAAATAAAGTAAAGTGAAGTTCTCGCAGTGCACAATTTACAGTTGCAAAAGAAATTACCCAGAAAGGCGAAGGAAAGGAGATAAAGGCTGCAGGAGCGCTGCAGAGCAGTCGAAACGAAAAGAAAGTGTGAGAAACAAGGCAAAAGGCGATCGAGTCGAGGAAATGCAACACAGAAATGAGAATTTATGTTTATGAGCGGGAATACTCGTCGTTTTGCCTTGCCCCGTTATGAATATGTATGTATGTATGCATGCGGCAGACACCAGGATGTACTATGCCGTTCCACTGGATATGAATGTGGTGTCGAAGGAGAGAAGTGCGGAGAGGGGGGGCGGGCTCAACAGCGGAGTTGAGGTGTATATTTATTAGCAGGCTGTGGCATCAGAGGCATCAGCAGGACGAAGCTGCTAATGTGCATGTGATGCCCGCAATAACTGCCTAACGGTATGTCATTTGTCTGCCACCAAAAGAGAGAGTGTGAGGAGCAAGGGGGGCATGGGCTCAGTCACAGCAAAGTTTAACTAGGCCTCATTATGCAGCAGCAGGAGCAGCAGCAGCAGCATCCTGGATGGGAGCTTTATGTAAAACACCAGAGGTCTAGCAGGATCTTTATCAAGGACACACAGGGCTGCCGCCTGATATGAATTATTCAAGGTGAGGGAAATCATATTTGTATATATATCAATCCCCAATTATCCGACTATTATTCTATTATTTATTTATATTTATTATTCTTATTTTTTTATTACTATTATTGTATCTATCTGAATTTGAATGAATGAAATCTAACAGCTACCTACCTAATATTTGTATACCATGCGAAACAGTGATGGTGTGGCGCCATCTAGTGTATAAAGATGACAACAATACTTATGTCCCTCTGACAAAAGCTCGCCTACATGTAACTATATATCGTTATCGGTATGTTACTCGACAAAACCTGAAATGTATGAAACTGCTATCAGGGTCTATTTGAAATTTGAATCTAACGGACTTCTCAGCGGCTGGGAAATTTCCCTGTTTGAGGAAATTCCCTCAAATATCCCCCCGAAACTTGAATCTAACGCACTTTTCAGCTTCTTCTTTTTGACTTCCTCTTCCGCTGAAGAGAGAGAGAGAGAGAGAAAGAGGGGAGATTGAGAGCCTCTGGTTTTGGCATTTTCTGGGGGGGGGGAAGTACATATTTAATAATTCAAAGTTGAATGCTATAAAATCTCAGCGGGGGTCCGTATTTCAGGGCGGTAATTCCACATTGTTCGGTTCTGCCAAAGAAGGAGTCCCTCTTCGAGTCCTGCCTGCCTCCTGGAATCCTGCCGGAGTCCTGCCAAGCAGGTGGGCTTCGCCTTCGGGGTTTTTCGGTGGTTATTCGGTGGGGGGCGGTCTCTGGGTCTGGCTTTGTGTTAATGTGAGAGTTTACTTAGGCCAGCGGTGCTGGCTGGCTGCTATTTTCTGCTGCTGCCGCTTTAAGGTCGCTTCCTGGGGGAAATTAACCTCCTTGCCACACGGGGGGGCAGCGGTGGCAGCGAGTAGCGTGCAGCAGTCTCCGCTTTTGATGATATGGATCAAACGATTTTGTTTGCAGATTAACCTACACGACGGTGTCCGTCCAAACACCAGCGAATGCCGACTCCCGACTCACGACTCCATCTGCAACTGCAAGTCGCGGCAAATGCCAATTGCAACAATGGCCTCGAAAGGCAATGGCACATCGCGTGTGGCATGCAAGACAGAGAGAGAGAGAGAATGACAGACGGCCCCCCCAGGGCCCCCAGTGGGGACTGCAATTGCTGCAAAATGCCTGCCACTTTGCACAGTTTTGCACTGCCACAAAACGCCACAAAACTTAAATTGAGCCGCCGCCCAAAACAAACAGTTTGGCGAGCAATCCAAATAGAGGGATACCCGGAGTCCATAGAGCCATAGAGCCATAGAGAATGGAGAGTATGGAGAGAGAGAGAGTGCCGTAGAGGCCATTCATTATCCGCACTTTGATTTTAAAGCCAGTCGGCAAATCACTTAAATCTCTCTTGTGTGCAAAGCAAAAGTCGTGTGGCATGAACTTAGCCGTAAATCGCATGATAAATGTTTTCTTAGGCCGATCCCAGTCCCCAGAAATACCCTTTCCTAGTGTTCGGGGAAGCGGGTAGCATGGGTGGATGCTCCTGTTTGCCCCAAAGGATACTCCACCACCCGCTCCTCTCCCATGGAAGTTCTGCTGAGCAGAGCATTTGACAATTCAATTACTTCCTTAGTTTTCCTTAGTTTTTCCTCCTTTGTTTGTATATTTAATAGAATCTTTTGCATTTCTTATGTGTTTCCAAGTGTCAGGCGGACGACTAATTTGATTTATGGCCGAACGAAAGACAGAACAGAACAGAACATAACAGAACGGAGCGGAGCGGAGCGGAGTTATGCCCCAAATAATAATATTCGCAAATATCGAAGATAAACTTTTTCCTGGAGTCCTTTCCACCGGGGCATGCAGGGACGAAGGCCGCAGGCCGCAGGACGAGGTTAACGATGAGTAAGGCATTTTAAATGCTGTCGAAAGATGTCATTGTTTTTGTGGATGCCAGAAAATTATTTCTCTCTGTTCTCTGCGTGAGATCATAACTTATGCATACGAACAGGACACTCTGGCAGGACACTCCCCCACTGGGGCTGCTTCTGCCTGGAACACCCGCAATACCTGAGAAAATCAATTGCTAAATGCCTGCCCAAATAATTGATGGTTCTACTTACACTTCTATCCATCGGTTGTACCATCGATGGACTTCTCTTTTTTTGTGGCATATTGCTGTGGCATGTGGCATGCTACACACACCCAATCAATCAACATTTTCGGGGGCCCTGGTGCTGCTGTTTTCCTAATTAGCAAATTAAAAAACCTTAGTATTTAAAGCGTCCTTTCTCGTCCCTTCTCTCTCTCTCTATCTCTGTCTCTCTCTGTTGCAGCACGAAAAACTCATTAGTAATTAAATGTTTTCCGGCGCGACTACGCCCCGTAGTGTCTCCGCAACGCGCCTGCCCCCTTTGCCCCCTTTTCATGGCGCTTCTGCTTACCCCTTGTGCCTCCGCTGCCCCATTCTTCATACTCTATTCTCCTGCGTCTGTTGTCCCTGTCGTCGTCGTCGTTGCGTCGTGTTCGCACAGCCAGCACTTCCGCACTTCCGCCTGCTGCTGATTCAGATTCTGAATCCGAATCCGAATCTGCTGTTGATGCTCCTTCCCTGCCCTTGCCCCATGCCTCTGGCTGCTCCTGCTGCTCCTGCTGCTCCTGGGGATGACGCACAAGACTCCTCGTGCAACATATACGCACTTTTTATACCTATTTATAGCCTGTTTATGCCATTTCCAGGGTATCATTTCGCTGATCTTTTTGTGGGATAAATTCCTCTAGACTCAGGAAAGATGTCAAACTACAGTCTCATTAGCCGCTGCATGCCCCCATGCCCCACATCTGGGGTAATGGAATGTTGTTTTCCCCGTAGTTGAATACCAATTACATCATTCTCTACTCTCCAACGAGCGTATGCGCGTTGCATGAACAAGTGGCAGAGACAGAGACAGAGATAGCGTACGAATGTGTGTTGCAGGGGTATCATTTAGTCGGAAGTTGCCGCTGCTGCTGGTGCCTGCTGCCTGCTGCCTGATGCCTGATTCGGACGCCGTATTAAGCCCGTAAACAAGTCTACAAGCAATGGCTCCGCTCCTCCTTGGGTTATGGCCACGGCTGTATGGCTATGGCTCTGATTCTGTGGCTCCTACTGGGCGGGCGGCCTGGCTGTAGCCCTGAGCATGATTTGTTACTGACAGCGTCTCAGGCAGCAACAGCAGCAGCAGCAGCAGCAGCAGCAGCAGCGGAGGCAGAGGCAGAGGCAGAGGGAAAAGAGGAGCCACGCACAGAATCTCGACTCTGAGGCTGAGTTTGATTTATTTCTCATTGTACAATTTATGAGTGAAGGTGAAGCAACAACAGTAGAGACAGCAGCAGCAGCAGCAGCAGCCGCTGTGGCATCAACACCACACCACAGCACAGCACAGCACAGCACACGCCACGCTGCCAGGCAAAAGGATACGCAACCAAAGAAGGCAGAACTGCTGAACCGGACCCTGGGATCCACTTGCAATTCATTGAGAGAGGCTAAGAGAGAACCGAACCCGAGAGGCAAGCAGGAGGAAGCAGGAGTGGTGGCAGGAGGCACTGTCCTGTCCTTCCCAGGGTTATGTTCCGCCCGTGGGTTGAAAGGAGAGTGAAGTGGAGAGTGGGCTATGGGGCAGGGGCATGGGGCATGGGGCAGAGACTGTCAGGCACTGTAGCGCGTGTTTCAGATGCGTAAGATTCCTCGAAGGATTTGCCCCAATGCCACAAGGGAATACCGTGTGGGGCATAAAAACAAAAAGAGATAGGGAGAGGATATAAAAGAGAGCGAGAGATATGCTAACTTGGCCGGTGGCACCCCAGCCTGTGTCCCTCTCCTCCTGCCACACAGTACTCGTAGATTGTGATGGATACCTCCTCTACTTGGGTGCCACAAGTCTCCTCCATCCACTCCTCGGCAGTGTCTGCTCTGCCGTGCGGTTCGTGGAATCTGAATCTGTGGAGTCCTTGCGTGCGTAGCCATTAGCGCGTCGGTTGCTGCGTCTTTTATTTCAATTACCACAGCAGCTAATGCAAAATTCACGCGAAAACACTGCGATAAGGATACGGATAGCCGAAGCCGAAGAGGATGCGTTATGAGGCGTGCCACTGTTCCGCTACCTTCCTCCTTCCGCATCCTTTCCACAGGATATGCCATTACTCATTGTGTTGCCTACTTCGTGCGGCGCTACTCTGAAGTCCCTCGCTTCAGTTGCCACCGAAAGAAGCGACAGAGAGCCGGCAGAGTTAGAGCTTAAATGCCGCCACAAACTGTCATCAGCTGTCTTTATCCTTGTTATCCTCGCTTGGGAGGAGCTCCGCTCCTGTGCCTGCGTTCCAGCTATTATCACGAAAGAGAAGAAACAGTTGAAACTTTCGGCCAAAAACTTGTCCCATTCCTTGGAGTCCCATTCCTGGTCTTTGTTTGGTGCCACAGGACTCCTTTCCCTCTGCTCCTCTGCTCCTGGATGCCACAAGACTACTTTCCATTCCTGCCTGGATGATGACACAAAAGTCCTCTTAACTGCCACAAAAACTGTAAATTATGCACGCATCAAATATTTCAATTACCCCTGCCCCAGCCACAGCCACAGCACCACAGCACCAATGGGGCAGCCGCACCTGTCCACACCCACCCCATCTCGTAGCACCCACACCCTTTGAACCTCGAAGTGAAAAGTATTTTTGTCGGTACCTTTGATGTTGGGTGTCGAAGAGCCTTTGGGCCCTGGAATCTAGGCCCAGAATCTGCTGCTGCTGCTGCTGCTGTTGCCATATCGGTTTTCAATTACCGCCTTCTCTCCCATTCACCTTTCCCCCCTCTGCTTTTCCCAATTAAGCGCTATAGTCCTGGGGTCCTGTGGATGTCAAAGGACTCTCTCTATCTCGCTCTCTCCCAGAGATATCGAACGGACACTCGGAATGGACAGAATGGAATGGCTACAATCATATTCATTTTGCCATCAATCATTCAGCTTTGCAAATAAAATTTCCACGAATTTATCATAATTAATCGATGCCACCACATGTGGCATGTCGTGTTGCAACCTAAAGATAATTCCGTTAAAGATTATTTAAGATTAAACATTTATTTACAACTTCGTTATTCGTTTTGCGGATTCATTCGATTCGTATCTCTAGTTTATGGATGCGATCCGTGCGATTCATCGGATCGTGTGTATTATCTTTTGTGTGTATATATCTTCTATATGTATATCCGTGCATCTGCATCTGCATCTGCGGAATGCATATACTCGTATTTTATCTACTTTTTTGTCGACTTAATTACGTATAAAAATACTTAAAGCAGAGAAACACAAAAGAACCACATGACCGAAAAACTCAATTTACATATTTACAAAAGAGATTCTCTAAAGATTTTCCAACGCGAGAGACGTCGTTAGCCTGCCTCCTCTATGGGGCATGGGCACGGGGCATGGCCATAATGTAATACCGAGCGGCTGATGGGCTCCTGATGGCAGTAACATCCTCCAGGCTCCACGCTTCAGGCTCCTGGCTCCAGGCTCCAGACATTGAACATACGCTGTCGCTCGACTTAGCGCCTGATGGCGCCTCCTTACAGAGGTCGCAGCGATGCCACTAGCAAAAGGAGCAGCAGACAGAGGTGTGGCAGCTCCAGCCGGGCCCCCACCTCATGCTGCATGGCCGCGTGCTGTTCGCTCTTAATGATATGCACAAAGACGCTGTCAGAATCTGTCGAGAAATAAGAAAACAGAGAGAAAGGAGTTGTAGGAGCAGGTTAGAAGGACTGCAGGACTCTGTGGCTCACTTGAATTATCCGCAGAGCACGTGTAATTGCCAGAGTCCGTGTGTTGCACGCGGGATATCACCAGGTTGCTGGTCTTCATCTGCTGCTCGGACACCACACGGATGCCGCCCCGCGTCGAGTCGCTCACCAGCTCCGTGTCCTTGTGCCACAGCATGTGCGTGTAGGGTCCCGGTGCCTGTGGGGCAATGCACGTGAGATTGATGTCGCTGCCGCTTTGGATGTAGAGCTCGCGATTCGCAAGGATTTGCGCCTTGGAAGCTGTATCCGAAAACGAGAAGGGGAGGCGAGAATGTCAACAAGTGGAAGGAAGGAAGGGAGAAAGGATTGATGGGTGTTTCTCCATCGCTCTGCTGCTGTTGCTGCCGCTGTTGCTGCTGCTGTTGCTGCTGCTGTTGCTGCTGCTATTTGATGAACTAATTTGACAGAGAAGCAGCAGCAGCCCCCCCTTCTGGGTCCATTGTAATGGAGATGTAATCAAGGCTCCCACAATGGGGATTGTGTTCGCGATTCCCCACTCAATCGATTGCCTGTGGGTGTTGCACGGAAGGAAGCAGGAAGGCATTTCCCCATCTCATAAAGTATTTATCGCCCTTGGTAATTGAGTGTCCGTTTGTGTGTCCTTCTAATTTCAATGCTCAGAGCGGAGCTTAGGGGGAAAACACATCGTAAACCCATATTAAAAGGGGGAGATACTCACTCACGACCATCAGTTTGTAGGCCAAACTGATTTTGGGCTCCGTGGACACCTGACACTCGTAGATGCCGGCATCGCGCGGTTGCACGGACACCACCTTGAGTACCCACTCGTCGGAGTTGTCGATGTGGCGCGCCAGAAAGCGCTGGTCATTCGTGTAGGTCATAATGCCGATGGTGAGGATGTGGAGGTCCCGCTGTCGGATCCAGGACACTGCCCTGTCGCCCAGATGCCGCACACGGCAGTGGAGGCGGGCTGTTGTGCCCAAGGCGGCGATGATCTCACGATTTGTCGAGTTGTCAAAGAGCGGGTCCAGGCCGCCATCGTACGAGTCGGGAATGAGATTCGAGAGTTCGGTGGCAGAGGCAAGGAAACCTGAAGAAAAGAGAGGGGGAGAGAGAGGGTGGCATGAATGGATGTATCTAAATGTCAATCTAAATGTAATTCAAGTGCATTCAATGGTAGATTCTAATGGAGAGAAAAGCAACAGACAGACAGGCAGATGGATAAATAGATAGATAGATAGATAGATAGATTTATCTATAGATGGACATTCAGACACATAAACAGATGGGTGGACAGATGGATGGATGGTTGGATGGATGGTTGGATGAATGAATGAATGAATGAATGAGTAGTGTGTGTTTTTGTGTGTGGTTCGATGAAGTTCGAATCAAGGCATTCATTTGATTAACGAGTGTTTGTGCTTCGAGTTTAAGCATCGCCCATTCCCCCGCACATTATGATCCATCACCCGAGGAGGGGGAGGAGGCAGAGGAGGCAGAGGCACGGCACAAGTGATTTATGTGGGTGACTGTGCCGCACTGCCACTGTGGCGCACTGTGCCACATGTATTAGCCAACTAATGCGCTAATAATCCGTGAGTGGCCTAAACAAATACAAACACAAACACAAATACAGCTGCTGGATGCGAATGTAGGATATAGGATGTAGAAGTGGATAAACACATATTGATTTATAGGCAGAGCCAGAGTCAGAGCCACAACCAGGATCCCTGCATCTGTGTGGGTTTGTGGCTTGGGCATGTATTTAGATATCAAATATCAAGGCAATAAAATGCTGTTAAACACTTAATTGAAACACTGTTGCGCCACCATCCGCCACTCCATCCGATCCATGAGCCACCAGCGATATTCGGCGATGCGATGCGATGCGATGCGGTGTGGCATTCACTTCGGCAAACACTTCAGTGGAAATTGCTTTTTATGCTGGCCACAAAATAAAAAACCTCCACCCCATACACAGACACACGGTGTGGCATGCCGCACACACCCACACACACACACACACACACGCATGCAGAACATAAAAATTTTTAATAAAAGTTGTGTTATTTACATACAAAGTGCAGTGGGGCAAAAGTGGGACCGCAACCGCAGCGCGATTGCCCACCGACCACGCCCCCACACCCACTCCCACTCCCACACCCACACCTGCAGATCCCTGACTCCCGCCTTCCACCTTCGTCTCTGCCAGCCACCCATGAGGGTACTAAACAGACCTCAGGTGGCAATAAATTATAAATGAGCAGCAGTTGCAGGTGCTCCTCGTACTAGAGTCCTGTTCCTCCTGCAAGTCCTGCTGCTGCTGCTCTTTCGTCTTCCCCAAAAAGATGGAAAATTGATGGAAGCTTGAACAATTCCCGACAGATGAGTGAGAACCCTGCCCGTCTGCCTGTGGGATCCTCCAAAGGAAGCCCCTAAATGTAATTGTAATGGCAATTGCCGGTCTATGCCCCAAACTCAAGCCATTAACATTCATCCTTTGAGTGTTGTGTGAATGGATCTGTACGAATGGATGAACGAGTGGTTAAGTGAATATATGAATGAGTGCAGATGTACATGTGGGTTCATATTTCCCAGATATTTATTAAATATCCCTCGGATATTCATATCCGGCTTTATTCCCCGAATAGAAGTTTCTCTAATTCCTTATTAAATCGGAATCACCTGCGACTTTCTGTGTATCCTTTCATTCCCAAAGTGAATGAGTGTCCTTTCGCCTATGGGACTTTCAATCGATGTGTTGCCAGTAGAAGCCTCTAGATCAGTGTCTTATCTTTAATCTAGATCTAATTACAGACAAAAAGTAATCCCCAATCTAATGGAATTTGAACCCGTTCTCTATTTCCAATCGCCCTTTGAATAAATTCCGTATTTCCAATTCATTTCCGGTTAAACCTATTAATCCTTTCCCTTAACCTGTTCGAGTGTCTTCTCCTTCTTCATTCCTTCAATCAATGAATGACTGAATGAGTGAACGATTTTATAATCCCACAGATATCCTCCAATCAAATTGAAATGTTCCTGGCATTTCCAATCATGTCATTTCGAGTACCCCTTTTCCTCAAGCCTGATTAGATTTTAATCTACTTGCGGCACGAGGCATGCGGCATGCCACGCAGTACTCACCGAAGTATGGGCTGTGGCTGCGACTGTGGTGGTGCCTCCGCTGCTGCTTGTCGAATGTTGCGGTTAATCCCATGATCACGAGCAGCGCCATAAAGTATTCCACCAACATTTCATGCGCGCAATTTGTGACGCTCTCGAATGATAACTGTAAAATGGGAGACGGTAGTCGTCAAAAGGGGCCAAACGACGAAGGACGAAGAACGATGACAAGAAGAACGATAGAACAGAGCAGAACAGAACAGAACAGAAACAGAAAAGTAATTAAAATAAATGATGGCAATCGCGAAACTCGAGTCGAGACTCGACTTTTCAGCAGACAAAAGACGAGAACAACAGTACAGGACACGCTTTGCCAACACCCCGCCACTCCGTGCCACTCCTGGCACACACTGTCTCTCTCCATTCCATGCCACACAGAAACAATAACTGAGAAAAAGGGATTAGGCTCAAGGCTCCATCTTATCGGGAGATACGGATGCGGAGAGGAAACCGCCGAACATTCATTTAAACTCTGATGACAAGACCGCAATGCGGTTGAGTTTTCAATCACCATGACGCCCCGCACCCACCACAGGACACCAGGACAGCAGGACACAGGACACAGGACACCCCACAGGACATCATCATCAAGATGGAGCTGAAGCTAAGAAGATGTGCGCTTGTGGCATGTGGCATGCTCAATGGGGGTGGAGTAAAGGGAAAGCTTTTGGTAATTTCTTCATTACACACTAAGCTGTTCATTCAATTGCTGCAGGGACGAGGACGAGGGACAAGCGAGGCAAGACGTTGGAGCTGTTGAAAGATGAGCCAAAAGAGGAGTGTCCGAAGGAGGCAGAAGCGGAGGAGCATGTCCTAGTTGAGTCCTAGTGCCCACAGGCAGCAATTTCGGGCTGGTCACGTTCCGATAATACACTTAATTATATTCCAGGACACGGGGGGCTCTACCTTTTCTGCTGAAGGACTAGACCCAGGGGCAAGTGACGCTGCTGCGGATGCGGATGTTAATGCGAATGCGGTCGTCGGAATCGGAGTCGGAGTCAATGTAGCGCGAACTGCGTGCCGCCATCTCATGCGCAACGTAACGCATTCGAGCGCGTTGCGTTTCTTTCGTTAAACGATGGACGGGGTGGGGAGTCTTTACGTAACTTCCCTCATTGCCCCGCGCCACTACGTCACTCGGTCACTGTGCCACACTCCGCACTAGAAAAATCCGTCACTCTCCAATGAGGCGGCGACTGCGATTCCGATTCCCGTTTCCCCCGATTCCCGAGTCACAGATTCACAGAAGACCCGAAGATTCCCGAACGAGTAGCAGTCACAGTTCACGACGTCAGTCACGCCGAAGAGTCACGGAATCCGCTTTGTGGCAGGCTCTGTGCTGCGTTGTACGTTGCGTGTGGCTTGAGGCGCGGTAAACAACTGAATGAACCAGAAGGGAAGCCTTCCGTTCAGATTATGCAAATGCCACTTCTAAGAGGAGTCTCAGTGGCAGGGCGCAGGCGCAGCTGCAACATGTTGCCGAAACATTTATTGGGAGCCAAATTGAATTGTAAACCAAAGGAACTTCATGCAGCAGAAGGAGGTGCAAGGAGGAGTGGGGTAGCAAGGCTGCAAGGTGAGGGTATTTGAATCCTTAAATTTCATTCGAGATGCGTGGCTTATGAAATATTCACAAAGTAGAGGAGCAGAGGAGCAGAGGAGCACTCCCAGTGCCACATTTGATGGGGCATGGACATGTGATTTGTGTCACGCAACAGGAGCAGAATGGAGGATCAGCAAAGGAGCAGCAGCAACGGCAGGAGCAACAATGGAGTGATGGAAACAACAGCAACAATAAAAGGCAGAGCAGGAAAACTCTCATGCATGACAAGGCGCGTTTTACAAGCTTGTTTTCAATTGAAAAGTGGAGCCGACACCCCGAACACATGACCCCCCTCCCAGCACACACACACAGACACACACACACACAATGAATGAAAGTGGCACGCATTGTGCGCTCCCATTGTGCCAAAAGCGGAAACGGATATGAAGCGGCGGCCATGGGTGCCCTCTGTTGCTCGTCGTTGTTCCTCCTGCTGTCACTGCTGGTGGCTGCCACTTTGGCAGGCAGGCAGGCAGGCAGGCGACTTATCAAAATCGATGAGGCAACATATGGTTCGATTTTAATTTTCTAACATATTTCTCTGCCTCCTGCCTGCTGCCTGCTGCCTCCTGCCAGACACTCACACAGACACAGGCCCAACGCACAGAGGCATAGAGACAGACACGACACCTACACACACGTTCACATGCCTCAGCTCTCGCTATGACCCCTCTCCCTCCCTCTCTCTCTCTCGCACACACACAGTCAGGAGAGGGACATGCCACTCTTTCCTCCTGAAATCCGTTTAGCATATTTTCTTTGGAAATTGAATTTCAAAGTTATTATAAATATTTCTCCAATAAATGCAATTTGAGTGGAATTTTTCCAGCCTCTGTCCCATGCAGCCCCCTAGGCCTGACATTCCCCCTGCCACCACCATCCTGCTGCTTACGACTCCTTGCTCTTTTCGTCGCCAAATAGACAACGGAATGGAGGAGTCCAAGGCGCAGAAGGCGCCTAAGTAAGCAGAACCTCTGGCCCCTTTGCCCTGTGGCACTGCCCCCATTGACCCCCACCCCTCCTCGATGTCCCACCTCTGTTCGATAAGCCTCTGTCTTTCATATTATTTTACACTAACAAGCCGAACATTCCTCAAATTTAACAAGCGGCGACATTGTTTTCAATTTTTTTTGTTTTTTGCAGAGCCTCGCGCTTTTCCATCCATCTCTCTTAAGTGAATTTTTTGTTGCCACACTGCCACATGCGGCAAGGGGAAGACTCTGTCACAATTATGGCGGGGGGCTTGGAAAATTATTGAAAATGTCGACAACACTTGAAGAGTCCTCAACGATACGCAAGGGCAATGTCCCTGGGAAAGCCAGAAATTTCTATAATTAGAAACCGCCCCAAAAAGTATGCTGCGAAAAATGTAGCTCCTAATTTTCCTACTCGAAAATCCCTTTTGGGACAAAGGACCTTCAGCAGATCATATTGCGTCTAACCTTTCGATCTACCCTCTGGCCTTTGTCTCCTCCTCCTTCAGCTATTTTGCGTAAGGGGCTTCTTGCGATTTGGACATTGATTGCATACAGAATTGATGGAAATGCTGGCTCCTACCTACGGAAGGGAAGCGAAGCGAAGCAGTCCCTGCGCTAAATGGGGTGGAGTAATGTACGAGGGTGGGGTGCAGGGGCTGCCGACTGTCGTGTGTAAAATTGATAACTTTGTTTGTGTAAACAGCGACGCGACATATCGCCATCGCTAGCCCCCAATCCCCAATCCCCCAATCCACAGCGACAACATCCCAGGCACTTCCTTTGCCCTCCACATCCCTTATCCCCCTGCGTTGTATTCCTCATTCCTCATGTGTGTCGCGACCGACAAATTTCCCTCGCCATCCATCGCCCTCCTCTCCTCCGCCCCTTGCCACATGATGTGATGTATGTGTCCGGGGCGTGTGCGTGTTTATATCGCGTATCGCGTATACGTAACGTTCTACCGTTGATACAGGGACTCCACTCTCGAATTATCGGTGTCAATTTTTATGCTGCCGCTGCTGCTGTTGCTGCTACGTGTGCGAAAATTTAACAGAGCCCCAAAACAGATGAGTGAACCTGTAGACAGCGAGAGACAGACAGACGCGATAGGACTCATCGCCCGACAAATAGATGGAAAAACTACTACCAAGGACATCAAAAACAAAGCAAAAGAATAGCAGTTGTTGTAGATTCGATTCGGACTATGGGATACCTGGGGATAACGTGGGAAAAGCTGAAGGTTGCTATGAAGATGTGTCTTAAAATGAGTGGACAAGGAATAGAACACAGGGAGGATCTAACAGAATGATGTTCACAGTGCTTGGAAGATGCTTTCTTTAGCCCTAATTAGCCCTGGAACTAACTATTCTAACAGATTCAGGTGCTAAGATCAGTTTAATCTGCCTGTGACATACATTTCCATGGCTGCCATATGCCCCCGGGTACTCCTCTCGCATCGCAATGAGGATAACAATGTCGCCCAATTTGGCAAAGAACACGGCTATGGGCCGACAACTCGATAACGAAAAATGGAAGCCAGAGCTTAGTGCACAGACAGAGAGCGAAAGACAAGAGACAAGAGATGAGAGACATGGAGAAAGTGCCAAAGATACGGCCAGAGAAACAAAAGCAAAAGCAAAAGCAAAAGTGGGGGACTCTAGGTCGAAATATGCCAAAAGTAGTTGCACAGGAAAGCCAGGACAATCAGGAGCATCAGAATGGGAATCGGGCATCAGGAATGGCAATACGAATGCCAATGGTTATGGGAGGAGCAACAGCAGGCAGCCAGGACACCAGGACACCAGGACATCAGGACACCGACTCCGACGATGCTTAAGTTTTGCTCAACTGTTCATCAGAATTACAAATTGTATTCGATTTCCGGCATTTGTGACGCTTGAGTTAACAAAATCCTCCTCTCTCCCTCTCTCTTTCGGCCACTAAGCAACAGCCATAGCCAGGGCCCCCCTTTCAGTGGAAATGGCAGGATAACAGCCGCAGGGATAGCAGGCATGTGGCAACAACAGGAGAAAAGGGTGAGGGTGCCACGATTTAAATGCCATATAAAGTTTTATGCATATTGCTGTTGTACTTGCTGTTGTTCCCAGCGATAGTTTATCGGTGGAAACACGACACGAGAGGACGATGACAATCCGGAGGAAAACGCTCCATTTGAGGCACATTCGATGGGGGTTAGGGGACAGCACAGCCCTTGATTCGATTAGACCGATTGATTGTATTACCATAAAAAACGCATTGATTCGGCTTAGTGAAGCACTCTTTTTGCGACTCCGACTCGGATTCCGATCCGATTCCGATTCCGAGCAATGGGTGTTTCCCAGACAATGGTCTCTCCTCAAATATCGTATGTGTGCCGCAATTGTCTCGCTTTCAAATTCGAATTCCTCTAAAGTTTTGCCCCCCGAAAGAAATTTATTGAAGGAGAAACTTTCCCTTGTTTCTAGAGATTCCCGTGGAAGATTTCGCTTTTGATTTATGCGCCATCCTCGTGAATAAAAGTGAAATATAATATTTAAATAATGCTCGTATTTTTAAAGAGAGACATTGCTCATGCGAGCCATACGCTTCTTTCTCTGGTGACTTTCTCTGGAGAAAGGGAGAATGAAAAGGAGAGAGCTGACGCTGTCTCTATTTTGGCGTCTGAGGTCATCCGCCAGGCGCCGCCGGAACTCATTTTCCCTTCATTTGCCATTTGGCCAGACGAAGAGAAGTGTCTTCATCTTTTCTCTGTCTCCGACTCTGTTTCTGTTTCTATTTCTGCTGGAAAGTTTGCTATAAAAGAAAGCCATCAAATAAACCCCAATGATTGACCATCATGTGGCATGCCGCGTCCCCATCCAACCATTGATTGGGGGCGTTTAATTATGGCACCAATACTCGGACTCGTAATGCGGGGCACAAATAGCAGGTTACATTCAATTTGACATGTAATTTTATCGCCTCAAACAAAAAGTTTATGTGTGTGCCACACCAACAGTGAGCAAGGGGAAGGGGAAGGTGAAGGGGGGCACAAATACATATATTTTATTATTTTATTATCTACTGTTTTATAACTTTTCTTCCCTCCTAAGCTTCCACTCAAACTTTCTGCACGTTTCCCGTATAAAAAGCACTGCTCCGCTGTGTGTGTGCGCCGTGCCGTGCCCCACCAGAGCTTCCGTCAGCAGATTTGTGTCGACTCCACACTCCATACTGCCCTGCCCCATCCCCCCTGAAGACTCCCCGCCCAAATGGCGCAATTGTGTGAAAGTTGAAAAACGTTTTCCTTCTTTTTCTTTCGTTTGTTTTTTTTTTTTTTGGGAATGTGCGGCACTAAACAATGCCATAAAGCGTCAAACTTGTCGATACTTTTTCGTTCCAATCTTGTAGATACATTGCGAAAGGAGCAATGTATCTGTGTATCTGTATCTCCACTGAATGTATCTCTAACTGGTGCTCTCTTCTCTGGTTGTCTGCTTCCCTGCTTCTCTGCTCTGCTGTGTGTTGTCTGGCTGTCAGAATCAGTTTTGCTGCTGCTGTTTCTCTTGTTATTTCTGTCTGCCACTCTGCTACTTTGATTATAACAATGGGAGACGCCTCCCCGTCCCCATCCCCATCCCCATCCCCAGCCGTAGAAGGGGGCCAGCGCCATAGAGTGGTGCTTTGGGGGCACCGACAATCGCTTACGAATCTTGGCAGAGAAAAGTTTTCAATTTGTAACTATTTGTTGTTCTGGGTTATGTAAATTGGCTCTCATGTCGGTCGGTCGGTCTTCCTCCGTCTTTCGGGGTCGGTCTCTGTGGGAGAGTTTAAAAAACATTGCATTCATTCCGATTCTAATTTGGCCCAGGCCACGCCTCCTTGGAATGTGCAGCGCCCCTCCCCACCCACCCTACCGCTTGTGGCGGCTATCTCCTTTTTACACTTCATTTGCAATGGCAGTTGGAGAAATTTTTGTAGAGAAAGAGAGAGAGAGAGAGAGAAAAGCAAAGACTTTTCAGCAGACAAAAATTGTTATAAATTGCCATTAATGGGCATTGGGATGTGTCTCTGAAAGAGAGAGAAGGGTTGGGGTGGGCTGGAGAGGGGGAGGCAAAGCGCTGACTAATTTTCGAGAGCATGAAATTATGGAAAAGTGTTTGCGGAATCGCAACTTTGGCCATTAATCATTTATGGGCATTCGTTTTTCAACATTTTCTCACTGGGGCTGCAGTTGCAGTCCATGCAACTTTGCAACTTTCCTGCCACAATGATGAGCACCATCCAGCATTCACCAGCCAGCATCCACCCGCACGCCCTCTTCTGCTGACACAGCCACTGCATAATGGTAATCGGTTAGCTAACGTTGCAACAGTGGCAGTGGCAGTGGCAGTGCCATGGCCTTGCAACAGGAGCAGAGAGCAGCATCAGCCTCCGATTGTTTGCCCCCAGGCGGCCTTTCAATGGGCAATTTAACCCCAGACCCCAGAACATGGAGGCGAAGAGAGGGAAGGGGAGGGGGAGAGAGATGTATCCAATTGTTGATGGTAACCGCATCCCATCCCGCATCACAACCATCCTCCCCTTTAGGCCACTATCCACTGATGGCTTTCCTGGCTTGAATATCGCGTATCTTTTGTATCATTCTGCTTAATAAATATGTGCCATGGTATGCCAGAGAGAATCTGCGAAATCAGATAGGAGAGAGAGAGAGAGAGAGGGAGGGAGGGGGGAGAGACACACGGGAGAAACAGCAGAGAATGCGGGAGTGTATGCAGGAGAAAAAGCAGAAGAAAAATGTTATAAAATGTTTTAATAATTTAATTTAATTTTTTTATGGAAGCTCAAAATGCAAGACGACAGGACGACGGAAGGATGGCACGATGTGAGGAGGTGGATAAGGATGAGAAGCACAAATGAGCAGCAGCAAGATGACGATGACGATGAGCACGCACTGAAAGGGAATTCCGAATGCACTGCAATCCAGGAGCCGGAAAGAGATTAACCCAGAAGCTACGAGGGAGAAAGCCAACAACAGCCAACAGCCAATAGCCAAGGCCATAACCGAAGCCATGGCCATAACGAGAGCCGGAAAAAGGGCTTCGGGGATTCCCTTTGAGTTGTGGGAAATGGGAAAAGTTGTTGGACAACAGATCAAAGGTTAATCAGGGGGAAATAATTGAATAAGTGAATTGGGAAAGGTATTGAAAGATGGAGAAGGAGAAGGAGAGGAACCAAAGGATGAATGGATCTCCCGCAGAGAAATGCAGATTAATGTAAGGATAAAGAGGGGATATATTAGAACACAAACAGACAGATTTTGTTGATCCCTAGAGACTATTCGAAGCTTGCGAAACAATCCTTTGAAATCAATTAATATGCTGGTTTTTAGAGAGTATTTTCATCTGTGGAAACTCTGAAAGGTCCTGTAATCTCCCTGCAATGTATACATGCCGATCCGCTTAGTGCATTGTCACATTCTCTTGGAGAGTCTTGGAGCCATTGTCCGTGTTGTAAGTACCACTCTTTCGGCTCTCTACTGTCTCGAAGGAAGCGCACAACGAATATAATGACGCTCGACTTTTCGGCAACCTATTCGATTGCTGGATGCCCGATTGAAGGACCAAAGGACGAAAACTTTGCTAAAAACAACAACCAAAGAAGGAGCGAATGGCCATGGCAGCAGGAAAAACAGGAAAAGCAGGAGAAAAACAGGAGCAGCAGCAGCAGCAACAAAGTAAACATATGTCAATTTTCCACTCGAATTGCGATGCAAAGATGCTCAAGTGAAAAACGTATAAAAATAGAAAATAGAAAATGGCATAGAGGCCAAAAGAGTGAAAGAGAGAGAAAGAGAAGGAGAAGGAGAAAAAAGAGTGAGAGAACCAGAAATGGAGAAACCAGAGAAAGAGAAACCAAAGAATGTAAACGTTGACAATTTTTGCGGGTTTTTTTTCTATATATATGTATTTATTAGATATTTTTCGATATATAAGAAAGGTATCGGACATGCATGTATGAATGGTTGGTTGTACGCGTACTTTTCATTTCGCTGCCAAAAATGAAAAAAAACGAAAAAAACAACAACAACACATGAAAAAAGTCAATTTTATTGCTAGGGAATTTCGTTTGATTTTCCCCTCATCCTTCCCCCGACTATGCCTTTCGTCCCATTGAGTTTTTCCTTCATCTTGTGTTTTCCCCGTCTCTCTATTTTTCATTTCTCATTTTTTGCAATTTTCCTGCTTGCTTTATTCGTATTTTATTTGATTTTTTCCTATAATTCTGCAACAGAAACAACATTTTAAGAAGTTTGTCCCTGAGAAAAACACGAACGCTACGTTGTTGATATTCTCGAAAATATTGGGCCCCACATCCACATCCACATCCTTCCCTGCAGCTGCTCCTTCTCCTCCTCCTCCTGCTCCTGCTTCTGCTGGTGCACATCTACAACTCGGAGACCATTTTCCACATCATTCTGTGGAGCCTTCTGCCCATCATAACCTCATCCTTATGGCCAGAATGGACACAACTCAAAGGACAAACATCAGAGAGTTGTCGGAGTGGGGCTTTTGGGTTCCTTTTGAAGGATGGCAGGAGTAGGGGGAGGGTCGCAGTCTGAGGGATGTCAAATGCTAGCAAATTGCTGGGAAACATGTAATTTTCATGGTTAGTTACATTTTTATTGTGACATTAAGTGGTTTGAGTGTAGGTTCTTTCACGCTCCCGTCATCCCATCATCCCTCATCCCAGGATGCCATTTTAGAGGCAATTTCGGGGGCCTATGAATTGATTGAAATGCCATTTCGATGGCCCTTTGCCCTCGGAGCCGATGTTCTCCGATGAAAGGTCATTCGGATAATGTCAGACAATGTCTGGCGGCAGGAATTGATGGGTTGAGTGTGGAAAAACCTTAACGGGGATGCCTTGCCTCCAAAACTTCCATGGATGGGATGACTGGGTCACTTAACACACGCGCGTGTGCCCTCCATCAGTCTGCCTGCCCCATTTGCCTGCCCCTCCTTGCTGGTTGCTGCTGCCTGCATGTGAGTGCAACTCCAAAGCCATTCATCAAGGCCTTCAGCGGAAACGGGGCCGGTCGCAACGAGCCGGGAGTTTGTTTTGCTATTCGGCGTAGTCATGGCTGCATCCGCGTCTCCTGCTCCGCGTCTCCGTCTGGTGTGTGGCATCCGGAATGGAGGCATGTAGAATGGGGCATGGTCACGTCATGGCGTGTGGTGTTGTTTGTGGCTGTCTGTCTGTCTGTCTATCTCTGTCTCTGGATTAGATCAACATTTGTGCTAAGCCCCGGAGTCCGGAGTTGTGGCTCGCCGGACTCCGGAGTCAAATCCAGGAGCCCTGACCTCCGTGGGAGCCCCTGAAAAACAAGCGGCGGCGGTGACGGCAGCGGCAGCGGCAGCGGCTGATGCCAACGTCAAACAATAAATCGCAACGTCGTTTGTGCGCTTGCCAGCATAATAAGTGCCTACTTTTATGTAATCCGAAAAAGCATTTGGCTTCTGACTGCCACTCCTCCCACGACCTGCTACCACTTTCACTCTCCTCTTAACCCGCTTTCACTCCACCATTCGCGATTAACCCGCTCGTGTTGTAAGGCCACAGCCAGCCAGCAGACACTACAAAACAGACAGCAGCGGCATCATCATCATCCAGCAGGAGGCAGCATCAGGTTGGGATTACCTCTGAAGGGGTGCGAGTGGGAGTGGGAGTGGGAGTAGGGTAGGGGGCGGGCGAAGGTTTTGCATTTTATTGTCGTCGTTCCTCTCTCTGTCTTTCTGTCTCTCCGGCTGCTCCTGTGGCTCCTGCCTGCCGTCATTGTTGTTTATGTGCGGGTATCAAAACGCTATTAGGCCCGGGACTACGTCTACGACTAGGAATGGGAGTGGCGGTAGGGGCAGGAGTATGACTGCGGGATGAAGGCACCAGGCGTACATACATACATACCTCGATATCCTACTTATACTTATGCTCTACTTATCTGCCACGCAGTGTGGAAATGTTGAAGAGAGTGCTACAAACTAGAGGAATACCCTTTGAATCCCTTGCAGAAGGATCATTCTGGGTGCAGAGATACGAAATGCAGATAATAGGAGGCCGGAAGGACTACAAATTGCTTCCGCTCAACATTTAATACGAAGCCAAAATATGAGGAGCAACTCGAACTCGACTACAATTGCAATTTTGCTATATTGCTATATCTGGTATTGCCAGACTCATAAAATACCCTATAAGGTAAGATACATCCCCCCACCTGCATCACATTTCACATCTTGGTCTCCATTTTACCTCTTGAAATGTAGAACTAAGCTTTGAGTGTTGTTTTCTTGAGTCTAAGAACTGCTTCCTGATTACCCCTGCTAATAATCGACTTGCTAATACCGTGCATGGGCCTCCCACTGATTCCTTTACATCGTTTACATCTACTTTTCGGTCCCCGCTCTCTTCACACTCTTTGTCCTTGCCTCTTTCCCTCTTCTCCTCGTTTCCACCTCCCTGTGGCTCATTAAAAGAAGACAAACTTTGGATCTTTGCATATTTGTTCAAGTGCAAGAACTAATCCCTTGATACCCTGCGGCTGTACCTCCACCCCAAGCCCCTCACTCTCTCGCTCTGTAAGTGTGTGTGTGATGCTTCTATTTATCTATGGGCTCCTCCATATTGTTGCTGTTGTTTTTGTTGTGTTTGGAAATAAACGGCAAGTTTTGTCTCTCTGCGTCGCTTGTTAACGCCCCCGTTTTCGGTGGCTTTCAAAAGCTTTCGTTGCGCATCGCATCGCATCGTATCGTTGCTGCTGCTTCTGTTATTGGGGGGCAGAAATTAAAGACTTTGTCGCCGTCTCTAGGGCTTGGAGGAAGCCCCTTCTCCGTCTCCGTCTCCTTCTCGTTCTCTATGGGGGAAACGCTCACGTACAAGGGGGCAGCCATCGGGGGCAGGCAACAAATGGGTCTTTGCAAATAAGCAAACAAAGGCGGAGGCGTTGTGCCTCGTTTTGGTTCTGGTTCCGGCTTGCTGGACAGCCTGCAAATTATTTTAAGGCAAACTTCATTCTTGAGTTTACACGAAGGAGCGGGGCAGGGGCAACGACTGCTGGGGGGTGGGAGGAGGAGGCAGCAGCACAAGTCTCTCTCTCTCTGACTCACGAGGCATCGGTGTGTGTGTTTCCAGCCTTGTTTTTCAATCATTATTCAAGGAAAGGCTTTCGCAAAAGGCTTTTCCTCCTTAAAAAACATTGTATACGACTTGAGAGAGTGTTGGTCTTGCTGTCAGTGTGTGTGTGTGTGTGTGTGTGGCAGAGTGGGTGGCATGCCACATAGTAAGAGTCGAGTATCGTGTTTTGCACGCTTTTAATTAAAATTGGGGTCCTGCGATTTTTCACTTTTCGGCTCTCGGGCTCTCCGGCTCTCCGGCTCCGGGGCTCTGAGGCTTAGAGCCCTTCGTGATTTATGGAATCTTCTTGTAGTTTTATACAAAATACTAAATGCTAAGTAAATGCCACAAAGGGATGCGAGGATCTAGGACGGACCACCAGACCAGGCCCTGCAGTGTCTGCAGTTTTAATTGAAAACTAGTTCAAAGGTCACTTGAATGTGGTAGCAACAGAAGGAGGAACGAGGCATCAGGGGGCAGGGGCAGGGGCAAAGTAAATACTCACGAAAGGCCTCTCCTTAAATGCCTGAAATATGAAGACGCCAAATGGGGCAACATCGCTTCCTTATCGGTGTTGCAGGTCCAGGCACATCTGGAGGCGCCGCTGCCGCAGCAGTGGCTCTCTCCATCATGCGATTACTAAGTGAAGACGCCTCCTCCCCCCCGTCCTTCGGCGACTAAGCACAATTAATAGCCCGAGGAGTGTGGCAGGCCATAACAATGCAGCACCAGGGGGAGGCACACATGTGGCACACACACACACACACACAACCAGTCCACCCTCCTTTGATGGCCTGCCATCGAGGCATATTTATATGCGTGGACATCGCACATACATATATATCGTATGTATCGTAACTCTAATGAGATTATGTCGTGTTGCTGCCATTATCATTCGTTTCATTAGCAGAGCAGACAGTGCGGCATGCCACACGGGCGGTAGGCCGCATGAGTCGGGTAATGACTGCCGTTTTGCACGAGTTAAAGGTTGCCACATTTGATGCCTTTGATGCCGCTGCCACTGCCACACACTGCGTATGAGTGATGGAGGGATGCAGCAGCAGCAGCAGCACCAGCAGCAGCAGCAGCAGCAGACAGACAGAGGCAGAACTTCATCTTTCCTGCACTTTTAATGTTCGATTGTGATTTCCATCGGTGGAAATTGGAAGCAAGCATTTTACGGCCCAATGAAATTTCCACTCTCTTTGTTCCATTCCCCCCTTTTGCCACTCGCCTCGTCCTTGCCTCGTCCTTGCCTCGTCCTCGCCTCGTCCTTGCCTCGTTGTTGCCTCGATTTTCCGTTTAACAATAACAGTTAGCCAATTACAAAAGCCAAGAGTCCAGTCCGTCCGGGGCATCCGTTGCGTTGTCTGTGCCGTGCCGCCTCCTGCTGCTATTCCTGCTATTTCTGCTGCTCCTGCTGTCTGTGGCGTCCGTCCCTTCGTCCTTCGTCCTGCTGTTCAATTAGAGCTCGTTAGGGGCTTCGAAGCCATAAAAGTGGCTTCTGCGATTGGCCCACTCTTTGTATCCCTCTCTCTTCCTTTTACGGGGCATTGCATTTAGGCACATGACCATAAAAATTAAACGCTGCCATCGTTGCAGCTAATGAAGTTCCTGCCACACACGCCCCATCCCCACTTCGATCCACCTCCCCACCTCCGCTGGACATCAACATTGACATCAGAATTGGAGAACGTGACAGGGTTTTTGGGTTTCCAATTGGGGATCTCAATCCAACGCCTCCCCCCTACCCCTACCCCTACAGCGCCTTTGTCTCTGCCACTGCCATTTGAAGTGTGTGCGATTATCCCACCATTATGTGTGTGTGCTGCCCGCAGTCTCCTTGTGCCACACGCTGTATCTTGCGGCACAGCCTGGACCTGGACCCCTGAAAGCCCTGGGCATCTATTTTACATTTCCACATCATTTGTTCTGGCCATGAATTGAATGTATTATAAAGCGTGTGTCTCCTCCTCCTCCGCTGCCCCCTATCCTGTCCGTCCATGCCACATGTGTAAGCGATGTAGCGCATAATGATAACGTGTGTCCCAATCCACAATCCACAATCCCATTCCCCAAACGGAGGAGGCTCCCCGGATCGCCACTGATGCTGCTAACCGACTTTTTATTGGCATATGATTATGGCAGGCCATTCTTTATGCCCCTGTGCCCCCCATCCCCCTTTCTATCCTGCGTTGAGTGCAGGACTAGCACTAGATGCACATAAAAGATACGTTCCCCGCACACACATGCCGCACGCCACATGCCACATGATTCGTGGAGGGCATAAAATAAATTGAAATATTTACAAGCGAGCGTAAATGTTTTCACATGCTTATATAATATGTCATTTGAATATGCACGCACTCTCCACTCCCCCACCCTCCCCTCGGAAAGGCAACAAAAGGGGGCAGGCAGCAGCATCAAGGCTAGGATAAATGGTACTTCCCTGTATCCCTCGCATTCACCCATCCATCTGTCCATAAAACCATCAATTTGCCCCAACAATAACTCTGCCTCTCTGCCTCTCTGCCGCTCTGTGGGTCCCTCTCTCTGCCCTTCTCCCTCTCTTCTGGATAACGATTTCTCCTTGTTATCGCCGCACTTAATCAGAGGCTGAAGAGGAGGATGGACTGCTGCTGCTGCTGCTGTTGCTGGACTTTCGAGAGATTCCCTCTCTTACCCCGTATGCCCCCAGCTTTACACTCATTCGGACAATATGCATGAGGTATGGTCTTTGGGAACAGCTTAACGCTTGAGTCCTGTGCCTGTGTCCTGGAGGAGTCCGTCCTGCTCCCGGAGTTTTCTCAGTTGTCTCAATATCTGGCCTAGTTAATGTCGACGTCTTGTCGGCTCCACTCTGGCTCTCACTAGAAGTGGGGGCGGGGAAAGGCGTAGGCCTACACCTACCTCCTGTCGCTTCCGGGCGCTTCCTGGCGCTGCCTGGGGCTGCCCCCCTTCTTCTGCTATGAATTTATGGCCTCTGCTTCGGGGTTTTAGCCGTGTGACAGTTTACCTGACAGTCGGTTACTGCTGTACCTCGTAGTAGGGGTGTACTCCTGCTGCTGCTGGTGATGCTGAAGGACTCGCTGTCGGTGACTCGCTGTGTGATACTCCTGCTGTTAGAGTGCTGGGGCAGTGGGGCATGTGCCGCATGCAGCAGTTACAGGCGCTGCTCACTGTTTGCGGTCGCCATCAGGAATGATGATTCCTAGGCTTTCTGCTAGGCTGAAGGCTCATGCAAAATTCCTTGGCATACAACTCGTCCGTGGGATCCTTTGTCCTTTGCTTTATGCCACACACTCATCTGCCCCCACTCACCCTTCGCTCCTTGTCTCCTTGTGTGTGTACTCTCGTACTTAGGACAACTTTTGGCGGCCTAAAGCAGCAGCCAACTTTGAACTTCGACGTTGTCTTGGCTCTGCCGCTTGGTCCTGCCGCTCGGTCCTGCCGCTTGGCTCTGCCTCTGCTGCAGCCTCTGCCGCCTCTCTGCTGTTTACATTGTTTCAAAAGCTAAATGTCATTATAGCCAGCGCAACCCTTGCCCCCAGCCGCTATCTGCCACCCCTCTTCACCCCTCTCCACCCCCTGTGCCCTTTGATGCAAAGCGGGGCGCCTGCTCGCTCGCGCTGTTTGCTTTTGTGCATGTCGCTGGGAGTGTGTGTGCTTGTGGCACACACAAACACATCTATGCTCCTGCTATCGCATCTGCTGGCATCTCCATTTGTATTTCTATCTGTCTCTGTGTGTGCGTGTAACAGTGCGTATGCGTGATGCGCATAAAATGCCAAGCGAAAATAAAAGCTTATCCTCCCATTCCCCCACCTCCCCCTTCCACCTCCAGGAGCTACAGGATGCGAGGATGCGAGGACGCTACGAAGGGAAATGTCATACAATTCATTTGTGTGTTGAAGCCAATGCCATCCCATAGCAAGCGTTCGTTCTCCTGATGTTTGCCGCCTGATTTCTGTTTGTCCTTCATCTCGCCCTCATTCCTCACGCCCCTCATCCATTCATCTACCCCTTTCTGCAGCGCATCCGTGCCCCATGCCCCATGCCCCATCGTCATCGCAGCTGCCTGTCGTTGGCGCTGTCGTCGTCCACTGCCCCACGGAGGCGTTGTCACTTTATCTTAATGTGTTGCCACCTACGACTTGGCAGCAGTGGCAGCAGCAGCAGCAGAGGCGTTGCGAGCATACCAGAATACCAGAGAAGATGGAGAAGGAGGAACAGGAGCAGGAGAGGGAGAGGGAGGAGCAGAGGGAGACGCCTCCCTGTTGCCTTCCCTGTGTGGCAGCTGAATGTGTCCCTGCGGTGGCATAATATCATCATTTATTGATCCGATTTATGTGACGGGCAGAACTATCCTTCGCTTCGCCCTTTATCTCAACGCCCAGGATGGATATGGGAAGGAAGGATACGATATATACTTGCAACATCACAATGAATGTGGATGTGGATGTGGCAGTGGCAGCAGCGGCCCCAACAAATATGGGGTTTAAAATCCCACACAAATTAGCGTGGAACTTGGCTTTAAAAAGGGGTTTCTGCTGCTGCTGCTGGTCCGTCGATTAATCATCAAAGAACCTGCTGTCCGATGGGGCATGCCTCTCCTTCCTCACACTGCCCCACACTGGCTTCCAGGCCAATCACATGCATAATTTATATGTTAATAAATATCTATTTTGCTTTTGTGGTTTTTGCCAGCGAATAAATTACGAAATGCGTGTGGCAGACGAGGCAGAGAGAGCGCGGTAGAAGGGGAAGGGGCATGAGGCAATCGCTGAGGCTCAGCCTGAATGAACTTTAATTTACTGACTTTTGGGCAGCAATCAGCTGCCAGTCGCCGGTTCTCACTGGAGTCGAGTCGAATCGAGTCGAAAGCAAATCTGCCAAAGGCACAAAACACGAACATGGGATGCGGATGTGGATGTGGATGCGGAGCCATTGAGCAGGAGCACGGAACGGAGGCCTTTCAAAACGGACGGGGCAGAGAGGCTCTCTGTACGTGAACCGGACACGCTCATAAATCAATGCTGGAAATCAAATAGTAGTTCGAGCTCCGAACGTCGGACAGGGGAACGAGCCCAGCGATTGAGCGGAAGCCAGGGAAATGGTCAGCCAAAGGGCCACAGGTCTCCTGCCATCACTCCGCCTCTTACAATCCTCCTCCTCCTCCTACATTCCACTCCTCCTTGCCCCGTCCCTCTCCTCCCCCAACGCTATAAATGGAGCTACGAAATGGACCTTTGACAAGGGGCCACTGCCACACAGTAATGGCAGCTGTAAAGAGCGTGAGAATTAAAATTAAGTTTGCAGAAGCTTTGCCTTTTGGTGCCTTGGACCCAGACACATCCTCCTCGTGCCTCCTCGTGCCTCCTGTAGACCTCACTCGAGGCCATTTGATTCACAAAATAGCCGAGTACTCGCCCCAAGAATTGTGACAATAATTGCAGATCGATTTCAGTACTCGAATTTTCTTTAATTGGGGCACTAAGGGTATGTAAATGGGGAATAGATTCCGGGCAATGAATATGAAATGAAAGTATGAAATATATGAAATTTGTGGAGTGGAAAGGTCACCTCTTAATGTGAGGAAAACTCTACAACAAAAGGATAGTCCAATCATTCTCTTTTGCAGTGTAGGGCCATGGACATGTGTGACATGACACCTTGAGGTCAGGAGGGGAGGCTCCTGACTCCTGGTTCCTGGCTGACAGCAGTGGCCTAACCCTCGTCAAATGTGATTTCTTGCACCTCCTCTTGCCACACGCGACACTCAATTGCCACAGACAGACGACAGACGACGGACGACAGACAGACACTCAACCGAAGTCACTGCTCCTTCCAGACACCGCTTTCTGCTCCATTTGCAGCGACATCATCGCATCTTTGGGAGCTGTGAAAGCCATCGCCCCGTAAACCGGCAAACTGGCAATTAAGTAATCAGGTTATTGGCTTAACAATTTTGCATGAAATCTGCTCCCTTATCAGACTCATTTTTATGCTTCATATGATTCTGGGATCTGCTGGATAATGGCTGGGGCTGAAGGATTCGGGCTCTGCAGCTGCGAGGCTGGATTCGGGTTCTAATTTTCTTGGACTTTTGGCAGATTCTTCAAGTTGCTGCCTGCTGCTCGACGGCCTGAGATGTCGTCAATTTCCATTTTCACTGTGGGTTAAGTGCCTTCGGGGCAAAAGTTTTAAGGGCCTATTCAATTTCTACGCTTGATTAAATAATGTGCCATGCCACACGGCCCTCTACCGCTCCCTCTCCTGCTGTATCCTGTCTCCTGTCCCATATCTCCTGTTGCTGTTGCTGTTGCTGCTGCTGCTGCTTTTTGTGGCAGACGCTTTTAGCATTTCCAGAGACAACGACAATTTCCATGCATACACCCGCCGCAGAAGAGCCCCATCCATAGCTCTAGATTATGTTTATTTTGGGTGTCCTTGTGCCTCGTCCTGTGCCACCAGACAGGCAGACCATCAGAATGAAGGGAAATGTTGCTCGATGAGCCATAAGGAGCGGAAAAACTTCAAAAAAAAAAAAGCGAGGAGAAGTAGAATGAAAATCTAGAGAAAGGAAAGCCGAAGCAGCAGCAGCAGCAGCAGCTGATGATGAAGAGGCGGTAAAAGTCCTTGGCCCGCGCCACAACGTAAACGTAAATGCCGCAATTTCCACTCCACTTTCCACATGCCACATCCATCTATAGATATAGATATAGATATAGACAGACACTTGTGTACGACGAGTATGCCACATATACGAGTACGAATATATTCTATATATTCCGCAGCATTTACATATTTTCCTACAACCTATTTTGAATGCACACCTATACACACACACATGAGGCATGTGCCATAGGAGTATCTGTGTGTGTGTGTGTGTTCATTATTTTAATTTTCTATCGCATTCGCATAGATAATTGAAAGTGCCTCCGTGCCACATGTTGCTAGTCAGCCAGACAGCCAGCCAGCCATCGAATGTTGCTAAGGATTGTCGCTCTCTCTCTTTGTCAGGACTCTCTCTTTTTTCTGTGGAAGGCTCTCTTTGGCATGGATTTGCTCTCTTAGCTTAGAGCTCTCTCTTCCATAGAGAAGCCGAGCGGTGGAAGGAGAAGGAGGAAGACTGCGACCGAGTCACCGAGTCACGGAGTCACCGAGTCAGTGGGTCACAAAAGTGTCCCAAGATTGCGCCTTTGCTGTTGCCCCTGCCACCCTCCCATCCTCTACTGTTGTCTTTGCCTCCTCTTTGCCTCATTGAAACTTTGGTTAGGCATAGAAAATATGGCAAAATAATGCGAGTTAATTAGCAGTTGAGCCTCCACGTAAATTACGCTCACAAATTGCTTGATACACGCGGAGGGATACGACAACAAAAGGCATAAAACGATGAAGACTCTGTCGTCAGTCGTCTGTCGCGTTGCCTTGACTGCTCGCTGCCTTTGCTTCGCAGTTAAATGCGGGAATGTGAATGCCATGCCACATATCGCATATAACATCATATCACATCACGTATACGTACCGTTTCCAAGGGGTACCAGCAGAAGGAATAGAAGGTGTAGCACAAGAGGAGGAGCTGAAGGAGGAGCCGAGGAGTGGGTCTGGTCTGGGTCCCTCGTGTTTGTCTATTGCTAATTTTTGTTACAGTTTACAGTTGACAGGCTCTGATGACTGGTTCTTCGCTGCTGCTGCTGATGCTGGCTTTGGTCGAGTGAAAACAATAACAGGCAAACAGTGGGGCAGTGGGGCATGGTGCAGCGGGGAAGCCCAAACAAAGCGCATGTAAATCACGCATACGCAACGTTTAACCTGCACTGAATGGCAACAATAACAGAGGAAGGAGTTGTTTAGAGGAACGAAGACATGGATACCCTGAAAAAGCATTATTCTTTTGTTCAGATATAAGAGATATATATTAAAGAATTATGAATCAAATCATGAATCTAATGAAATTCCCTTGAATACTTGCAGATGCTTCTTTCTTTGCGTTGCATTCAATATACTACCCCCTGCAAAGGGTATAACAATGCCACATAGAGCGGAGCGGAGAGGGGTGGGCAGGAGCAGTCTGAGGCAAGCATTTGACGCAGAATTCCCAAGCACATCCGCAGTGAGTGAGTGAGTGAGTGAATGAATGAATGAAGGACCAGAAGTGATGTGCAGTGCAGTGCAGAGCGTGGCAGGTGACGAGATGAGTTTGACTCGAGATGTGGGCGGGTGCAGGAGTGTCCCCCCTCCCCACTCCATGCAAAGTGAAACAAAGCCAGGGCTGGAGAGGAAGCGCCCTTCGAGGGTAACCAAAAGGAAAGTTTTCCCGGCGACAAAACGAAAGCCAAGATCCGATCGTTCAAATGGAAAAAGGTTTATAGTACGTACAGTACGTGCATGCTCGGCCGTCCCTGGTGTCCCTGAAATGGTATGCCCATGGTGGCATGCCCCCCATTTCATTGTGTTTCATTGGAGGGGCACTTGCACTTTTGCCCGGCGGAGAGCGCTGGCTGCTTCATACAAATTTCATACATTTCTTTTCTTTTGAGGATTGCTCGTGTCGTCCCCATTAACCGCCAAGTGCGCGCAATTACATGGAGGTCCTGGGGCCACAGGACGAGGCACAGGCGGAGGCACAGGCTGGGGCTCAGGCGGAGGCGGAGGCGGAGGCAGGGTGGCCCAGGGGGGGGGTGGGGGGCAGCTTGTCGTCGCTTTACAGCTGATTTGCATTTTTGGCCTCTGCGCTGCAGGAGGCGACGCAGGAGGCAGTGGCATCAGGCCGCCGCTTGACTTGAGCTTTAGCAGCTTTTCCTCTTCACGTGCGAACAGTGGGGCACTTGTGGCATCCGGCTGGGAATCAGCAGCATCGTTGGTCCCTGACACACTCCTACCCCTCGCTCCTGACCCTCTGTCACATTTCCTTTATGCCACAACCGACGCAGCGGCTGAGTGTTTCGCTTAATGCAGGTAAACGAGTTTTTTATGTTGTCATTGCCGTTGCCGTGTGGCTGCCACGAACTTAATGAGACAGTGGATGCCTCATGGAGCAGGAGGAGGAGGAGAAGGAGGAGGAGGAGGGCAGCACAGCAAGTGCAGTTTATTGTATTGCCATTTGCCCTGGGAAGCAGAAGCCCTTCAATTGTCCAGCGGCTGGCAATAAATCAGGCTGTGTGCGGTATTAAAATTAACCAACTCGAAGGCCAATAAACATTATCTGCAGCAGGAAGGCATCCTTACTGCTGGCTGGCAGGCGGGAAGGCAGGCGGGAAGGCAGCATTGCTGGCGGCTGGCTGCTGGAGACTACTGGGAAGACGGCCAATGACAGGCAAGTGATGAATTGAGCACACGTTTGTCTCCCTGCCTCCAGTAAGGGCAGCAGTGCCAGGAGAAGCGTAACGCCAAAGACTGATGTTGATGGTGAGGCTGAAGCTGAAGCTGAAGCTGATGTTGATGGTGATGCTGATGGTCATGTGTGGATGCCACACACACACAAATCGAAGCAGCGAGGGAGAGACACCTTCGGAAGTGTTGCTTCCTTCTGGCTCTTTCTTTCTGTTGTTGTTGCCACGGGGTGCAAAGCCTTTTTGATGCAGCAACCATAACTCATCGGCCCCGAAAAACACTCGACACTCGTCTGCCGGTAGACCAGAGAGGAAGAGATACAAGGGAGACAAGAGACAGGAGAGAGACAGAGAGAGAGAGATAAAAACTATCATTTGCCAAAAGGTGAAGTGAAGATTGCTGCTGCCGGACGAAGGATAGATAGGGCTCTCACTCCCAAGGATCAGGGATGAAGGCCTCTGCCAAATGCCTTTTTCACACGTTTTTATCGCGCTCCGAGACCTGGAGACCATTTGTTTGCTACTCAAAAAAGGAGACGTAGCAGGAGATGGGGCACAGGCGTATCCTGATGACTAGATGACTTGCTTACTTCAAGGATTCCTTACCATGGTCCATGGTCTGCCTTACACTGCAGGATGACGCCATTGACGCCACACGCGGGGGCACACTCGTCACTCGACTGTCAACTCTATTTGAATACGTTCTCCTGCCACTGCCACAGCCACTGGG
Source organism: Drosophila lowei (assembly GCA_008121275.1). NCBI lineage: Eukaryota > Metazoa > Arthropoda > Insecta > Diptera > Drosophilidae > Drosophila > Drosophila lowei. The sequence goes on from CM017777.1 coordinate 6,209,163, forward strand.
ACTCTTTCTCCCCCCTCTCTTCTTTCTCTCCACTTTGCATATGTTTTTGCCCATTTGTTTATTGTTTGGCCCCTAAGCAGGGGGTGGTCTTAGGGTTACGCGGTGGCAGGGGTGGCTGGGGTGGCAGCATCCCTTAGGGACGCCTGCCGACGCTGTGGCGCAAATTATTCATGAAGCGAATGAGCTCAACAAATCTGTGCCCCGCCCTCGACTGGCACTTCCACTGCCACTGCCACTGCCACAACCAAGTGGCCTAATACATATTGTTAAGGGGAAACTCCCACGCCCCTCCTTTCCCGCCCACCCATCGGCTCTATATTTTCAACATATTTTGCATATTTCTGCTGCTCAATGGAGGGGAGAGTAGAGGAGTCGTTGTCTGTGGCTTTCGAGCCGGTTAAATCGTATTAACTTTTACCACCAAAAGCTCGCAATTGACTGTCTGGCTGCCAGGCAACCCCATGATCCCTCCCAGATGCCGCCGCCCGGGCCAAACAATGTCGCCACATCGCCAATGCCATCCGAGGACTAAGTATATTAAAAATATATTGAGCCGCTTACAGTCGTACAGCCGTACAGTCGCACAATGCCAGGGCCCCTAAAGCCGGAGTCTATTCCAATTTTAAGGTTGGCAGGCAGTCAAAAGAATGAAAAAACGAAACGGGATCGGGAACGGGTAAGAAAACTGCATTCACATGTGGCATGCAACATTGGCAATGCTTTCAGTCCCGCACTCTCCCTGTGGAGGCGACTATCCTTTTGCTGACTCAGCCCCAAAATGTTTATGGCAATCGTGGTCTTCCATTCTGTTTCTGCCTCATGCCACACGGCTCCACGACTCCACGTCTCCTCGGCTCCTCCTTCTCCTGCAGCGGCAGCTGGGGGTAAGGCCAACACATGGTTGTAAGTAGGTTTAAACTGCAATTTATCTAACACAAGGGGGGGTGCCTGCCTCCCTCGGCTGTGGCAAGTGTCAGAGATGTGGAGGGGGATTTTCCTACGAGTGTAAAATGGATTCGAGATTCGGATGTGAGTGCGAGTGCTAGTACGGATTCTGGAGCTTGAGCTGCAGCCCTCTCGACTGCTGGAAAAACTTTGCATACATCTGTGCCTTGCGGCGGGGGTGCGATGCGGTGCGGTGCGGTGTGAAGGGTGGGTGCTGCTGCGGTGCGGTGCGGCTAGAAAATCTATTATTTATGCCCGGGACATATGTGGTGCTATGGCATTGGCCCTTCCATCAATAGAACTAATTGTTGTTGCGCTTCGTGTTTGTTGCTGCTCTGTTTGTTATAAATGGATGTGTTGTTTGTGTTTGTGTCCCCTAGAGGCAGGAGCAGGGGGATTGGAGAAGGATCCTCCCCAAGGCGAGGATGGAAAGCAAAGCCAAAGGAAAGAGCCATCCATGGCAGAAAGGAAGAACGAAATGAATGCATGACTAAGCAGCGCATTTCTTATTGATTATAGGATACAAATGTATCTATATCTATGCATTGCGCTGCCTACAGTGCGTGAAAGAAGTATTAGACAGCGGACTTCTAGAAGGTTACTCCAGTGCACTCTCTCCGCTCCCCAGCGGACAGTCCTTATTGCTTTGAAACGCACTGTACGCAATGAAGAAATCGCCTTTGACATCTTCTTCCTGAGTAAGACACAACCGATGATTGCGGCTGCCTGCTGCTGCTGCTGCTTGCTGCTGCTTGCTGCTCTTGATGGGAAAATCGATTTGTTCTTTGAGATTACGATGCAGGGGAATGGGATTGCAATTGCCCCATGTTGCACAAACACACACACACACACAGATTGATGCGTTGGCCATCAGTGATTGGTTTGAACTCTCTCGAAATGGGGCTAATACTCTCCTCGTAGCTAAGGACACACATGAGTCGAACTCTGATTTTGATTGTCCGTTTTTCGAGGATTTTTATAAGTGGAAAGTAATTTCTAAATGGAATTTCTTGAGAGCCCGAAGACAGGAATGAAAGGAAACCAAAGGAAAGGATTCAGGGGAAGATTCGTAGAAGGAAATATAAGAGGATTCATTTATAAGATAAAGAAAAGGAAAAATATGAAGATTCATGGGCATCCAGAGGAGGAATAATAGGAGAATTCATAGGAGAATTCCTTGGAGCAAACGGAGGAGTATTCCTAAGTGGCGCCATAAGTGGATTCAATGCCCCAGGGTTCACCTCAATTGAACTCGACGCTTGACACACGCACCACGCAACGAGCCTCCTGTGGCTGCTTCTCCCTCTGTTGCGCCCCTTCATTCCCCTAATCATCATTCATTCAATTGCACCAATCAGTGTGGCATGAGTGTGTCTGCCTATCCTGAATGCGTCAATGAGTGTGTGTGAATGCGTGTTGCATGAGTTGTGTATGCTCCCGCGGGAGCATTGGACCTCATCGTCGAATGGCATTGAACTGCCCCACGGGCTCTGGGCTTTGGGCTCTGGGCTCTGAGGTCTAGCAAATGTTATTGTGGCTAGTACTCCTGGCATTGTAGTATTGTAAACAAGGGGTAGACTGTGCCACTTTACCCTCTCGATTCCCCACTCCCCTACCCTTCAGACCATCCCTCATTTGGGGATACTTCCTATCCCTCGTGGAAACATGCGTAAATTAATTTAATGTCCCTTATAAATATGTAAGCTCTTTTCTGGCCGGAGCTCAATAAATTCTTTTTTTCGTGCTGTTTGTTTTTCGGGAGCTGCCTTTTGGGTTGGGGCCAGGGCCAGGGCTAGGGCCAGGACCAAAGCACCAGGACGTGGCTCCCAGGATCCTACGATCCCAGGCCTCCCCGTTCGGTGCTTCCTCCTGCGGCGGCGGACAAAGTTTGCTTTAGAATTTTTGAGCCCCGAACTAATTGCTGCAAATTACAAATGATAATAGCCACAACACACGCTCAAGGTTACCGAAATGCCAGGGCAATTTATTTTGGGGCTGGACTCCCCCAAGCAAACGGAAGGGGGGGAGGGCGGATAGCGAAGGAGAACGGACGTGGAGCTGGAGGCGTCTCTGGGGCTCGCAGCGTAAGAATTATTGGCCATTTATCAAGCGACGCACTCTCTCGAGGACCTTCTTTGCGTTGACTTTTGCTAATTAAATATGCATACATGTAGGAGGCTACACACACCGAAACATACACACACACATTCATCAGAGCCTATACATATTATGGCCAGAAGCACAGGGCCAGAAGCAGTGCTGGCCATTAAAGGCGCGTTAATTGCACTCGATTAATGGCAGCAGGTTAAACGTTAAGTGAAATTAAACAGGCGCCAGGGAACGTCCCTTTTCCCGTTCGTTCGATGTGTACCCTGTACACAGTCCTCTGTACTCTGTACTCTGTACTCTGTGGCGCCTCCCCAATGTTTTTCTCTCCGCTCCAATAAATAAATCCTGGCTAAAACAGAAGCGAAAAGGGAGAGAGAGATAGAGAGTGAGAGTGGGCTTTAAGCTTTAGAGAACAGGAAGAAATCCTGGAGATACCAAAACGATGCTGAAATTTATTTGGCTAATTAAAATATGCTGCATACTAATGGAGGAGCATTGTCTGCTGTTCCCAGTGGCTGCCCGCATGGCTGGTGTGTGGCACGTGCAACCCACATCTGCACTGCCACTGCCACAGCCACAGCCGCATCCACACCTACACCTACACCTCTCTAGCGTAGCTAACGAGCCGGAAGTGCTGCCTGCACATTCTCGAGGCACAGCAGCAGCAGCCGCAGCCGCAGATGCAGAAGCAGACGGGCAGCCAAGAGTCCCAGAGTCCAGCCAAGCAGTTGATGATAAAAGCGATTAAAGCCGGCAGCAAACGGCAAACTGCAGCTGCCATAATGAGTTATTATGCAAAAGGTGCCCCCAGCCCCCAAGAGGGGGAAATGGGCCAGTAGATAGGTTCTAATGAAATCATAATTCAAGTGCTGCAAGTGCTTCAAATGAGCAGCAGCGAACGAGGAGGCGGAGGAGGAGGAGGAGGAACGGAGCAACAGAAGTGGATTCAATGAACTCAAGAGAACTCTCTCTTTCACTCTGTTGGCCATGTTAGCCATGTTGCATGTGTAATCAGTTCATGCAACACTCCCTTCTATTGCCTTAAATATTAGCTCCTTTCGTCGGCTTTCCGCTGGAGCGGAGGATGCGGAAGATGTTCGTCTTTCAACTGCTAACTGGAGTAAATCGTTCTGACCGCTAACGCTCCACTTACGCACGCCTCTGCCCCTTCCCCCCTTCCATTGGCCCAGTGTCGTGCCCCATCCACTAATTCATTAATTACGGAATCACTTCAAGTGAGCTTCCGATCGGAGGAGCGTTCGTTTCTCTTGCTTTTAAATGCAGACAGAAACGAGGGAAAACTAGAGGAAGAGCGGGGAAATCTGAAGGGAAAGCAGAGGGGCAGCCATCAGCAACTTCAATTAAGTTAAGTCAGTTTCCTCCGCATTTCGGGGGGGACTCCACCCTCTTCCGCCACCGCCCCAGAATGAACTTCAGCTGTCGTTTGTTTCAGCTTTCAGGCTCTGGCTCTGGCTCTGGGTCTGGGTCTGGCTTTTACATCATTAGCATTTACCAGAGAGAGTCGGAGTCGTCTCTCGGCTCTGACTTCGATCCATCCACCAGTTAGCGCCCACCCCACTCCATAATCCACCCTACGACTGGCGCAAATTCGCAAATTTTCCCATCATTAGCATTCAGGGCAAATGAAACAAATACACTTACTCGTAGAAAATGAGACGACACTTGCCACCAGCCACCAGCCACCAGCCACTGCCCCTGCCTCAACAGAACAGTCAGTGGAGATGCCCCGGGCTGTTGTATCAACTGAGAGTTCTGTTGCCCCCGAAGTTAACACAATATTTTTATTCATCCTAAGCAACTGTGCCACTGCCACTGCCACTGCCACAGAGAGAGATCCCAAGATGTGCCTCAGACTGCAAACATTCGCACATTCGCATAAGCTTTAATACGTTCACACAAGTTCAATTAGTGGCAGAGACACAGAGAGACACACCGAGACACACACACAGAGGAAAGGAAGGACCCTCCCTCCTCAAAGTGTTGTCTGTATCTGTATCTTGATTTTATTATGCTTGCGCACTTCCAGAACCACATTGAACAGAACAGAACAGTATAGAACAGTATAGAAGACAGCACAGCAGTGCCATGGAACTCCACAGAACGGAGAACTGAGACAGAACCTAACCGAATGGAACCAAACCGCAGAGCGAGGTCAGCACAAAACATCAAATAGAAATAGCCAGTGGCATGCCACACACTCTCTCCCAATCAGAGACAGAGACAGAGAGAGAGAGACAGAGAGAATCTCTCTTTCTCCTCATCGAAAACGTGGCTCCAGAGCTAATCAGAAAATGTTTTACTTATAAATCCTTTGGTATGCGTCCTACGTATCTCATTTTGCGTCTCGCACAATTTACGATATAGACCATGCCCCTCCATCATGCCCCTATATACATATTGGTTTGCCATTTAATGGGGCAAGATGTTTAGCATTTGCTGTGATTCTCGAAGGCACAGGGAAAACTTTTTCCGCCTCAGCTGGAAAACTTTTAATACCTTTTGTCAATTGATTCGTCGCTTCGGGGGATTTTTGGGGCTGGGCTGGGGCCTGCTGATGGAAGTAATTGTTCGGGGAATTGGAATTGGAAACGCTTGGCCCATGATCCAGAAGGGGATTACCAGGATTTCGCACCCGAAAAAAGTGCGAAAGGTTCGACCTTCGCCCCTCCTGCTACTGGCCCCCGCTAAAAAGAAAGGATCGAAGATGCGTCTGCGGCATCAAAGGAGTGTGGAGTGTGCGATAGAGTGTGACAGTGGTGGGTGGAGGGGGAGCAGAGTCCTGGGGGTCCCCTCTTTAAGCCTTGCAATCAACAGAATTTTATTGTTTTATTCATCTACGCAAAAGGGAAGGGGCAGGGGAAGATATCTATCTCTTCCGCTAGGAATGGGAGCTTCTTTTATTATATATTTAATTAGTGCCACACACACACACACACATCCTCGTGTCGCCCCCCATTGGACGTGTGTCACTTAGGCGTGTCTTTTGGATTTACGCTGCTTATGCAATAAGCCATAAAAAGTTAATAACAATGACATTGGCAACAAAAGCAACGACCCACTGATACGAGCGTATTGCCAACAACCGACAGACAGAGAGAGAGAGAGAGAGAGAGAGAGATAGAGAGTGATTCCCGAAAGTGGGATGGTCCCCCGATTCGGTTATGGTTAAACGTGCAGGATTTATACGCACACACACACACACCAACCCCTCTTCCCCTTGCCCCCCTTCTCCATGCCACATTCATGTGTGGCACTAACGAAGCCCGCTGGCCAGCGGCAGGCGGTGCTCCATTCTCACATCACGCATACGCCCGGTAGGCGTTGATGAACTGACAATTTGTGTCAACTGCCGCAGCCACAGCAGAAGCCACGGCAGCAGCATCGGGAGAGGCAAAGAGCAGAAAAAGGCACACCCCTGCCACAAATGGTGGCATGGCAACACCCTCAAATAAATGTATTTTCGAACACAAACACCATTATTCGCTGGCTCCATGAGGGATTCTCGGATGCTCTGATGCTCGAATGCTCTGCCTGAATGGTCGATTCTACTGGCTGATGGACCACCATTCCGCATGCAGGAGGGACACACAGGACGGGGAGGGGACTGACGGAACTTCAGCATAATAAAAATTATTCGTTTCATGTTGCGCTTGGCCAAGGGGCAAACGAATGTGTAGCATATGGCACCAGTGACAGCCATGGTCATGACTCCACTCCTCCTCCACTGCCTCCTCATGGCTGTCCCGCCTACGACAAATCGGCACGGGAATTATTAACTTGTAATGTGCTCTGCATAGCGTTTTTAATAAAAGAAGGAGCCAAACGGAACGTGACCTGAACCGAGCTCTGAGGCATTCACAGTCACATCAGTAGCATCAGCATGGGAGGCGCCTCCAAGGAGTGTCACAACCTGATGACGAGGACAAGGACCCTGACACGGACACGGACACCACGTGTGCGAGAGCCTTAGGGCAAGGGCTCAGTGCTCCTTCAGTGCCCCTTCAGTGCTCCTCCAGTGCGTTCCGTTCCGTTCAGCGACTAACTTCTACATTTTTATGTCGTCAATGAAGTGATGGAATAAAATTTGTTGTTTTGCATTGATTGCCTCGTCCGGTTCTGCCACAAGAAAGTGCCTGTGTGTGTGTGTGTGTGTTTTTGTGGCACATTCAGGGGACTGTGGGGCACGGACACGGACACGGGCTGCGATTGAGCAAACGAGCATCAAGGGAATCAGTACGCAGCAGCAGCAGGACTGGGTACAAACGACAGGATACACACGTAAACGCTTTAAGTTGAGGCTGAACAAACAGATTTTTTCCATCGCCAGCTGTAGGGGATTCACCCTGCGCCTCCTCGGCCTCATCCTCGTCCTCATCCCCGTCCTGGCTCTGACCGGGCTTAATGCGGCGTCATGGCCCTCGCCAGAGAGAAACTTTATCAATTAAACTTGGCAATTTTTTATGCGAGGCCACGCCGCCCGCAGGCCTGTCCGCTCGACTATCGTCCTCTTCAACCACTTGGTGACATTCGAGGGTAGGACCAGAGACTGGGGATCCTGTGGCTGCGGCACTGAAAAAGCAATGACGAGAGATGCTGCAAAATGATATGGAGCAACTCCCCACAGCCACAGCAGTCCATCCTCTGGGTTAACCTCTGGCTAAACTATGGCCATCATTTATACGCTGGAGTGCGTCGTATGTAAAGTTGATGGGAATCTAAAATCGACAGATTCCTGCAGGAGCTGGAGGAGAGTGGAATGGAGTGCCAAGAGATTCCTAGAGAGTGGAATGAAGTGCCAAGAGGTACTTGTAGATGATCATCTAAATGAGGAGCAGGTGGAAGGACCACTCTAACAAATTGGACCATGGGGACCAGGGGAGGACCCAGAGAGACCCAGAGAGATAGTTCCCTTTGCTGTGCTGTGTTGTGGCATCGTGCTAAGACTTCAGCCTCCAAGACCAGCGCGTCACTCCAAACCGCAACCGCATTTAGTGTCGTCTCCAACAGCCAACAGCCAACATCCAACCTCTGAACCCCCCACACCCCCACTCCGTGTCACAGCGGCACACAGCTCTCCACTTGGCAAACGGCGACCCCAAGACCAAAAAACTATTGTGCGCTGCTTGGAGCTTTGTTTGAATGTTCTTCTGTGCCTTCAGCCTCCTGCCTCATGCCGCTTACTGCTGCCACCGGCTGCCTTTACCCCGTTCTTCCATTCGGTATGGTATGGCCTTTTGTCAGGGAGTAACCAAGAGGCAGCTGCAACTGCTGCTTGCCACTGCCACTACTGCTGCAGCTGCAGCTTTTTGCATGAATGCATTGTTGTCGCCGTCCTCGTGGCTGCTGTGCTGCTGCTACTGCACGGTCGCTGTTCTGCCTCTGCTGCAGTCACTTCTGCTGCTGCTGCAGTGCGATGCTTTTAATTACAAAAGTTACGTATACGTCCTGTGCACCGACCGACCGACCGGCAGTCCCTCCTTCGTCGTCCCTGTCTGTCGTTTGTCTGCAGGTGTTGCAGCTGCGACTGCCAATGGACTGCGACTCCGACTTGGTGGCAGAGTGGCAGTGGCAGTGGCAGCAGGGCGTGGCAGTGGCAGTCGCCGCCTGTGTCAGGGCAACGCTTCAAGTCGTCGGTTCCGTTCGAGAACGTTAATTACCGTTGCAGGCGTTGCCTCCACGGATGAAGAGGCATGGCTGCGGCATGGCTGTGGGGCATGCTATGCCATTTCATGGATGGAATGAAGAGGGATGAAGGATGCTGCTTTAAGGGGAGGGGCTATGGGTTAAGGGTTAAGGAGTGTGGGGTGTGTGGGGCCACAGATAATGGGGCACAAGCAGGAAGCGTGCCCAAAATGTGGCATACCAGGCGACAGACACTCAGCATGCCGCATGCCGCATGCCCCATATATAGTATAACTGCTGTATAACTGTATAATTAGTGCCATTTTCTGAATACGAAATAACCGAATGAGAGGCTTATTTGTTTGTCTTTATGTTTATGTTTCTGTTTGTGTTTGTATCTGTGTGCGTGTGTGTGTGTCCCCTCCCTCCACCCACCATTTATTGTAGCTGTAACTGTAGCTGTAGCTGTAATTGTTTAAAGTTGTCCAGTTTCAGTTTCAGGCAACATTCTGTGTGCATTTCTGCGGCACTTTCCAGAGGCAGTTTCGAGTGCTGTGTCGCTGCAAATGAATTCTAATTTTTTGCGCAAACTTTAAAAACAAAACCTGAAAATGAACAACACACACACACACAGTTATACGCACAGCTGCAGGGACAGTGGAGTAGCACTAAATGGAACTTTACAGATTGGCCAGAGATGGCCCAGAGAACGGGTGTCCCCGGAGGCAGGGCATGGAATGTATCTGTGGAAACCACACAAATACCATAAATAATTGACTTATTTCAGTAAAGGGTGCATTTTTTTCTCCTATTATTAGTTTTCGTTGATAATTTCAAATAATTGAATATAGAACTATTCTATTTATTTTTCATTTATAGATTATCATAAATATTTAACTGGAAACAAAATACATATCATATGAATTAAACGAATGAAAAATATATGAAAATTGACTCAAAACTATGAATATTTTAAACCATTTTAAGTGGCAGCACTTTTTGGAGGGCAAGGGAGTTTTGGAGTCCTTTGCTGATTACAGTACCACTTTTCCCTCAATGACATTTCCCTTTGGTAATGACTTAATCGCACTTTTAGGTGCGGGTGCAGCGGGTGCGGGTGCGGTTGCGGGTGGGGCCTAATCATCTGTGAGTAATCCAATTGGAATGCGAGTCACAGCCCGAAAAGGGGTTCCGTTCCGAAAGATAACTCAATCCGTGCGAAGCCTGCTCCCCTTCACTGTACCCCCTCTGTTGGGCACACTGTTGGCGTGCTGTAGCTCAGTCCGTAGTCCCACTGTTCGTTCATTCTTTTTTAATGTTGCAGCATTCTGCTGCGGCTTTTGTTTGCCGCAAAACAAACTGGGGAAACTCCTTCCTTCCGCTCTCGCTCTCGCTCTGCTCCCCATGCATGAGCTGTCTTTCGAGGGCTTTTCATTTAGCTAATCCCCACTGTACTCGTGCGCTCATTCGATGCGATGCGATGCGATGCTTATTATGGCACCAGAGCAGAGCAAAGCAGGGCCTCTGCCTCTGTTTTCCTCTTGTTTTCCCTTGCGGGGAATGCGGGCGTTTTTTCGGATCGCTTTTCACTCAGTGGCGACTCCTCCTCCATCAGCTGTATGTGTGTGTGGTGTGGTGTGCTGTGGCAGGAGCAGAGCGGGGTCTGGGGTCTGGGGTGGGTACACAATTTTGTTTTATGGTTTTTTAGTTATGAAACTGAAACTGAATTACATATGTATATGTGTGTAATGTGGCAAACAGCAACAACAACAACAGATTTAAGCGATGCTCTGGCCATGCCCCTGGTTTTGGCCCTGATCTGATGTGGCGGCTGCCACTATTGTTGTGGCTGCTGCCGCTGTTTGTTGCTACTCGTTCTGTTCTTCTTTTTTGTTGCCATATTTACGCAGCATTTTTTGCATACTTAACAGAAAAAGATACTTCCATTCCGGAGGAAACGAAGCTTTGGCTACCCCTTAAACATGGATCATAGCAATGGTCGACATATGGATATAGACATACGATCTTCTAGAGTTTGTTTCAGCAATTGCCAGATATCTTTGTGGAGGCTTTTGTACGGTCCAAGATGCTTCATTCTCTGCGCTTTAAAGGGTATCGAAAACAACAACAGACAGCGTGGCAGCAGCAACAGCAGGAGCGGAGGGGGCAGAGTAATGAAGCAAACTGTTGGCGGTTGGGATTGGGGATTGCCGGATTGAAGGGAGACGAGAGCCAGAGACCCAGTGGCAGCAGCATTGGCAGCAGCAGTGGCATGGCAACCGACTACCGAGAACAGATAATATAAATGTTGTTTAAAGTTTAAACGCAAGCCGCAGGATCTCTCGTCCTTGCTGCTGCTCCTGCTGCTCTCGTGCTCGTGCTGCCAGTGGCATAGTCATAAAGTGATACATGAAACGATGCCCGAGCAGTTCATGGGTGAAATTGAACATTCCTGAGCGAGGACATGGTGCGAGGAGAAGGTGTAGGAGGCCCCTCTGAAAGCTCTGCATGTGTAAACGGAGGGAGGGGAAGGCCTCTCTCCAACAGCCCCTCTCATCCCATCGTCCTTATTCTGCTCGGACTCGTGCCATTCCAAGTGCGATTGCCGGTCAGAATGGGAATGAAAACGGACCAGGGGTTGGGATGCGGGCAGTGTGTGGCATGCAGCATTCACCATTCAGCAGTCAGAATGGGCATAGACCGTATGAGAGGATGGAAGGATGGAAGGTCTCTTCAGCCGCTTATTTGAATGCAATTGACTGAAGGCTTAGCCGGCATAATGTGCGGCCTGGACGGGGGGCTTAGTCTCCTGTTGGCGACATGTTGGCTTTTGGCTCAGCCATCGCTCTCACAGGGGGGACAGACAGACAGACAGGCAGGCGGACAAGCGGACAGACTGACAGACAGACAGCAGAGGCAACATCAACCAGTTGCAACAGCAGCAACAGCAACACGCATACATGTATATCCGCATCCGCATCCGTTTCCGCTTTGTGCATTGCCAAGCAGCAAGAGGCAGAGCCATGGAGTGGCAAGTGGAGACGTGGCAAGGATAGGCACTGGCACTGGCTGTGGCAGTGGCAACGACAGCAACAGCGACAACGGCAGTGACAACTGTCATGCTTTTATGGCCACATTTGCCAATTGTTTGCTGAATTGTTGACGTAAATGTCACTCGGATGAAAAGGCGGCGACTGTGGCACGGTCTCCGGTTTTCCGTCTCTGTCTCTGCCACTGTCTTTGGCTTTGGCTTTGACTGTGGCTCCTTCTCCCATATTCTACGAGGCCGAGACATGAGCATGATTCTCTGGGCCGTGTTCATCGCATTACTCCGTCTCTGTGGGCAGCTGCTGCTGTTGCCTTTGAGCCTTCCACATCCGCCTTCCCATCCACATCCGCTTCCATCATCCCACCATCCGCCTCCACTCGCTTTCCACGCAGTTAATCTTATTTAAGGGACAGTCGTCTGACAGATTATGCCACGTGAGCACAAGAAAACTCAGCCTCTGCCTCCGTATCCGCCTCTGACCAATCCACACCTGTTGTAATCATGCTGTAATCCGTCTGCAACTCGTTGCTGCCGCAAATCCCCCCTCCCGCTCCTTGAAGCGGACATTTCGATGCCTCAAAGGTAGCCTGGTTACCGGAGAATGGTTGTATGGTTGTATCACTCGTACAAGTACAAGTGTATCAGATGGCAGAATAGTCAAAATATACAACCAATTGACAAAGCAAACAATTTGATTCCATGAATTGCGATGATAATCAGACGACAGCTTGAATGACAGACAGAATGAATGAATGAATTAATGATCGTGCTGAAATACGAGTATATTTATTCTGTCATCTTGCCTTACAGCTGGCTTCTGCTTTCAGCCTTCTAAGGAACATGAACGAACATCGCCTGGCCGCAATTGTTATGGTAATTTATGTTCCGTTCCCTTAAACGGAACGAAGCCAGAAAAACAAAAAGATTTACAGATTTCTTAGAATTGCAGAAAATTTCCTGAGATTAAAAATTCACTTTGGGCTTACACAATTTAATGTAGGGTTCGAATTAAATACCATCAAAATACTTTTATGAAATATAATAAATAGGAAAGAGAAAATACTGGATAATTTATCAGAGAAAACACCAGATAAAATACCAAAAATATACCTAATTAATAAAATATCAGAAAAATACTAGATAACAAACTCTAAAGAACACATTAATAAAACACCATCTGTACAATCCCCCAAATTTGATATGTTTTTTAGTATTTTATCGTAAAAATACCAGAACGTGCTGATTATTGTCATTCGTATTACATTATTATCATTGAATCAAATTGATTAGCGTCCTTTGATGAATATCCCAGAATGTGGATCCTAGGGTATGCGATGAATGAGATCGAAAACAATAGTCAACTCTCCCCTGCTGGTGGCATGGAATTGTAGAGCACTTACTAGAGAACACCACTTGAATGTTGGTCTTTGATGTTTCCCGGGTGTTTCGATAGTTTAAGGGTTACACAAAACAAAAAAAATAGCACCCTTCGAGGGAGGTGCAGCCCACCCCATCCAGGCCCATCCCATTCCGATGAGCGAGACGGCCCCAACATTGTTATCGTTAGCGGAGGAGGGAAGCAACCGGACCAGGAGCAGAAGCAGGAGCAGGCAAGGATCCTTCAAATTGCGTTTATTGCTCAAACAAACCGTCGTGGCAGATGGCCCCGAAGTTGGTTCCTGGTAATGGGGGAATGGTTACAACAGTAACACCATTAAAGATGGAAGCAGGAGGATGAGGCATCTGCTGCACCAGAGGCATGCAACTCTTCTCGTCATGATATACCTTCCGCTTGGCCGCCGCCGGCAGGCTCCATCGTGCCCCCGTTGCATGCCCCCGCTGTTCCGCTGCAGCGTTGTTGGTTTTAATTCAATTTAACAATCTTTTTTTGCGCTCGTTTTTTTGTTGTTTTTTCCGCTTTTCTTTGCACTTTTCGCTCTGTTTTCGCCTGCGCTGCCTGTGCCTCTGCTACAGCGTTATGTGTGCCTTGCATTGTTGCAACAGCAGCAGCAGCAGCAGCAGGGGGCAGCGAAGCCAAGCGGAAGCGGCATCAGCAGCGGCGCAGCAAGCAGCGACGCGAGCCATTAGTGCAAATGAAATTGCATTTTGTGTGCCCCAAACACTCAAAGAAATTTAATCAAAGGCGTGCTGACTGCTGCCTGCGTTTGGCATATTTTCCTATATACAACACACAGATACGTAAATATACGGATATACATAGACATAGCTGTATGTGTGTGTGCGTGAGTATCTGGTTATTATTATATCTTGTTTTTTATTACCATTAAATCGCCTGCATCGTTGGTCAGCACTCAAATACCAGGACGAGTACGAGGAGGAGTAATTGCGGATAATATTTTCCAATATTTCATAAATTGCGCACTGAATGGACAGCTTCCTTGCCCAGCTCCTGCCCCAGCCCCTCTTGGGGCAGGCTCCTGTTCAGGTAGCAATCAAATGATATCAGAATATTACCATCCCATAACCCCCACCCCCCCTTGGATGATGGAGAGTTTCGGAGTAGAGAGAGTGGAGCAGTGGAGCAGTGGAGTAATTGAAACGTATTCATCATCATTTGCAAGCATTTTGGCCATTAGAAGCAGCTTACGCCCATTGAAGAGGAGGCTCCAGGGGCGGAGAGAAGGCTCTAGCAATCTATTCAAATGAATGATGAATAACATGCATTAAATAATGTCTGAGTGAGTGCCTGCCTTCGAGTGTGTGATTGTATGTATGTTTGCGCCTCATTATTACTCCAGTTTCCGCCATTTGCATTGGAAGAGGCAGCATCCGGAGAGAGAGAGGCTCGAAGATTTGCAGGGGGCGATCTGAAAATATTAATTAAAATTAAATGCAAATCGGATTCTCCTCATCGATAGCACAGCTATTACTCCTATCGGGCGACACCAACATCATTATCATCATCATCCTCAGGTGGAATCAATTAAGCCTTGACCCACTTCTAAGGCAGGCAGGCAGCACCTCCTTGCACTTGACAATAATTAAGCCGCATTTCCTTTTGGCCCACGATTTAAGTGATTTATTACGACGGGGCTGGCGCCTATCTATCAGTCTTATTAACTATAAGTGGATGTAGGATGCAGGATGTAGGACAAGTGTTTGTTTAGGGGCTTACACATACACACACATGGAACGTTTAACTATTTCTAAACACAGAGACTACCTTAATAATACTTGATAAATTTGAAAAAAAAAGGAAAATATCTAAAATGGAGCCCTAATTCCAGGCCACACGCTTGCGGGCAAACTTCGGTGGCATCGCAGTCTGCGATGTGACGACATTCAAAGAGCGCGTCTTGTCGAGACGAGGCGAGTCGATGCCGCCGCGCACTGGCGGCAGATCCTGCCACACATCCAGATTGAGGTTGGAGAACGAGTTGCTCACTTTGGGGACATTCACAGAGGCATCATCCTCCTCGGCAAGAGCCCCAGCACAGAGATCAGTTGAGGAGGACACAGAAATCGGGTCAGATGATGCAGATCCCTGCTCTCCACCGCTCATCTGCTCCAGCTTCTTAGTGGCCTGCTCGATGCCAGAGAGATGTGTGCTGCGGAGCTCCAAGAGGGCCTGCTGCTGGCTGACGTTCTCCTGCAGGAGCCCGGCCAAACACTCCTTTTCCGTGTCGATGAGCTTTGAGAGCTCCTGGTACCGCTGCAAGTGCTGTTCGCGCCAGTTCTCCTCGCAGCGCTGGAGGCTCGACTTGGCCTCCGACTCGTACATGGCCTCGATCTGGGTGCAGGCCAGCTGCTCGGACTCCAGCTGTTCCTTGTACTTCTGGAGGAGTGACGCGAGGTCCTCGGTGCGGACCACGTACTTGGCCATGCGCTCGAGGAGATTGATGCACAGGGATATCTGGCGGCGGCTCGCCTCGCTGCGATTGCGGATGAACACCTTGATCTTGTTCAGGTTGAAGGCCTGCCCCGTGTCGGGGCGCTGCAGGACGAGGGCCGTGCTCTCCTCCAGTAGCTGCTTCTCCTTCTCCAGCTCCCCGATGAACAGACGGAAGTGCTGCTCCTCTTCTTTGAGCTTCTCGGCTTCGGACTGGTGCAGGCGAAGCTCTGCCATATGCGACTCCTGCAGTGCACGGATCTCCTTTAGCTGCTGCTCCTGGATCAGCTGGCGCTCCTTCTGGGCCAGCTCCGTGCGGCTGATCTCCTGCTGCAGCTGCAGCTTCCGCTGGGCATTCAGGGCCTCCTGCTCATCCCGCTCCTTCTGCTGCTCGATCTGCTTGTCGAGCCAATTGAGCTTCGCCAGCACCTCGTTGTCGGACTTCGATTGGTACAGAAACTTCTCGTCGTCTACCCCATGCCGCCAGCGGCCGTACAGCTTGGCCTCCATCTCGAGCTTCCGCTTGAGCTGCTCCTGCTCCTTCAGGGATTGATTGACGCGCCCCAGCATCTGGGTGTCGGCGGAGCACTCCCCGGGCCGCCGCTTGCGTCCCATTTCGATGTCGTATGCCTCGTTCTCGGTGTCCAGGAGCTGCCGCAGCCTGCCCTTGCGGTCTGTCAGGTCAATGTCCTTTTGCTTCTGATTCTTGCGGCTCTGCAGCTTCTTGTCCGCATTCTCGTAGTACTCCTTGTTGGTCCAGTTCTCGAAGCGCGTCGTCACCTTGCCCCAGTGGTCGTAGTAGCGGTTCACCGCCTGCGTGGCCTGCACGCGGTTGTTCTCCTGCTCCCTGCGCTGCGCGTATGCGGCATGCTGCTGATTGAGTCGCCCCGGCATCCTTACTGCAAAGAGAGATGGACAGAAGGGAAGATGAGGCGCCAGTTGGTTGACAAGTTCATAAACTTTTAAATTGGGGCCAAGGCAGCAGCAGCAGCAAGACGAGTGGCAGCGTAACTTCAATTTGCCATTTTTCTTGCTTCTGCTTTTCCGCTGGCTAAGGACCTTAAGGACACAACGCACAACGAAACGGAAGTGTCGCCACTGGACACTGGAGCCTTAACTTTATTCGATTAGCTGAAGGACACTACTTCCCCTAAAAGGATGGGCTGTACCTCTCTCTCTCTCTCTCTCTCTGTCTCTGGCTGCAGCTACAGATATACTCCTATTGCTTTTGCTATTCTAGTATCCAGAAATAGGAAGAGATATTCTATGAATCTTTTCTGTTCTGTTCTGTATTTCCCTTGAATGTTGAATGTTTGCCTGCTGAAAACTGAAACTGAAATCTGATGCCACAAATGGAATGCCTCCCATTTCCCCTTTTAGGGTATGCCCTGCTGCGACCAGGACACGCGCTATGGTTTTTGCCCCATTCCTACTGTTTCTGGTGCTGCTGCTGATGCTGCTGCTGCAACAGCCAGGCCATCACCGCAGCTGTCACTAACTGCCAGAAGACCAGCAACAGCCAAAGCGCAAAAATATGGCAAAATCCAGGACAGAAGCCACTATCCATCCCTTGGCTTCCCTTCGCTTGGATCCCCGACCCTCGCATGCTGTGCCGCTGCCAGTTCCAAGCCGCCCATCCATCAAGGAGCGACGCACTGCAATCTGTCAGAGGAGCACGAGCAGGAACAGGAGCAGCAGCAGCAGCAGCAGGAGAAGCTGCCTGGAATCTGGCATGCAAATGACCAGGCCAAAACCCGAGGGGAAGCTAATTTCCCAGAGATTTATGGGCGGCACGAAGCGCATTGATATATGCCAAATTGTTTACAAATTGATTGCATTATTAATAATGCCCACAGAGAGACATAGAGGGGTTGCGCCTCATTCGCAATTCAATGCGAAAGCCCAACAAGGTGTCAGGATGCGGCTTTCAGGGAGTTCAGAGGATGGAATGAGGATGCGGATGGGATTCGGGAGGTGGCTTTACATGAAATGTAAAATATTCCAACAAAGTACTCTCCTGATGTCATATGACAGACGACAAACTTTGGCAATAAATCAAACAACGGTGCGGCAGGAGGATCCTGTTGGTAGATGGGGGATTGGGGATGGGGGATTCTTTTCGTTTGTGGGTTATTTCGAACCTAAGAAGGCGTGCCACACACGTGGCACCAGCGAAATGCCAAGATGCCACCATTCGTATAGACTTAATACACTTTCGGCACACACAAATTCACTTCCTTAATTGAAATTTTAATTTGAATACTTTGGCGAAAGTTTTGGCCCCCAGCCAGCAGCAGAGAGACAGACAGAGACAGAGAGAGACAGAGACAGACAAACAGAGAGAGACAGTGGGGCCAGGCCATGGGGTTCTGTTCGGGTTCTCTGCTTCTCTGATTCCCTGGCAGCAATAACAAACAGCCAAAAAGTCGCCGAAATCCATGTCCTCTCCTCCCCTGGATTCCCACCCTTCGATTCAAGCCCCTCCCTTCGTTTGGTACATGGCTCAGAGCTTTTCAATTTACGCGCCTCGCAAGTCGTTTGTCATTTTATGCCCCTCTAATATATGGCATGTGCGTGAGCCTCCCGCCCCTGCTCACCGCCCCACTCTCTACGCGAGGATGCGAGGACAACCAATTTCTGTACCTCCCCTTACCATCCTCCGCCAGCAGCAGGGCAGAAGCGTGTAGGGGTGGCAGGGTGGCTGGGTGTTCCTCCTTCGAACCAGCAAAGCATAACTAATCTGCCTAGACAATGATACAGCTACAACATCTGACGAATTGTGCCCCCAAAAGGTTCCGTTTCGCATCATGCCTTGTGCCTCGTGCCTCATCGCTGGTTAGGCTAGTGACAAAATTGCGATAGATACATATATGTATGTGTAGAGCAAAGAATGGAGGATACACCGGACGAAAAGAGGCACTAATAGCATCGGAGATATCTCAAAGTTCTCCGGTTCTTAAAGAGTAGGCACGTGTAGGCTCGACAGAAAATATTCGCACTGCTTTCCTATGAAAGCGATCTTAAAATTCAAATGAAATTAAGTATTCCGAGGAGTTAGCATATTAAATGTATTTATTCCCCGCTATGCATTAACATTCATTTAATTGAATATATGTCCACTGCTCTAATAACCTTTTGACCCACATTGTTATATGTGTACATTCCATGAGTTAAATACTGTAAATACCGACGTTCTGCACATTCCTTTCCTTTATTTTTCCCGCAGTGTAATGGACTGTGAAGTGACTGGCTTTACAGCAACAAAGAGGTTTTCATGGAGGCCGCAGGGATTCCCCTTTTGATATCAACAATAATCCCCAACCCATCCCTACCCATCCCTACCCATCCATTGCCTCGATTGCAATTACTTTTGTTAATTGTAATACACATACATACACACAAAAACAGACACCAGCACACAGATAGACACACATATACATGTACTATTTATTTATCTAATGTGTGAGGCTTCTTCTGAGGCGGAATAGTTGATAATGTTTACCTTGGTGAATACCCTACCCTGATCGAAAAAAACAGCACACACACACACACAGCCATACAGAAAAACTATGCCTGTGATTTTTTTGTGTTTTTATTGTACAAGTAAGTACTTGATATTTTTCATCGGTGTAGAAGCAGCGTAGAGCGTGCCAAGGCGTAGTTAGTGAGCGGCACAGAGGCAGAGGCACACTTAATACCCTGATAAGATGGTCGATTAGTGCGGCGAGCCATCAACCATGGAGCCATGGGAACAATGGCCAGCATTCTTCTCTTTTTGGGGGGTAGGGCTTAGCGAATAACCGACTAGAGGGTGCCCTGCCATCAGATATGGGGAAGAGTATGCTACTCCCAAAGGAGAATCCTTTCCTTGCAATAAGAAATTGCATGCTTCTATATTTCTCCTCTCTGAATGAGAGTTCTCTCTCCATTCAGGCATACCCCTCTTGAAGATAGAGCATCTACAGATTACAAGAACTTTCCTAATCAAAGCCTCTTGTCCACACACCACCGATACTTGGCGCTGGCTCTCCTCAGAGTCTAGAGTTTCAATTGACTGTTCGATTGCTTTCCGTATCACTCTTCTTCGGTCTTCAGTCTTGCCACGCACCGTGGGCGACAAGAAGTCTGGATCAACCACCATCTCCGTGCCCTCCCTTCCAGCAACAGACATCGAGCTGCAAAAAGAGTTTGAACAACAACAGCTGGCAACAATTTGTGGTAAGTACCGCGCGCACAACTATTTGCTGGTTTTGAAAAGTATTCAACTATTTCCAAGAGCGCTTCGGAAAAAATTTCCCCTTTTTCTGAAGGGTAATAAATTTGAGAAGCTCATGCGGGGGGAAAAACGAGGGGCATGTGTGTGTTTGTGTGGCAGGTGTGAGGCTGCGTGTTTACCTTGCCACAAGCATAAACAAAAGCAAAAAGCGGGAGGCAGAAAATGAGTCTGCGATTTGGACTTCCTTTGGCTGCTGCTGCTGCGGCGCCAAAACGCATCTGGGGGTCTCTCTCCAGCGTTCCAGCGGTAGATCCCCCAAATGTTTCGACCAGAAAAACCTGTGTGCCCCACCGCATCTCTTTCGCTCGCTCTCGCTCTCTCTGTGAGAAGCAACAAAAGAAACAGAAACAGATACAGATTCAGCACAGCAGCCATAAATCGACAACGGAAAATAAAATGCTGTTAATTTGTCTATCCGTCCAATCTCCAATCCGACACTCCGACTAAAGCAATTTAATACCCGCATTTGCCGCCGCTTTTGCAGCGCATTTTGGGCTTCCCCCAAAAACCGACAAACAGACCGACGACCGACAGAGACCAGAGACCGACCAGAGCCAGGGGATCCCCAGTCCTCGAAAAAAAACTAAATAACCAAAAAAAATAATAATAATAAGAGTACGTCCGGAGATGGTAGGCAAAGAAAGCAGCAGCAGGTGATAAAGAGAGACACCAAATCGAGATGCTGCTGGAGAGATTTTCGCAGTGAACAGATCACGGAATAGAAGATATCGAAGTTGAGTAGAGATTATAATGAAAAAATCGTATAGATCATGGAACATGGTATAGTACCTAAGATCACATCATTTAATGCTAGGAAAAGAGATTTTTTCATTCTTAAATGGGATGGAAAATAAAGGAATTAGAAGCAGTGACTCAAGAACTTCCAAGTGAAAAGTCACGACAAGGGGGAGAGTCACACAAAAAAAAAAAAAAAAAAAAAGAAGAACAAACGACAACCGGAAAGTGTACACCTTTCACCTTGTACAATATAGTACATAAAATAATGAATAGACCAAGGAGAGAGATACATATATAGTATAGTAATCCGTGACTGCTGTCGGGAGAACCTTGTGGGTTTCTGTCTATGGGATCGTGTTACTTATAGCTATTGTGTTGTGTGGCATGGAAAGATTGTCAACAAGCAACATCGCCCCGCAGCTGATTTACTGCTGCGATAGAAGAACGATAGTAGGGGACGGATAGTAGAACCCTTATCTGCTGCTAGCGACCTTCAAGACTGACCGATATTGAACCGGCTATACTCGTACGCTACGCTCACATGAAGCCCAGTGATCCACAACGCTGCATGATTATCTAATCGTCCACTAACTAAAACACAGTTATAATTGTCACCCAACGCCTACTGCCTACTGCCTACAGCCACTCCCACCAACACCCACCTGTCATTCTGTCATTCGGAAGTTGTGATTGCGGACTGCGAGGCGTGAATTCTGGCCCAGAGACTGTTCAAAGTTTGCGATGATTAACCTTAATTGAATATCGGAGTGAGAAATGAAATATTCAATCCACCGTCCCTTATTGAGGGGAATCGACAGTCACGCTGACACGTGCATCGCTTTACCGCTCGACAACCACAAGAACAACACAATGGAAGTAGCGAAAAGCGAGACGAAGCGATTTAATGCATCCAATTGCAATTTCCTCCAATTGTTTGTAAAATTCTGTTGAAATTTGGATTAGAATCGGGATGTAGAGATAGAAGGCCTACTTATTTCACTGCATTGCCAACTTCATATCAAAACGGTAGTACTCTCTTTCTCTCTCCGTTAGGGTATTAAAAAAGAACCCTTTGCAGTGGGGAAAAAGTACCGGAACGCGGTTCAAATGAGGCCAACGAGTTTGCACGTCGCCGTGTAATTCACAGCAGCGGACAGCAGTGGGCATATCACATTTCACTTCAACCATAGTTTGACCTTTGCCAAACGCCGCAGCCGCAGCAATCCCCGGCAATCCCCACCGTACTGATAACAGCGACAGAGTTAGTGACGGCGGCAGTGGCAGCGACTAAGTTTGAAAGCTCTCTCTCTCTCTCTCCCAGAGGAGTGTGAGCGGAAGTGAGCGAACGGCGAGCGCGAATGATGATCGGTCGGTCGTTGGCAATAAGTTTCATGCGATTAAAAATTTGTTTGGCATTGCGGCGTCGACGACGGCAGAGACAGCGCGGTAGTGGTAGTGCCAGTGGCAGCAGCGGCGGCGGCGGCAGCAGAGTTCCGATTTTTCGCGTTCGTCTATAAACACAGGTGCGCCCTTATGCTGGCCAACATTCGCGCTTGTGATACGAAAACGAAACATAACCCAAGCCAAGAGACTCTCTGCGCTATGTGAGACACCATTCGCACACCCAAAAAAACAACCAAAGGCTGACCTTCACACCACAATCGAAATTTGTGCACAATTCTTGCCACTGCAAAAACAACAAAACACTAAAAGAAGCAACAACAAGCGAAGCGAGAAACAATCAACACAAAAAGTTCCTAAATCAAAGTCACATTTGTGCAAACAAACACACGAAAAAGTTCCTAACAAGAGAAACGGCGAGCAGATCTAACAGCAAGTTTAACAACAACAGAACAGGAGAACAGGAGAAGCAGAGACAGCATGACAGCACTGGGATTAGTTCTGCTATCAATGATGGGTAAGTGTGTAAGCGAGACAGCAGTGAGTGAGAGTGGGAGTGGGAGTGGAAGTGGTAGTGGAGATCGGGAGACAGTGAGTGGTCTTATCGCATGCCCCTGAACATCGCCATAAAACATGGTCGAGGGGCCTTATCAAGGCATTCCGCACATCTATCACAGTTGCAATCAGCGTCGAGCAGAGATACGACATATAGGAATATCGTATATGTACATCGTATTCATATGTGGCGAGGGGGGCAACGGGGGGATACATATGTGATTTTTTTGTTCAATTAATTACTGACATTTAACAAAATTGTCATTTACGGCTTGACAGCCAGCGCCCCCAGTGCGATGGAGTGAAATTGTTTTTGATTTTAATATGCATAATAATTTGCGCACCCTAACTTTTGCGGGATAGAGTCCTTCCGTTTGTGCATGTCTTTCGGCGAACGGCAAACAAGTTTCATGGAGAGTGTAAGGGGAAAAGGCACACGAATGGGTTTGATCTGTGCAGAAGATCTGTGCTTTCTGGACAGGAAGAGAGCATCCCTTCTTCGGCTGTATCCCTGAACACTGAACACTGCTCGCCTTCTGCTCGTCTGTTTTTTTTTGTATTTCGCTCTTTTTCTGCCGCTTTCATTGTGTTTTTTGCCGTTGGTTTGCACTCGGTTCTTTTTTTTCCCTCCCGTTGACTTTTGCTTTTGTTTTTGTTGTAATCGAGCGTGACTTAATTTCGCACATTCCTCCCTCCGATGTGTTGTACGTACGATGTATTCCCCGTGTACGGTTATTTGTTTAATGAGCGATGGAGTATACGGACGAATGGACAAATAGACGAACGGAATGACGGACTCCAACCTCTGCAGAGCATCGTCAACATAATAATAATATTGAAATGTCTCTATTATGTGCTTTGGCTGATTAAAAACAAACAATTACCTAAGGGACTCCCTGTTTTCTCTCTGCCTTGCTCTGTCTGTCCCTGTGACTCTAATTATTTGCTGGTAATTTAAATACCTCAATTATGCGACAATTTAATCAGCAGCGAAAACGAAAACGAAAAGACGGGAATGGGGAAGGGGTCGGGGGCGTGGGGGTCTGATAACACGGCCCCACGGATTAATCAAAAATTATCAAAGAACTTTTCGCCTTCGCTTCAAAATTGCTTTCTGTAATGAAATGAGTGTGTGCTTCCCCCTCCCCTTCCCCCATCACTAAAGCAGGGCTTTAGTTTGCCACCCCTTCCCCCTCCTTCCACACATTTCGCATATATTCGCGTGTGTACGCGATAGTAACGTATAATAGTGTGTAAAACGGCGTGGAGTGAGTGAGTGTGTGTGTGGCATGTGGCAGGAGGTGAGAGGAAGATGGATAGATAGTAAGTGAGAGTGTGAGAGTGCCACAAAGTTTGCAACATTGATTAGGCCAACGCGAGTTTTAATGTTTACTTTATTAGGCCGCGTAATTAGGGTAACAATTAGGAAGCGGAGCGGAGGAAGCGGAGGAACGTAGAGCAGCGGCTCTTGCCGGGGCTTTGCTGTAAATATAAATGTAATTAACGTGTTACATACACACACTAAAAAGTAAGCGGCATAAATTAAACAGCCAACGATTTGGCAGCTCCTCCTCCCACTACCCCTCACACCTTTGTATCCCCCCTCCTCCACCTCCTCATCCTCCTCTTGCGCATTCCTGGCTCCTAGCTTCCTGCTCTGTTTATTATTCAAGCACGCGCCGCCAATGTAGGAGTCCCGGACACGATAGGATAGGTGGCAGAGCTTTCGCTCTTTCTAAATTTTAATTAGAAACTGCCGCTATTAAGTTAGTCAAGTGCTTCCCCTGCCCCCTTCTCCCTGCTCCACGCCCCACGCTCCTCCGCCTCCGCTTTCCGTCTAAGTTTTCCGTATGCATATAAATGCGAGATGCGGGGGCGTGGATGTATCCCGAAGTTTTGGCAGACGTCCGCAAACATGCAAAACTTCTATCCCCCCGTCCCCTGTGTTTGCCAGCTCCCCCACGCACATAAAACAAATTTTGAATGAAATAGTTTTCGGATTTGCATTTATGACTCACGGAGGGGAGGCGACGACTACGACTCTAGGTCGAAACGGATCCGAACGGAACGGAACTTCTTTTCTGCGGAGCCATTGATAGATGATAGCACCTGTTGCTCTTGGTCTTCCCCTCTCTTCGCCCCTTCCCCTTGGCTGAAGGTCGTTTAATAACAACAGTAGAACCGAAGTGTGAATTCCCTAAAACAAGTGAAAGTTTGGCACATCGAAGCATGTCTTTAAAGCATTACAGATCCTATACCCATTTGACTCTCTGAAATAAATGAGAAAATCGTGTGCCTAAACGGATATACCCTCGACATACCCTGTCTGAAAAGACATTAAAATCACCTAACAAACAACAGTTTAGCATATTTGATATGCGCTCAACAGAATGAGGTGTGAATACCCTACAGCAAGTGGAGTAAGAAAAACTTGAATCGCTATAAGAATTTGGGGAAATTAATTTATTGTTGGAAATTACATTTCCTTATCATTTAAAGCACTTTTATCTATGATAATTGAGATAAATTGCGTTACCTGCCAGAACTGATATACCTCCCCTGCACTCTGCAATAAACGTTAGTCGTTCGCATATTCAATACACGCTGCGCTGCGGCAGAGGTTGAGGCGACGGCTTGATCTTCGGCCTGATCTTCGGCTAATGTTCAGTCTTCGGCTGAGCGGCTGTTTCGCTGATGACGATTGCGATTGCCAATCGGAGTGGATCGGCAACTTGTTTTGCGCCCTTCTAGGCCCACCTCTCTCTTGATGGGTAACGTAACGGGGAATTTTGTGGCTGACACTCGTTCGAGGGAATTGGGGAGCCAGCGTGTCAGTGCATGTTCGCGCCTCTCTCTGGAACCGCAGACACCGCAGCAGACAACGCGTGGGGGAGCAGCAGCAACCTACACACACATCGGCTATCATTTATCAATGGAATGTGAGCGATGCACGGTAGCAGCACAGCAGCACCGCAGACCACACCCCCACCACCTAGCACCTCCGCCCCACCACTTCCCTTTGCAATTACGGCGGACAGAGTTTGGTGCGAGATTTCAACGCAAACAGCAGCCTTTGTCTCTCTTTCTTGAAGCGTGTTCGGGGGTCTGTGTGTTTAAGACAAGCAAAACCTCATTAACCCAAGGTCATACACCTCTCTGTCTCTTTCCAGGCTACACGCAGCACATGCAGCAGCCACAACCCAGCACCCTCGGAGTGGAGGGCGGAGCACGACTGCTCTCCCGAGCGGACTGGGGCGCCCGCATGCCCAAGACCGTGGAACACTTCGAGGGACCCGCTCCGTACGTCATCATCCATCATTCGTACATGCCCGCCGCCTGCTTCAGCACGCCGGACTGCATGAAGAGCATGCGGGACATGCAGGACTTCCATCAGCTGGAACGCGGATGGAACGACATCGGCTATAGCTTCGGCATCGGCGGAGATGGGATGATCTACACGGGTCGCGGCTTCAACGTCATCGGAGCCCATGCCCCCAAATACAACGACAAGAGTGTAGGCATTGTCCTCATCGGAGATTGGAGAAGTAAGAGCTCTTCTTTAAGAATAATCTATAGATTTCTAATGTATGCCTCTTTCAATCTTCAGCTGAACTGCCGCCCAAGCAGATGCTGGATGCCGCCAAGAACCTGATCGCTTTTGGCGTGTTCAAGGGCTACATCGACCCCGCATACAAGCTGCTGGGGCACAAGCAGGTGCGCGAAACAGAGTGTCCGGGCGGACGACTCTTCCAGGAGATTTCCACGTGGCCGCAGTTCAACAATGGAATCCGTTTCAACACAACGACGGAGCAGCCACCACAGGTCCAGCCACAGCCCCAGTCCAAGGCACTGCCTGTGGTCCCCAAGGTCTAGTTTAGCTCATCCCGAATCCTAATCCCCAATACCATACAACGCCACACGAGCTCTCAGCTCCCCCGCTCAATGCCAAGGAGTTCATTCAGTATTCATTAGATGTCTCTCTGCGAACATTTCACAAATAAAGCAATTTCTAGATGATAACACTTAGCCGAAGCCCACGCCACGCCCCATCCCCACGCCATCTGTCAAATCGAATGGCAATTAATTTGTGTCAAATTCGATTTGGATGGGACAAGTTTTTGCCGGGCCGACGACGAGGCGATGAAATAGTCGTTGACCCCGAGGGTCGTCCATGATTGGCCGCCGCCAAATTGGGGGACAAGAACGGGGACTATATTGCCACACGGAAACTTCTGCCATCGAAACGAGGGTACAAACAATTCAATTAATTATTGAAGCCCCACGGGGAAGTCGCATATTCAAATTTTAAAAGCCCATGTCTCCTCTAAATCGTAGCTTTTTGTTTCCTGTTTTTAATGCCGATGAGCATAAATGTTGCATACTTTTTGGCTGCGGAAAAACAAATATTCAGTGCATACGCAGTGGCCGGCAGTAGGTCAAAGCTGAAGTGTGATTGGGATGTTTGAATTTCGCGCCTAAGATCTATACGGGTAGTTCCAGAAACAGACACATACTGATCATGGCGCCACTGAGCTTGTACCTTCTGGTGTAGACATCAGGAAGGAAGATTTGCTGCAGGGAGTCCTGGTTTTATCAGAATATCTCAACCGTTTGCTATCCAATCCCGGTGAAATGTGTGCGAATCGATAGATAATGAAAGCATACGTGTGGAAAGTGAATCTGTAACAGACTCGCCTAGCCCTAGTCCAATCGATATGCGATCAATGAGACTATAAATACAATCACGCACCCGCCGACCATTGCACGGCTCCCTGCATAAATGTCAACCGTTTCCGAGTGATTGTGATTCGAGCAGCCCCCACACCGGCATCCACACATCACGCAGACAATGTAAATATTGCAAGCAAATCAGAGAGAATCATCGCAGATCCATCAGCATCGCACGCATCCAGAGAACAGAACAGAACAGAAACAGAATCACTAATGGGTTTGGATTTTCTAGACGAGTGGTTTCTATCACAGGGTAAGACGCCTCCCCCCACGGCCCTTTCCCCCATTTCTCCCCCACGAAATTAGCTGCGACACCCACGACCACGCGACACAGAGAACTTGCGTAACTTCAGAGTCTGATAAGAGGCGTTGATGGGAGTGGTAGGGGAGGAGGAGGGTGGCTATCCTTGAAGTGGGCCACAGATATCGGGTTATTAATAATTCCATGCGGATTCCATTGAACTGAGGGGCAGCTGTGGCTGTGGCTGTGGCTGCGGCTGTGAAGGCGCTGCACCTGCCATAAGGTCAATTGGACCCCACTCTCTCTCTGTGTCTCTCTCTGCCCACTCTTTCGCTCTCCAAATGCTAAAAATATTCTTCCTCTGTCGGTCAACAAAATTTTCATTTCATTATGCTTTTCACAGAAAAAGAGCGAGAGAGAGACAGAGAGAGAGTGCCAGAATACAGCAACCAGCAGAGAGGAAAATCGGTGAAATTTTTAAATTTTTCAGGCATTTTCGGCCTGCTTGGAAAATATATGAATTTAGTTTTTGAAACGCCGTCATAGGCGCTGCTGTTGCCTCCTCTGCGTTTCGGGCCAAAAGAAACCACTTCGTTACCGTGTATATGCTTGTGTGTGTGTGATATGTGTGTGTGTGCGTTTAATTTGCGGTTGTGGTTGTGTGGGTGTCGGGTTCGACCCACCAAAACCGCTTTTATACTATATACTGTATACAACGAAAACTGCATCAACATCGGCCGAATGAGCCAATTAATACACATTGAAAATATATCGAATAATATATCCAAAAATATAGCCCCAAATCGGTGTACATACATATATAGTATATGTATAGGTGTTGCAAATGCGCAGTGCTTTCTATCGGTCGCCAAAGTGTCACTGCCTCCACCGTCGATGGCCTCCGAATTGATCCCATAAATCTCTGGACAGCAGAATCATGAATGGTGTTCCCAAAATAAATATATACATACATACATACATACATTTGTACCAATGGACCAAAGAGAGGTGTATTTTTAAACTATTTGTTGACAGGAGCTGCGGCTCCCCCCTCTCGAACGGGAACATTTTCCCCTTTATCACTGCTATCAATGCAATTTTCCCCCATTTAACAATGTTAATTGAAAATTCGTGTTTTTTCTGTCCAAAAACAGCCATCCCTCCATCCATTCTCTCTCTTTCTCCTCTGCGATGACGATGATGGAATATTCCTAAGTATAATTTTTATTTGCATGTCATGTTTAATTAACGCCTCCAAAGAGGCGGAGAGGCAGAGGAGGGCACGCACCAGAAAGCGGCCAAAAATTTGCAATCGTCAAATAAAAGAAAAAAGAGAGAGAGAAAAAAGCAGGAATTGAAATGAATATGGAGGATAGAGGATGGATGGCAGGGCAGGGCAGAGAGGGGGAGGAAGGCAATCCAGCGAACAGCCATGGAAATGGCAATGGAATGAAACAAATTCGGATTTCATTCTTGCCCCCCTTCCCGTCCCTCTCTCTTTTTGTAGAAACAAAAAGAACGCGCCAGAGATGTGTGTTTCCTTTTATTCTTTTCGATTTGATGCCTCTCTTTCTCTCTCTGAGAGCAATCATCTCACCCTCTCTCTCTCTCTGTCTCTCTCTCTGGGCGCGTCTCTCTTTCTCTTTTTGCTTTCTTTGGCGCTTTTGACGCTGGCTGTGGCGCTGGCTGGCTGGCTGTCTGGCACAAAGAACCTAAAATTAAATATTTTCGCCGTTTACATATCGCAGAGGAGGCAGTGGCAGTGGCAGAGCAAATCGTTTGTTGTTGTTGCTGCTGCTTTTGTTGTTGTTGCTTTTATTGTTGTTGCTGTTTACTGGAGTGCATATGTATGTGTATGTGCATTCACACACGCACAGGGAAAGAGCATATCTAGGCAGTCGACTGGACACACTCTGATACAGTGAAGGCTCAGCAGAATGGACGGTCGGAGAAGCTCTACTGTAAGCAGTCGACTGGACAGACAGTCAAGGCTCTCTTGAAGGGAACACCCCTCTGTAACAATAGCAGGATCTTTCCACTGTGATTGCATATCCAAACAGTCGACTGGACAAACAGTAAAGGTTCTCTCTGGATGGAGACATCTCCCTAGCACTGTCCAGACCCGTTTGCATAGCCACTTCCTTCACCTTATCTAGCATGACCAGGCAGTCGCCTTGGTTACAGTAAAGCCCAGGTACTGCTACGCGAAAGAGTGTTAGCATGTCTTTTTAGTTGATTCTTTACTTTGCAGTGTGCTAAGCAGTGCACTAAGCAGTGTGACATACAGTCAAGGCCCTCCCATGGTGACACTGTCTCTGGGTGAATGTCTTTCCGCCTGAAGAGGCTTTACTGTGTGTGCGCACCAGAGCATTCCATGGCATGCCTCTTCTCTCCTCTCCTCTCCTATCAGTTGGGATGCGTTGATGCATGTGTGTCCCTGTCCCTGTCCGTGTCCCTGTCCCTGTCCCTGTCCGTGTCCCTGTCCCCAACCATGCCAGCGAGTCCGTGTGTCCCTGTGTGTACTCTATGACTATGACACAAAGGCCTACATTTTGTCTCTCGGCAACAACAACAGCAATCGCAACAAAAGCAAAAGAAAAAGCAAAAGCAAGAAAAAGCTAATGAGCGCATTCATTTAAAAATAACATTGAAATGAAACATTCCCAAATATACAACGAATTTGAATTGGACTGAAAATATCCCAAACAGCTGTTGCCCATCGTCGGCACCGGACCGCGAATAAATAGCACGGGGAACAAAATCTAACAGAAAAACAACACTAGGAAAAATTGAAAAAAAGAACCGAATTATCAAAAGAAAATCCGCGAAAGAACAAACCAACGAACCGAAAAAAAAATACATCGAAAATCTGAATCTGAATGAAAGAACTTTTTGGACAAGTCGTCGCGACTCTCCCTCGACGGCGGTGCTAATGTGCAAAGTTTTGTGTTTTCATCAGCAGGAAAAACGGAAAAACGGGAAAAACAACGCAAGAATTTACGGAAAATTATTTAAAAAGTGTGTGCAAATAGACGGAGACGACGAGCACGACGACAAGTGGGCAGCCCCCTCTGGAGAGTTAACGGTAAGGCGAGCGGCAGAAAAACAACAGTAAAAGCAGCAGCAGAACCAGCAGAAGAGGAGGAGGAGAGACAGCAAGCAGTAGCAATGCCGTTTGTGACACCCCGGGCGGGGACAAGCAGTGCAAACAACAGTGCGGGACGCACCACATTCCGCCCGCCGTGGGTGAAGGAGGACGCCGCCTCAGCCACCAGTGCCGCAGCCACAAAGCCCACGACCACGCCCTGGGCTAAGAAGACAGCGGCAGCCGCTGCCGCCAAGGAGAATGGTGACAAATCCGCTCCAACTGCGGCCACAGCGACAGCCAACAGCAAGGCCAAGGCGGCTCCAGCCGTGACGACGGCGAAGAAGACGACGACAACCCCCGCGGAGACGGCTAAAAAAGTGCCTGAGCCCGTCAAGAAATCCTCAGCAACGACGACAGCAGCAGCAAGCAAGAAAAATGCGAATGCGGAGCCCGTGAACAGCAAGAAGGCCCCGGAGCCAGTCAAGAAGGTGGCTCCCACTGCGGTGACCAAGAAGCCAGCGGCAACGAAGAAGAAGGAGCCAACGCCACCGCCCGAATCCTCTTCAGAGGAGGAGGAGAGCGAGGAGGAGGAGGAGACTGAAGAGGAGACCGAATCCGAGGAAGAGGAGACCGAGGAAGAGACCGAATCCGAGGAGGAGGACGACGATGACGACACTACGGTGGACGAGAAGGTGCCCGAGCACGTGAAGAAGGCCGCCCAGCTGCGTCCGACGACCGTCAACAAGAAGCCGGAGCCGGAAAGTGAGTTGAAACAGCGTTTCACTATAGAGAAACCCAAGTTGCGGAGCGTAGCGGTGGTCAAGCGGGACAAGTCGATGAAGAAGGTGCCCGCCGAGGCAGAGGACGAGGAGGCCGAGGAGGGGGAGACGGAGGAGGAGCGCGAGCGCCGGCTGCGCTTCAAGTTAGAGAAGCCGAAGCTACGGCACGTGAAGCGCGAGGAGAAGCCACTGCCCAGCAAGAGCACTGACGACCTGGCCAAGATCCGGCCAGTGCTCAAGAAGGTACCGAAGATCGATGAGCTCCTCAAGGAGCCCAAGGAGGAGCCCAAGCCCGAGTTCAAGACCAAGACCCTGCGGAAAGCCCCGTCCATAAAGCGCGAGCAGAGCATCAAGAATGGTAAGTGCCACAGATCCGATTCCGATCCAATCCGATCCTGAGCGGAGAGACCTGCAAGGTGGTCGTCTAACCCGATGCCCAAATGCCAACTGCCAAATGGAAGATTAACCGATTAACCACTGCGAATGGATCGACTACAATCCGTTACAAACCGCTGTAAATTATTGCTGAAGCTTTTCTAATCTTTAATTTCTAACCAGGTGAGGATTGGGGGGGTGGGGAAATGCAGGAGAAACTGTTCTTTCTCTTGCGTGTTTTTGTAGCTTTTATATCTGGCAAAAGGCTAGGGCAATAACCGTCACAGCGCCAACAAGGCGAATAAAGCGTCAACATGGCGTATGAGTGATATGTGCAACAGAATTGCTCATTCGAGATGGTAGCGTGAGTAAATGGGCATAGGGATGGGAGCGTGATAGAGGCTAGAGATGGGCGAGGGCATAGTAGAAGTGGGGCGATCAGCTGATGAAATTTTCTTTGTAGAATAAACAGTAAGACTGATATGTAGTCGAAAGGGGTATACAAATGGGATCCATATCCTCTCTATTCGCACGATAGTCGTTCAGTTTTACCATATATATCTCTGCTCCCAGAACTATCGATCCCCACCATAAAGGCTGCACTTTATCTTGCCCATCCCTAATCCCGCAGTAGCCGTTCCTCCCTCTCCTTCAACCTGCACTGTGATTGCTCATTTATACCCAAAAAATAAATACACAAAAATACGTATACGCCGTGTCTGTCTATATGGATATGCAGCAGCAGCACAGAGCAACAGAACAGTACAGAGAGTACAGTCATATATTTGCACAGGAGGAATATATATCAACTCGAAATGAGTGTGTAAAAAATATTTCATCAAAATGCTTCGGCCAAACAAAAACCACAAAGCGCATACAGCAGTGGCAAAGAGGCTGAGTGGCAGAGAGGCAGAGAGCCTGACGTAGTGGCAGGTGGGGGTGTGTGGGAGAAGGGGAGGGACACTAGGAAAAACAAGGCCATAAAGCAATATAAATATCATTTTTTATTTATTAAATTTTAGTGAGTGTTGTGCATTGAGCCGAAAGAGGCGCAAAGTGTGTTTCCCTGCAAATTTCTGTCGAGTTTATATTTGTGTTCGAGTTTTTTTTTTGGGAAGGGAGGATCCGATCCGTTCCATCCACCCATCCACCCACCAATCCTTCCACCCATCCAGCCATCTATTACCCTGGAGGTGCAAACAAAGTAGAGGTATTTTCGTTTTCTAATTCCGTATTTATTGCCACACACTCGACCTCTACACTCCTCAAGAAGACCCCGAATCAGGTCGTAATTTTCTAATGGACTTTCTGGCCGCGAGGCTGGCCTGAAAAAACAGGAAGAGCGCACCAGATCCGGCGACAGAAAAGACTAAGACGTTGCATAAGTATGCTGTCACCTGGCCTCAAAATTGAAATTGAATTGCACAGAGTCCCCAGGCCCAGGACATGCCATGCCCTGCCACGCCATGTCCCAAGGTGTCCCTCGGGGGGAAAGGCAACTAAAATGAAGTGAAAAGCTCGTTAGCCTTAAGCGTGGGGCAGTGGTAGTGGCAGTGGCACTCGGGAAAGGTCTTGGGGAAAGGTTACGTGTGAGGCAGTTAACTTTTCTTTGTCCCCCGTCCTAATCAGTGGGCAATAACGTGACCGCAAATGCGTCCTAATCTTGACCGACAAACAAAAGGATCCCGCAGCAGGACCAAGAGCAGGGGGAGGGTCCAGGTTCTGTTCCTGGGTCGCCAAAATGAAGCACCGCCTTGTCCTTTAAAGCTGTCACCCCATCGACCAGAGAAAAAAAAGGCAGAGCCGAAAAAAAGGAAAAAGAAGGCAAAACATTTATTTAATGTGTTCGGATGAGGTCCTTCCCGAAACGGGTCCTGGATCGAGGGTGGGAGTGGCGAGTGGCGAGTGGGGTGTGGGGTCGCTGGGGCCGATTTGAGTGGAGTTTCCTTTTTTATGGCCTAAGCAAAATTCATGATTATTGCTCATTCTGTCAAAACTACAACATAAAATGGAATGCTTTAAAGCCAGATGAGGAATGGTAAAGGAGGAGGGGATGTTGAGTCTTTCCTTTCTGCTTCAAGGATCTCCCACAACTATCGGACGTCGGAGTCGAAATTGGAACTGTCTCCGAAGGCGGGGGCAGAGGGGATGGGGGAGGGAGAGCGGGCCAAAGGAAAGCTGCCAAAGATATATGGCAATGTGCTTGATAGAGTCTAACTAAATGCCCCATTTATATTCAAATATCCGCCACTAAAAAACAAAACGAAATAAAAGACGGCGGTGGCCGCAAAGCAGGTCCCCCCTACTGTCCATCCACCATCCACCATCCAGGGGTGGAGTGGAGTCGAGTCCCTCTTCTCCAAAAAAAAAGGACAACAAATATTTTCTTTTATTTAAATGAACCTCATCTGTATGTATGCGTGTGTAGAGGCGATGCGATGCGAGCGACTTGAAACCCGTGAGGGCTATGCTTTCTGTACCAGTCTTTCGGGTCTTTCCTTCCATTTCTGTTCCATTTGTGGGCAAGTCTCTGTTCTGGGCTCTGTCATTAGAAATGTCGCCTATCAATAGGTGAGGCTCCACTTTCTCCCTCACTCTGTGTCTCCCTCTGTGTGTCCCTTTTTTCCAACGAAGCATAAAAGATGATTAGGCTCTTTCGAATGGCCAAAATGACGTAAAAGGAAACCGTTCGAAGCAAAAATAGACACACACATCTACTCCATCGTATATATACGCGTATTAGTATATATATTGGCCTTTAGCTGTTAGTTGGCCATAATTATACTGGGCGACAATGAAATGGTCGACTGAATAATGGGATTAGAAATTAGATCCAAATTGAAAATTGCAAATTGAAACAGAACCCGTGAAGAAGGAGAACTTGGACTCAAATTAAAACTAAAGCCTAGAAGCCTTAGAGGTGTGTCTCAGGAGGGTTTAAGGTGTGAACGAAGGTTTCATTTTGAGGATTATAGTGAAAGGAGTGTCCCTGCAAGGGTTCTGTTTCAATGTCCATAGAATGCCATCAAAAACTGTTATATGCTTCCCCCAAAATTGGTTGAAAAAGTTAAACAGCAGTAAATTCTTTCATTTTAGGGAGCACACACATATTTCGAAACTTTTTTTAAGTGCGGGACCACAAAAAAGTAGATCTCCATCTCCCTCTCTCTCTGTCTCGCTCTCTCTCTCTCTCAGGGTCATAACCATTCTGGGTTTAAGGGATGTATCCTTTAAAGCGATGGCTCTATCAAAAACGCTAATCATACGAGGCCAACGAAGGGGCTCTCCCCCTTTGTATGGAACAGTCTCTTTCTGTGAGATATATGGGCTGGCTGAGCGGTGCTCCATCATCGTGCCGCAGTGGAGACAATGAAGTAAAGCTGCAAGCTGGAAAGTCACTCATCGGAGGAGTCCATGACTCTCTGCCTCTTCCTCTGCCTCTGTCGGGGTACCAGTCACCAGTTTAATCTTCTGCTTCAACATCCAGAGGAGCACCCGTACCAATCCCCCTTCCATTGTTCCTGTTCCCAGCGTGATTCAATGACAACGGCAACATTTGTGCATGCATAGAATATTCTGATGATGATAACACAATGGTTGTAGCAGGCAGGAGTTCCAGGGGGTAGTCTCCAGGGCGGGGGTTCCAGGGGGCATCACTGAGAGTGAGCTGGCGAAATTTATGTTTACATACCCCCGCCATTCGTTGTAAGTGCGGGCTTTGCGGTATATTAAGTGGGTAGCATCATCTCGGAGTCTCAGTACCCCCTATCCTCCATCCTCCATCCTCGACACTCCACACTCCATACTCCATCCTGCCTTTGCTTTTTATTTAAATAAGAAATAATTTTGTCGACATGAATGAATGAAGACGTTTTATCTGCTTGGGTCACCCTTCCGCCCTTCAACCACAAGCCCAGAACCCCAAAAGCCCCCCTCTCGGAAAAAGAAAGAGAGCTGCTTTTGTTTTCCTTCTTTCGTTTCTTTTTGCTTCCACTTTTGTTTGCCTCTGATTTAGGGTAACTGCTGCCTGCCTGCCTGCCTGCCTGCCTGCCTGCCTGCTTGCCTGCCTGGCACCCACCGTTGTGGCAGGGACACAGAGAGGACTTCCCTCAAAGACAAGAGCTACAGACAGACAGGGGGAGGGTATGGTCCATAAATTACCAAACTAAACGCGTCCTCAATTGGCTGTCCAAAAGTTGACCACGTATTTTAATCAGAGGCTACCATTTAGGGAGCAGTTCTTCCACCGAAGGAGTTCATTAACATGCAGACACGCAAGGGGGCAGCAGCATCAGGAGCAGGAGCAGGAGGTGGCAGTAGTATCCTCGTCCTAGACAATAATCAAGTTTCTCTTTTACACTGATTTCATTCAACGAAAGTAACACGAGTTTGGATTAGTTTCTTGTTGGCTCCTCCACCAGGTGCCGGGCAGAAGCCGAAGGAGAGGGCGGAGGAGTCTGAAAGGAGTCTGATAGGTAGGTTGGTACGTGGCCAGACACTGAGCAACTAATGCACCACCGTGGCAAACGGCAGCGAACCACTTAAAGATTAAGTGCATAGCCAGCGAGGCGCAAACCAAAGGCAAAGTCGAGGCAAAAGCCAAAACCGAGAAAAGGCAGAGGAGCGGAGAGGGGCGGAGAGCAGCGTAGGGCGAGCGGGAAGCCTGGAAGCTCAGACAAAGGATAATGCGGTGGCTGGGTGCCTGAGTGGGTGGCCTTGCCATCCTCCCTCTACCGCCAGAGTTGAGGCGGTGAGGGTTCATTCAAACAAAGCTAATTAACAGATTTGTCAGCTTTTCATCACTTGGCGGCGACGGCTTCTCTTCTCCGTGTCCGTCTCTGTCTCTGTCTCTCCCTCCCGTTCTCGCTCTCTCCCACAGGACGGCCTCTGTTGTTTGACTTTCGCACTTTTTTTTTAAACAGCAACAAAAACAACAAACAGCACGAGGAAGCGGGAGTGGGAGTGGGAGTGTGAGCGAGACAAACAGACAGCAGCAAAACATAAAGAATGCAAAGTATTCGATAAAACACACAAAAAACAACAACAACACTGCGTGTGAGTGTGTTAGACAGAGAAGTAGAGAGAGAGAGAGGAAGAGTGCCTGAGCAGAGTGAGGTTATGTAGAGAGCAGGAGCTCTGGCAAAAAATCGAAACTGGAAAAAGTTTTTCAATTGTTAATTACGAGGCCACGAGGGAGAGGTAAAAGGAAGACGGAGGAAAAGGCAGAGGCCGAGGCGACCTCCAAAGAGAGTATGGGAGATTGTTAGGCCAACAATTTAAGCGGAAATTTATTAGAAACAGCTTGCCGGAGGTGTACTCCTACTCCTACTCCTACTGCTGCTCCTCCTGCTGCTGTCCAGACTAATTGGCCTCGTTAACAGGGCTCCAACATACCCCCAGACCCATACCCAGACCCAGACCCAGCCAGAGCCACAGCCAGGCTCCAGCGAACACGAAGAAGTAAACGAAACGAAGAAGCGTAGGACAGGACTTTAAACTAACTAAAAACCAAAAAGAGAGCAGCAATGCGGGGGCCCTACAGAGGGTGGGGTGGGGGACTCGACCAAGGAAAAGTCCGGACAAAGTAAAAAATGCAATCAAAGTTTTGCTGCCTCCTGCTGCCTGCCCCTTTCGGACGAATTGAATGGTGTTAAGGCAATAAAACACCATCAAAGCCAGGCACAGGCACAGTCACAGGCACAGAGGCCCTACTAACTTTTCAATCTATGCTGCAACTTCCGACAGAGACAGAGATACAGAGACACACACAGAGAGGTAGAGAGACAGGGAGACAGAGGGTATGCCAAATGTCTGTGTCTGTGTAGGAGATCCACTCTCCTACGCCAATTGATATGTATGGCCCTGTGCCGGAAACTTTGAACAAACATCCCGGAAGGGAGGGGGAAAGAGGGATGGCATCCAAACAAAACAAACAAACAACTGACACAAATTGCAAACTCATTAAATTAAAATTATATTTAATAACCGCGAGTGCACGCAGCGAGCGCCAGGCGGCGATTTGCTCTAATGCCCCACAACCGAAACAACATCCAGCCATCCTAACTCTCACAACCCACCGCCACTGTGCGCCTCTGTTTATTGCAGTTCCCGCCCCACCGCCACTGCCCTCGCTGGTGCCCAAGGCCCCGCCACCACCGCCCCCGCCACTGGCCCCCGGCGAGAAGCGTGTGCTCTCCAGCACGCAGAAGGAGAACCTCGACAAGCTGAGGTAAGTCTGGAGTCACAGGAGTCGGGAGGAGGATGACCATCTCTCACGGTTTTCTGGTTTTCCTGTTTTCGGTTCACAGAACACGGCCCAGAAGGCGCCCCGACTGGTCCGAGATGATGAAGGAGGTGGAGAGTGGCAAGAAGCTGCGCCATGTGGCGTGCAACGATAGGTAAGTGATTAAAGAAGGATTCCTCTTGCGTCCTGGCACTTGATTAAGAGACTACTACATCCTCCCCCCGCCCCACTGCAGATCTCAGCCCATACTGACATGCAAGTCGATAACCAAAGTGGACGAAAAATTCATCTACGAGACGGAGAAGGACAACTCGCACAACAAGCTGCTGCAGCAGATCCAGGGCGGCATCAAGCTGAAGCCCACGCGGACCAACGATCGCAGCAAGCCCGTGCTGGATGGCCTGCGCAAGTTCCGCCGCCAGATGACCATCGAGGAGCAGCTGCAAAAGTCCCAATCGAAGGTCAACATGCTCTCCGAAGCCCCCAGCAGCCATGCCCTGGGACCGAACAGTGCCAGCGCTCTGGGGTCGGGCAGATCGCGGGCCAGCATCGCCTCCGCAATGTCCATCGATGAAGAGAGTCCCGACGAGCTGGACGACATCGACAAGATCCGCGACGACCTGCAGAGCACAAAGCAGATGCTGGCCCTCGAGCTGCGCAACCGGGAAGCCCAGGAGCGCGAGAACAAGAAGCTGCTGGCCAAGATCCGCACACTGGAGACGGAGCTGGAGCGGGAGAAGTCGCGCGAGAAGAACCTCGAGTACGGATCCAATGTCATCGTGGCCACCATGGACCCCACGCCCACCGCCGAGCAGACGTACGTGAATTCGCTGAAGAGCGAGGTGGAGGACGCCCGAAAGGTGTCCAAGGAGGTGGAGAAGAACTACCAGAGCACCAGCGAGCTGCTGGTGGAGGCCAAGACGGAGATCGAGGAGCAGCGGCGACAGATCCAGCTCCTCGAACGGAAGCTAGCAGCGGCTCTCCAGGTCAGTCGGGGTTCAGGGATCGGGGATGGGATTTGGAATGATGGGGCGTCGCTCGAAGTGTTGTCAGTTGAGGGGGAAGCGGGGTTAGTGGGGTCCGTAACCCATCTGTCCATCCGCCATCTTCCTCACAGGTTCTCCTCCGCACATTTTCAGCGTTTCCGGCGCAGGGAGTAGACGAGAGAAGCTAACGAAGCCACCGCAATTAGTAGCCCCGATTAGTAGTCCCCGCGATTAGTAGTTTGTAAATAGTTGTCCATAGTAGCGACATAGCCATAGTAGCCATGGAAACGAAACGAAACAAAAAACAGATCAGCTGACAACACACACACACATCTGGGGATGGGGATGGGGGGCTCCAGGCGTCCTTTTTCAATGGGGAACGCAAAACGCTAAACGCCAAACGCCACTGCACAGCACTACAAACACGAACACCACAGAAATGCCTGGATATCGATCGCCTAAAATCTTAAGTTAAGAGATCATCGCATGCCGCATGACAAAGATCCGATACCCAGTACCCGACCAACTCCAAGACACGCTTTCGCCTACCCCAAAAAAATTGCAGCAGCCACTAACCAGATTAACCCATTGAACGCTCTCTTGCAAGGGCTGTGCGACACCAAGCACTAACAGACTGCACACTAGTAAATGCTTTGCTTACGACGACGACGAGGACGACGACGATGACGACTACTACGACCACTACTATGCCAGCAAGCACGCGCCGCACCAGGTAAAGCCACGCACCAGCTGCGAAGGAGATTTCTAATCCGTAAATTTTGATTTGTGCTGCGATCCGCAGGGTGGCGGAATGCTCGACGGGTCAAGGCGGTCAAGCGATGCCAATTTCGGGCGCGACAGCTCGCCAGAGTTGGAGCTGGAGGTGAGCGAAAGCGATCCGGACGAGCCCGAGGAAAAGAAGACGGAGCGCAGGGAGAAGCGTGTGGGCAAGGAGCTGAAGGTCCTGCGCAGCAAGCTCACGAAGGTGAAGGTCAAGGAGGAGGCGGCCAAGAAGGAGAAGGATGTGCTCAAGCAGGCCATGAAGAAGAACCAGGTGATCCTCAAGTGAGTTTTCTTCTGCTATCCATTTGGAGTGCAGCCTCTAAAGAGGATTCTTCTGTTTGCAGAGAGGAGAACAAGAAGTTCAAGAAGCTGGAGAAGGAGGTGCAGAAGATGGCCGCCTCGATGAAGCTGGACGAGGACGATGTCGATGGCGAGGACAAGGAGGATGAAGAGGAGGCCGAGAATGAGCACGAGAGCGAAGAGGAGGAGGAGTCCGACGATGAATCCGAGGAATCCGAGTCGGGCGAGAGCGAGGCGGAGACGGGCAGCGAGTCCGAACCAGAGGTGGGTCCACCCACATTTCCCACATTATTTTATGGCACTCACCTGCTTCCTGCCTTCCTTCTTTCGATTCTTTTTTCCCGCGTAGGACGCGGCCAACTCCGCGAAGAAGGCGAACGTGGAGCCGCGTTTGAAAAAGCACGAGAGTCGCTTCGCGGCGATGAAGAAGTGCAACGTGCTGCTGCAGGCGAACGTCGACAATTTGCAGGACCAAATTGTGCAGGTACGCCACCGGGCCACCAATCTGCAGGACGAGCTGGACGCGGTGATTGCGGATCTGGGCTTCTAGGGCGGCGGTCCACACCAACCACGGGGAATGTACAATGTGTGTTTCTGTTTTCTTTTCTGTTTGCTGTTCTGTTCCTTCCTTTTTAGCCTTTTAACCAGTGTGATTTTTGTATTGTCGTTTGGGGGCTTTGGAGCGTTTTGGAGAAAACAAACAAAAAAAGTCGGCGTTTTCGTTGTTTTTGGGGGGCAGCAGCTGTCCAGCAGTGTGACTGACCCTCAGAAATATACCGAAATACGTCACATATTTCAAAATATACCGTAAATATACTGACGAATTATTTGTATTCAAGTTGCATCATATTCCTCGTTTTGGATATTCCATGGAATATAACTAGCTGGCTAAGACCTGTGGGTCTGAACTCACAGTTTTATCCGGTTATTACATCAATTTCCTACAAGACTGGTTAACTTTAAGTTATCATCCTTATTGGATTGTTTATAAAATAAGGTTTAAGCAAAACCGGTCAACAAAAATTTCCACTAAATTAATTTCCTTTCATGGTAACTACATGCTACATATTAACTACATTTTTATGTAATTACCAAAGGCGACACCTGAAGGGGAAATGTGTACGTTTCAAACATTTTTGACCGTTTTTTTTCATATAAGCCCCATGGAAACGCCAGTGTGAAAAACCTCCGTTATCCACTTTTTGACATGCCTTTTTTTCCGACATTTTTGAAAAAATTGAGATTTTTATGGCAAACGATCAGGAATTCGATTCTGATCACGAATTAGTATTCGATGTGGCCTGGGACATGGCTCTAAGTGGCATTTCTACACGGTTTCTACATTGGTGCATTGGACAAGAGGGTGAGTCCATAACGCGTCTTAAAATATACTGGAAAATACTAGAAAATACTATGAAAAGTATAAAAATTGCGAGGTGTGTGAGCTAGACGTGGTGGCACTGTTTACTGTTAACGAACAGCACGATGCGTGCTGTTGCGTGTGCTCAAAAAAATCGAATTCAAAGGCGGAATTTGAATTGGTTGAAATTTGAAAAGTGCAGACTAAAAGGAACAACATTTAAACAGTTGCGATTAATTCATAAGTTGTATTTATTATTGTATTTAAAGCATGTATAACAATGTACAAAACAACAAATCGGCGAATTGGCTAAACTAAAACACACACTATGAGTATTTCAATATGGGAACGTATGGGTATCACGAGCACCGCACCTCCTCCGCACTCAGAAAACTGCCTAGGGATACGGCTATTCGAATAAACTATGCTATGCTGAGCCTCTTGGATATGCTAAGTCTACGTGTATCATTCCATTCCGTATGCTTCTATTTGATTGCGTAGTACTACGATGTACGATGTACGTGTGAACGATGTGACTAGACATTACTCGGGAGAAACCACGGCGTGTCCTGCCTCTGAGCGACACCCCCTTCCGTCTATTCCAGTAGGATTAGTCGCAGCCGCTTGCGCAGCGACGACTCCCGCGGCAGTGTCATGGCCCACTTCTTCAGCGCTGTGAGGATGACTGAACTAATCACCATGAGGGCTCCGAACAGTGAGTATCCATTGGGCGCCTCGCCGAAGAAGATCATCTGCCAGATGAATGCGAACACGATGTCGGCGCACCGGGCGATGGCAACTGGGCCGGCCTGCTCGATCTGCAGCGAGAGGGTGAGCAGGATTTGACCGAGGAAACTGAAGACTCCGAGAACGAGGACCAACCAGCGGTCACGTCCGCAGCTGGGCCAGCAGACGGCTCCGATGGAGGCGCACACGATGAGCGTGTACACGAGGGCGGTGGCTCCGAAGTTGGTCATAATCACGGAGAAATGCAGGTTCTTGAGCGCCCGCAACAGGATGTAGACATTGGCCCCAAACAGGGTGGACGAGAAGGCGGCCACTGGTCCCCAGATGTCGTATGGCCTGCCCGTCAGCTGCTCATCCGGCGGAGGCGTCGTTTCGCCAAACACAAAGGGCGGCCGAGTGATGAGTACTACGCCGACAAGCGTTATGTTGATTGTGATCACATTGAACATGGTGCAGGGCTCCTTGAGGAAGGCGCGCGCGAAGATGGCCACGAAGACAGGCGTGGAGAAGATGATTACGCTGGCATCGGCCAGTGGCATGTGCCGGAAGGCATAGAAGCTGAGCATCAGGCCCGTGGTTCCCATGAAGCAGCGCATCAGCAGTATGACCCGCGTCCCCTGCGGAAAAACTGGTTGGCGGGTGTATATGAGGATGGGAATAGTCGGGAGCAGCACCCCCACAAAGCGGAATGCCGCCAGCTCCATGGGATTGACATCGACCAGTCCCTTGACGATCACCGAGCACAACGAGAAGAACAGGGACGACAGCGTGGCCAGGATGATGCCCAAGTATGGACAGTTGACGCTCGTCTTCAGTCGCTCCAGCCAGCGATTCGACTCGTCTGCCGTGTGGGAGCCCTCCAACTCCTGGAACTGGTGCAGCTCCAAATTCTCTGTCATTTCTGGGGTTTCTCTAGCAAAGTGAAAAATCGATGCCGTTACAGAAACTGTGGCAGGGATTCTCTTCAGCCGCGCCGCTCTTCCGTCTGCTGAGGCCTTTGCTCGGGCACTTCACTTCCACATGACTTCTCCGGTCGCGTCTCACTTGGTTTTATTCATTATTCAATTTATTGTTTTTAATTTATCATTTAAAAGTCTTCACGCGGATTTCCTTTAGGCCCGGGCTGCCAACTTGTTCGAGTTTAAACTATCGATAGGCAATATAATTTTAATGAAATTAGCCATGAAACTATCGATAGTCATTGAATGAAATTATCGCTAGTTTCGGCATTTCCCCGATAAGTCGTTGAAATGTTTAAATAGAGGGGGCTCAAGTGTGCTGAGCTTTTTTTGTCGGATGGACTGTAGAGCTGTCAAACCATCCATAGTGGCGCCATCCATAGTTTTGAATTGAATGATTTAAAAAATCGATACTATCGATAGTACCCTCTATAGTTGGACACCTCTAATGGACTGGACAGCTGCTGCCCCACAACGAAAACAATGAGCGTTGACAATACAAAAAAATTAGCTATTATTGCTGCCGGAGTGAGTCTTGTGTATGTCCTGGTGCGCCATAAGCACTCCCTGCTGTCCAGGCTGCGGCGCACATGGCACTCGAACAGTCCGCTGCACAACAGGCGCATAGAAGTCATCAACTCCATCCATGACCCAGCCGCCCAGGTCGTGCTAAACGAGCTGCGAACGTGAGTAATGTCCGGCGGCGTTCCACACGGAAACTAATCTAATCAGTAATTGCCGATCCTCAGTCACTGCCAGAGCTTTAAGGTGGTCGGCTTCGACTGCGAGTGGATAACGGTGGGGGGCAGCCGGCGACCCGTTGCCCTCCTTCAGTTGAGCTCCCACAAAGGACTCTGTGCTCTCTTCCGACTGTGTACTATGAGGCAGATACCTAAGGACCTGCGCAACCTGCTTGAAGACGAGGCAGTCATCAAGGTGGGAGTAGCGCCTCAGGACGACGCCAAGAAGCTGGCACACGACTACGGAGTGGGCGTGGCCAGCACGCTGGATCTCCGCTTTCTAGCCGTCATGGCCGGACACAAGCCCGAGGGGCTGGGAAAGCTGGCCAAAACACACGTAGACTTCGTGCTGGACAAGAACTGGCGGCTGGCATGCTCGAACTGGGAGGCCAAGCAGCTGGAGTCCACTCAAATCAACTACGCCGCCAACGATGCACTGGCTGCCGTGGCCATTTTCCAGAAGCTATCCAGCGATCTGGAGCCACGCAACTTCTGG
The DNA here is from genome assembly GCA_008121275.1 of Drosophila lowei. Taxonomy (NCBI): domain Eukaryota; kingdom Metazoa; phylum Arthropoda; class Insecta; order Diptera; family Drosophilidae; genus Drosophila; species Drosophila lowei. The sequence continues at coordinate 6,253,558 of CM017777.1, forward strand.
GACTGGCGGCCATTGAGTGAGCAAAGCTTTCGACCCAAAATCGAGCCCTTCCTGGACGTGGACTTCGCCAGGGGCTTCAACATCAATCTGTCGGCGGATGGGAGTCGTGCTCCCAGTTCTGATTCCCAGAAGCAGAAGAAATTGGCGTCTAAAAAGCAGCAGTGCCGCCACCTCGGAACTCAGTCTAAGGTCTTCTATGACAACTGCCTGCTGCAGGCCCCCGACGGGGAGCTCCTCTGCACGATGGATCGCCGCAAAGCCTCCTGGTACTTAGCACAGAATCTGGGTACCAAAGTCAGCGAGAATCCGTTCACAGTGCGCTTGAATTTTGAGCCAGCGGGACGGGCCGTTGGAGAGGTGGGACGCTACTACCAGACGCCCAAGGAGAACCAGTGCGTGGTGTGCGGCAATCGAGAGGCGTTCATCCGCAAGAATGTAGTACCGCATCAGTACCGGAAGCACTTCCCGGTAGTCATGAAGTCGCATACCTCCCACGACGTTCTGCTGCTGTGTCCGCCCTGCCACCAACTGAGCAATATCTCGGATCTGCGGGTTCACTGCAAGCTGGCCGCCAAGTGCGATGCCCCGTTCAAGCACAGCGAAGGCAATGTCCGGTATCACGTCGATCCAGAGCTAAAGTGAGTCCTGCCCCTGCCGCACTAAAGACCCCATCCATACTCGAGATAATCTCCGTTCTCTTCTGACTTTCAGGCGGGTCAAATCGTCTGCCAAAGCACTGCTGTTTAATGGCCACCGCATCCCCGAGCAGAAGATGGAGGAGATGCGGCGTACGCTTCTGGACTATTACAAGGATCACACCGAGGTCACAGAGCAGCTGCTGAGGGAGGCAGCGGACGTAGAGTATCGAATGGAGAACGAAGACTACTGCCAACACGGCGAGAAGGTGGTACAAATGTACCGCCACGAATTTGGGGGCCTCATTGAGCTGGAGCGGCTGTGGCGAGAGCACTTTCTGCACACCATGGAGCCCAAGTTTCTGCCCGACCTGTGGAATGTCAACCACAATGCCGATCGCCTGGAGGTGCGAGCCAGCGAGGGGCGCGTAGACAATGCGGATTTGCTGGTGGCGGGACTGGAGATGAAGTCAAACAACGAATAATCGATGGGGGGACTGTTTTGGTTTGCCGCGGGCTTTGTACGTTTTGTATTTTGGTAAAAATAAATTACAATTCAATTTAATTTGTGCTATGGTACAGGAGGCAAATGAGCATCTCGGATTAACCTACAACTTGACTATAAATATAAAGCTTACCGTATGAGACGAGACACTATTACGTGGTATACAGTATATACAATTACAACTGGAGCACCTTCGAGTGGCAGCACCTTCGACTGGGAGCTGGAAGCAAAAGCTAGATAAACTCGAATCCTTCGTACTTGTAGTCCGTTTCGATGCGTGACTCCGGTAGGATGGTCTTCCCCGACACAACGTCGAAGGCAGTGATGAAGGTGGAGGTCTTTCCGTTGAGCTCCTCGGACTTGATAGCAATGATGATGCTGTCATCGGTGCCGGGCAGGAACTTGAAGCTGGAGAAGCCGTGCGTGGGCGCTCTGTTCTCCGGGTTGAGCCGAATCGTTTCGATGCTGTTGAAATTCTCGTCGGCCGACACCAGGACATTGCAGCCCATGTGCTCGTCCTTCGTTTCATTGTATCTGAAAGGGGATCCATCGATCGATTAGGGCCTTATACTGATTCTCTATGGATTTTCTTACTTCTCCTTTGAGCAGCGACGAGGCAGGAAGAACCAGCGCTGCTTTAAGTCCGACCACGCCCCACTCTCGTGTATCATGTAGCCGGGCCAGGAGATTTGCAGCGATTTCAGCCGCAGCTGCTTGTAGTTGTCCACCCAGTTGAGAGAGCGCACCTCCCCACTGGGCGATATGGCCTTCACGTACATGGGATTGTTGTTCTCAAAGTCCCCCATGCTCGTCGTCCACTCCTTGCCCATGGAGCCCACGTACAACGTCTGCTGCTTGACCGTGGCCCACTCCGACTTGAATCCCTTGGCGCTGTGTCCGTCCCCATCGAGCAATATCACCCACGGAATGGGCTTGTCGTTGACAATCTCGTATATGAGGCCCGTGCGATCGTCGAAGCTGAGCAGGCGTCCGTTGAATGTCACCAGCTCGGACAGCTCCATGCCACGTCCCTTCAGCGCAAAGGCCGACTCCAGCACGGTGGGCGCCCCGTCGTCCCAGCTTATTTGGATCTCGGCCTTCGAAACCGTGAACGTGAGGTAGCCCTTCTTGAGGTAGCTCCGCCACGTGCTGCTGCCGTCCGGCTTCGCTATCTTCGAGCTGGTATCTAGATCTGCTATCATGGCGATCCGGTAGTTGATAACGCCGCCACGCAGCCCCAACGGCGGCGTCAGCGGGTAAGTGGTGTTGTACGCCTCCGTGACTGCTCTGCCATCCAGGCTCTTGGCATTGGCGAAGCTCCTGCGCAGCCAGTAGCCTTCGGAGGAGGAGCGGGACCCCTGGCGGGCGAAGTAGAACAGGAGCACCAGAGCCAAAACACAGACTATCAGCAGAGCAAAGTGGTAGTTGAAGCGAACCGTTCGATTTCCGATACGATACGTGGGCGTTCGCAGGGCAGAGCGCCAGTCGTACATGGCGCGCGGCGAGGTCTCCAGTTCCCTAAATGCGAAGGTTGGACTTTGTTGCATTTATGTGGGGCTTGAAGTTGGAGTGTGGCACAAACAAAACTTGTGATGTGTCGTATGTATGTGGAAATGTATCAAATGTGTAGTTACCGTGTAGTTAATGCTGGCCGAACAGCTGGTGGATATATATAAGCATGAATATGTCAAAAACATTCCATCCGGGAAAAAGTCATTATTAGTTACTTTTTAAAGCAGCTTGGAAAACAGAATAAAAGGGAGTAATTAAATTTAGCATATCTTGCAGAAAATGTATCTATATGTCGGATAAAATTATGTGTTCAGGTATGGAAGTTCTAGCTAGCTAGTCATATTAAGCCGAATATCAAAACTGAGGAATATGGTTTTCAATCCTTGACCGGGAACGATTAACCCATTGTAGACCAAGGGGGTATTTTAATATTCCACCGAAAATAAAGAAAATTTAATCATTTTAGCGCTGTTCAGGTGAAAGATATCGTGGTTTTTTTGAAGTTCAAAGAAAAGATGGCATGGATCTACAAGAAGAATCTACAATCGTTAATATTTTCCGCCATTTACCTCAAGTCGATGAACTGTTTAAACAGTGGGGGGTTAAGTGGGCTAAGTTTGATTTCTTATCGGTATATTTACGGTATATTTAGGCCACGTACTTTTTAGGCCAGATCATCACTAAACTAAACAATTAATTAAGGATTAAAATTCTAAAGACAGCTGCCTGCAATGAACGTACCCGAACGCAGCCGTTTCGTGATCTACGCCGTGGGAATCTTCGTCTGTTACTTTCTTTATGGCATTGTTCAAGAGAAATTGACGCGGGGGCGATACGGCGAACAAGTGCAGGCAGATGGATCCGTGGGCGAGCGCTTCACCTTTGCGCTGGCTCTGGTCTGGGTGCAGTGCCTCTGTAATTACATTTTGCAAAGGGTGAGTCGATCTACATCTGCTAAAGGCCATGTTTTCTGACCATCTTTTCGCAGTGCTGCTGACCGTGAAGCCGCAAAAGGAGGACACCACCCACACCGGTTCCTATGCGGCCTGCTCGCTCACCTATCTGCTGGCTATGGTCTCCACCACAATGGCCATGCGCTGGGTGCCCTATCCCACGGCTGTCGTGGGCAAGTCGGCCAAGCCGATACCCGTCATGATTCTGGGTGTGCTCATCGGGCGCAAATCGTACAGCTGGACGAGATACGCATGTGTCCTGAGCATCGTGCTGGGCGTCATTCTGTTCATGTACAAGGAGGGAAAGGTCGCCAATTTGCCCGCCGAGACGACTATTCTCGGCGAGGTCCTGCTCTTCCTCAGCTTGTCCATGGATGGACTGACGGGCGCCGTGCAGGAGCGCATTCGGGCGGCCAGCTCGCCCTCTGGCCAGCAAATGATGATGTCCATGAACTTCTGGAGCACTCTGATGCTCGGTTTCGCCATGCTTCTGACGGGTATGCAGCTCATTCAAGTTGCCAAATCTTGCAATTGGAGTAATCTTCTCTCTTTAGGTGAGGTCAAGGAGTCTTTGCACTTTGCGATCCGTCATCCGGAGGTCTGGACCCATCTCTCGCTGCTTTCGCTGTGCGGAGCGCTGGGCCAGTTCTTCATCTTCCTGACGGTGGCCAATTTCGGACCCCTGGCCTGCTCCGTGGTCACCACGACGCGCAAATTCTTCACCGTCCTGTGCTCCGTGCTGCTCTTCGGCAACGTCCTCATTGCCCGCCAGTGGCTGGGTGCCGTCCTGGTTTTTGCAGCTCTTTTCGTGGATATGCTGTATGGCAAGAAGCAGTCGCCGGCAGCGGCGGTGTCGTCCAAGAAGCCACCCAGCGATGGCGGCAGGCTGTCCGAGGAGAAGAAGAAACTGATTTCATAGAATTTATTAGACGACTGTGTAGCCTAGTGTATATAGAAGACATCGCGTCTGGCTTTAGCCCTTTCCCGGAACTGCAAATCGTACAAAATGTTAGTTTTTGTATAGCCGCGCTGTAGCGAACAATGCATTCGATTCTTGATCTGCAACCTACAAAAATGTTGGACATTACTTAAGTAAACTAAACTATTGGTATCAATTAGAAAAGAACAACAAATATCTATAAGATCACTCGATCAATGCCCCAAACAATAATTAAAAAACGATGCTACTTTTATTAGTATTTTCATTTAATTAAATCTTATTTAATTAATTTCTAAAATTAATTAAATTAAATTTTGGTCCGACATGAAGTGTACAGAGGACGATTAACCCATTGTCAACCAGTTTGTATTCATATATTCGCCACGAATACGATAAATCTTAAAGAATTTCAGGGCAGTTTAGATGAAAGATAATGAGGAATTTTTTGTAATTATAGGAAGGATCTTCAAGAAGAATTTACAAACCGTAAAATAGAGGGGTGTTAAGTGGGCTTAATTCGTTTTTTCATCGGTATATTTACGGAATATTTGAAAATGAGACGGTATATTTCGGTATATGTATATTTTATCGGTAGATCCGCGGTCGCACTGTTGCCGTTGCGCTCGAAATTTTATTATTTTTATTTAAAGTTTTAACTGTTTTTAAAATATTTAAACTAATTGATCCTGCTGCTTCTTAAAAAAGATCAGCAACCGCAAGCAATGCAGTGAAATCAGCGTGACGGTTTGTAAGAGTGGAAAAACACACGTGTGACAGCGTAATAGCCCAAGGATACGGCGCGAAGTCGCGCGAAATCTTAATAAAAGTTTTTCCCGAGTGTCGTAAGTGAAAGGGCAATCAAAATGCCGAATGATACCAGTGCCTAAAGTGTTTTTAAGGATATAAATTCAGAAGCAGAACGAATTCAGTGCTAATTTACATAAATACAATACAATATTTTCATTGGGTGAGTTCTTATTCTGGTGTTGTTGTTGTTGCCAGCTGTTTGCTAGTGTGTATTGGCCACCCACTGCCCCTCGTGACGTTTTTTCCGTTTGGGCCTGTGTGAGTGAGTGTCTGTCAGTGATTTAACTTAAATTTAGCCACTAAATGCGATCGAAAGTGAGTGGGGGACGCCAACGGGCGACACAAGACATCGAAGTAATTGTGAAATATATGCGATAATGTCAAGTAATCTGAATAGCAGACCAGATGCAGGGCTTTGCAAAATTTCGATTTGGGTCTCACATGTTGTCAAGGCATTCGACGAGGATGAGAGGGTGTGTGACACAACATACACCCCCGATGTGAACGCTCTCTCTCGCTCTCCTTTCGCACTTGGCGCTCTCTCGGAATGGTGGGTGGTTGTACCGTTAGTATTTTGCCGGTTGTTGTTGATGTGCCTGTGACGTAAACCTCTCTTCTCTCCCTCTGGCACACTGTCTTAATAGAAGCCGGCGAAATGCCTTGCCCCGGCAGAATATTATATAAAGTTTTATTACATTTCATACTTTTGCACATCGTATCTACGGAAACTATAGTGGGAAAGTGATTTATGCTAACGCCCTCCCCAGCGGCAGATAGCAAAAGCCCCTCTTATCGCCCGCACAAGTACGGAGCGGAGCGCAACAGTAAACAAAACAAAAGAGCACATGCATAAATAATATACCCGGACGCAGGGTCCATACATATATACATATAATATATGCACGCACGATGTGGTTCATTGAAATGAGTTTTCACGCTGATAATGCGACACAGAGAGAGATTGATGGAGAGTGAGTGGGAGATACAGATAGAGAGACACAATTAGCTGCGGCATGTCTGGTTGGCCAGACATCCGCAAATCATTATATAGATAGGCTGACAATCGAAATAAATACTGACATCATGTGTTAAACGAAATTCTGAATGAATGTGGTACATCGGTACATCCTTCTTTTGCCACCCTATGACCCTCAAAAACTTTCACTTTCGCCGGGTTGTGGTCGTCACGGCTCTCACCTGACGCCGAAGCCCGGGGCAACAAACGCATTTGACATTCGACCAAAATAAAAGCAACAACCAATTTATGTGAGCAATAAAGGCCAAAAGTAAAAGAGAATCGAGCTGCTCTTTCCCTATTTATAAACTGTTTTTCATATTTCACACGTTTGTGTGTTTGTTTGTCGGCCCCAACTGTCTGCCCGACCAGGTCCTCGTCACTCTACCAACCCCCCACTACGCCGCCCATGATGTCATCCTCTGTCGAGGACTGGTGCTTGCGTGGGGAGGGGGTCCGGTCCGAGTCACATGTTTGGATGTGCGCCCAAAAGAAAAACAAAGAAAACCCAACGAGAATAGCAGAAATTTCCTTTGTGGGTGGGCAAAAGTTTTCCCTCAGACGCAAATCGCGTCAAATTCTTCGCCAAGCGAAACGTGAAAATTGTTTGCCTCTAAACTGTTGACTATAATGATGGATTGGATAGATGGGTCGGTTGTACCTCAAATAATTGTCGGAAAATTCAAAAAGAAAATCTATTCATCGCTTTGTGAAATTGTTTATAATTTCTATAATTCTCCTTCTACTTGTAACAAATATTTTCTTACAATTTCTACAAGTTTTTGTGCGCTTGAGCGGCGGATTGCATACTGTCGATCAGTATTAGCTGTTGATTAGATATGCTAGTTCCTATGAAATATTTACTGGAAAAGGACAAAGTGCGGGAAATACGCTGTGGAAATGAAAATTGCACAAAGAATTGGAAGAATTTCAGATAATACGATTATTAATCGATATAAATTGAACACTCTTACACAATTCCTTGGAGAGGAAAAGTTCTTCGTCTGGACCTGATTTCGTCAGAGCATGAAATGGATACTGGATGCTTTTCGCCTTTTCTTCCTTCCCAAGTGGAATGAGTCACTCACTTTTCCAATTAAATTTCATTTTTATTTTCATCTTCATCATCAGCATCCTCCATATCCTCCCTCTTCCACCATACTCATCCCCATCAGCATCAGAAGCGTCGGCACCGCATCTGTACAAACAGTCTCCAATTAGCACCAAGCAATCCCTCCGCCTCTGTATCTCTTTCCATCCCTCCCCCTCTCTGTGCACTCACGTGTTTGGTTTTGCAAAGGAAACAGCTGATGGCCGAACGCTCTTTTGTTTCTGTTGTTGTTGCGTATACGCAATTTCTGGTTCGTTCTGTGGGAGACGACTCTCTGCTTTGCTGCTGTGCTTTTATGAATTAAACATAATGCTGCTCTCTCTATCTCTCTTCGCTCACGCTCTCTTCATTGCACATGCGACCATTTTTTTTATCTGCGTCGGCTTTAAATGAACCCCAATCGAATGCAGTTCAGTTTCTCTCTGGCATTCTCTCTCCGTCTCTGTTTTTCGTTGGTTGCACTTAAGGTATGTTAAATACCAGGGTAAGGCAGTAGTCTCTCTTCCTCGCATAGGGCCCGCACTGAAACAGGTTTGGCTGCCAATGAGAGGCCGCTCTCTTGCACACCCATACCTTTTATTGAGTATACCTTGCCTTGCCTGGGCTCTCTTTGTCAATTAGCGAATGCATTTTGGACCCTTGTTGGTGGACTAGTTGTTGCTTGCTCTTTCTCGCTTTTGGCTTCTTCGGCCGCAATTTCGTTCGGTTTATTTTGGTGCTGCATTCATTTTGGCCGCGTTTCGTTTTCGCTTTCGGACTCGTTCGGTCTCGTCGCGTCGCGTCGCTGTTGTTGGCCAATTTAATTTTTGGCAGTTGCATAAAACAAAACGCGAAATTCCGCAGCACCAGCCAGCCGCCTGCTCTCTCTCTCTCTCTCTCTCTCTGTGTCTCTGTCTCTGTGTGTGTCTCTCTGTCTCTGCTTTGTTTGAGTTCTCATGCTCTTTGTTTTTATTATTTCCACGGGCCCACAGTCGGAAAGTGTTTGCAGCGGGTTCTAAATATTATAATTTGGTTTTTTTTGTTGGTTCTCTGTTAATTTGTCGAACAACGCGAAAAGCAATAAGTAGAGCAAAAATCAATAAAAAAACAAAAATCATCAAACAGTTTCCGAGAACACATCCACAGTGGTTATGCCCATAACTGAATGATACTATATGTGATGTATCGGAATGATATATAGTACATTTTATTCCTGTGTTCGCTTGTGCGTGTTATGCAAACGTTCTCTTGGCAGTGCCGCAAAAAGACAATTCGCGAGAAATATCGGAAAATAAAGCTTACAAAATAATATTCATAGTGAAATTGATTATTGAGCAAATGTATTAATTAAAAGTGTCTATTTCTTTGATTAAACATCAAAATTTATAACAAAACAAACTTCAGAGTTCTTTCATTTCTGGGAGCTTACAGAACAATAAAGAAAATAATTTATTTAGGTAAATACTCGTAAATTGCTCGAATCAAATAAATATATTCCTTGTCTTGTTCATTCATTGACTTGTTTACGTAAATAAGGCGAAAGAATTCTAGAAAAGTGCCAAGGAATATCTGAGAGATAAAATACGGCAAATGCGAAATCAGTGACGTAAAATGGCAAATTTAATGGGAATTTAGCCAATAGAGAAATTTCCGATCAAACAAAAAAGATTTAGTCTTGAAGAAAACTAAGTTTTATAAAAATGTATGCCTCTAATGATTTTCTATACTCTTCCAAAATCTAAGATATTCATTTTTGGTCTAGTTCCAATCATTTTCTCTGCTTTACTGGCATAATTTTTCTGCAAGTAATGCAATTCTTTAACCATACCTTCTTCCATTGTAAGAATATCGCCATAAAAATCCACTATAAGCCCGTCTAGCCGTAATAAATGACATGCCATCTCTTTGATGTGTAGAAATGTCTAATAAAAATGTCGCACAAAATAAACTAATAAATTTCTAGCGAAATTCGTCAGAATTTGTAATTAATGGAGCGAAAACAGAGAGAACGTTTCAATTTGACGAAAAATTACACATACGCCGCGTTGTCGCGTGGCGGAAAGACAGCTGTTCGACCGCCCGTGCTCTCTCTCTTTCTTTCTCTTTTTTCTTTTCGTTGCCCTCTCTCTCTCTTTTTCTCTCTCTCTGTCCGACCCTCTCTTTCGTCAGTTGAATGACTTGAATGGCACACTTTTGAGGAATGTTTTCTGTCATTTTAGTGAATTTTGTTGTGAGCTTTTAAATTATGATATCCTCCTGCATGAGCGAGCGGCCATACTGGGGTCCGTTTTGTAGCGCACCTTGAGGCGCTCAAAAAGAAACCGTTGCGTGCAAGGAACCCGTTAATACCATTCACTGACCATTGATTTTCATTCTCTCTCTTTCTCTATTGCAGTGTGGTCTAGAATTAACTTTAAAAAATATATTATAACAGCATGCACAGTAGTGCTGGAGGAGGAGCGGCAGGGGGCGGCAACTATGAGGATGTAGCCGCCGCCCGCCGCGGACGCTTCCGCATCACATCATCCACGCCCCAGGGACCGCCGGAAACGACGCTGGGACGATTCCGCCTGATGCCCACATGTAAGTGTTGGATCGAAATCCTCTGTCTGTCTGTGTGTGTGGCGCCTCGTGCTAATTGTTTTCTCCCATTGCAGCTAATTATGGCGCCATTTCGCCCATCTTGCAGCGCGGGCGCTTCGCTGTCATACCCGAGGAGCCGCAGGCAGGATCCCCGGCGCTGGGTATACGTACACCCCCTCCCGGCGGCCGAACAGCACGCTCGCCCTCGCCCGAATGGGACTTTGACATTGAGCAGGTGAGTGGCGGGGTGGAGGAAAATGGAGGAGAACGGAGTTGGTACTCCATTCCTTTGGCTGTTTCTGTTTCTGGTGGCGTCATGGCTTCAGTGCAATGCGCCATTTTTATTGATTTTCTTTGGGGTGAAAATGAAGTTGCAAAGTTTGTTTGTTTGGAGCAGAGTTTGACAGCGGGGGCCGAAAGTGTGAAGGGCATACCAAGGCAAAAATGCTTCATATTTATTGCTCATAAATTGGTTTTTATATGGTCTGTAAAATATTAAAAATTGTACTTGGAATATTTTCAAATGGCTTTCACTTAGAATGCACACAACATTTGGTTGCTCTAGCCCTTATATTCTATGAGAATCTACATCTAGTAAATGTCATCTACAAATCGTTTGGTTTGATGTGTGATTTGAACTTCCCGCCCACATAAACATGCTTACAATGCGATGTTTCTAGAGATGTGCCAAAAAAATGGAATACTTATCGCATATTCGATTAATAACTGGGTCTTGTTATATTCACTCAAAATACTCCAGTGAGAAGAAAATACTTTAATTTTGTTTCTACAATTTGTTTTGTTAAAAATCTTGTTTGTTAAAAGGCCAGACTTTTAAAATTTAATGTCATATATAATGCGGTCCCATACCTCATACAGCGCTTGCATGCATGCGCAAAGTGTGAATGGCAATTTTCTGTCTGCCCACTGCCCGTCTTTTTAATTTTTAAATTAAAATTTTATCACGATGGGTGTTACGTACGTAAAAAAAAAAATCACCTAATTAAATAAATGGGTTTTAAGTGGGCTAAGTTCGTTTTTTATCCTATATTTACGGTTTCTCTGAGGGTCGGACGGTCCTACTTCTGCGCTCTCCTGCTCCTCTCTTGTGACGAAAAAATGAGTCTGGAGAGCGTAATTTTGAATGGACTATTGACACGGGTATGGACAACAGGCAAAAAGAGCTAAGTCAAATGGCAAGTTTCATAGAAACCCCACCTCGGCGAACCCTCTCAAAATCGGCTATTTGTCTTCAAGGTATATTGGGCAAAAGGGTTGATTTTACCTTGCATGAGTTGCGTTTTCTGGGCCGTTATGCCTGTTGTCCATACCTTTTTTCTGAGGCATTGGCGCGCAATTTGAAAGAACGGCAGACCCAAAGTATAATATAAGAGTTTAATCAGATGATTTAGTTGTGGATGTTGTTATGTTTTTTTATTGTTTTTCTTCCAACACGATTCTAACCCAATTTATAGTGTACAAATAAAACGAAAGCGGTGGTACGTACGGTCGTTGTCCGTCTTTTTAATTTTTAAAATTTAATTTTATCGCGAGGGGTGGTACGTGCGGTCGTTTTGTGGAAAAACTTCCAACAAACAACTACGCTGGCTGGATATTTTGATACTTGTGTGTGTGTGTGTGGAATAAGAGTGTTTTTGTGCCGAATAAAATTGTTTTGTGATAAGCTGCGTACCAAGCTTTTAATTGTGCGCAAACGGAAAGGGCAGCGGCCAGCAACAAATGCAACAACAACAGAACCCCTCGTGAAGTGCAATATTGTGGCATTTAATCTTTTGCTTTGCTCTTGGAAATGTGCGCAAAATACTTGGCAATCGACAGTCAGTATTTACCATTTAGTTGATCAACAATAGCAAGAATTGTGTGTGTGGAGGGAGTGTACATATAATTCCAATATTAAAATAAAAAATCAATAATCAACGATCAGCTGTTGCGCACACCAGCACACATTCACACACATGTGCACAACAGTGGAAGCAGCGGACGTTGGCAGTGTCGAGAGGGGAGGGATGGAGGTTTGGCAGCGTTTGGAAATTTTCCATGGACAAATAAATACTTTTATTTGCCTGCGTTGCTTCTTTCATTTCTTTGCGAGTCTTGCTGCTTTTTTGTTGTAATAATTCTTAAATAAATTAAATTTGTGAGAGTGCCTGCCAGTGACGTAGGCAGTAGCAGCAGCAGCTACCCTCCGCTGCTTCCAGTTCTGCCCCGATCAGTGGTGTCCAAATTGGAAACGCGCGCCCGAATAATTTTTCCCGCTCGTATTGTTTTTATTAAAATCAATTAATTCTTCTTATTGCTGCTATTGCTATTGCTTTTCTTCTTGTTGTTGTTGTTGCTACTGCTGCTAGTGTGTGATTTATTTGGTGTTGAACAAAATGGCTGATAATTACTTAAGCAGTGAGAAATGAGTGCGTGCGCGCGTGTGTGTGTGTGTGTGTGGAAATGTTATTAATCTAATCTCGAAAGTCAACACCTCTCAAGTGTTTGGATGTTGAAAACCCCTGCTCCCCTCTGCCCACTGAAATAATAATAATAATTTCGTTTTAATCTTCAACAAACGTCCGTTCTGTTCTTATTTACAATGATTTTTAGCCTAATCTCGAAATTGTTTACAAAATTCAAGAGTATAATAGTGTTTTCGTCCGTTCACATAACTGTGACGGTGACGGTGACAGTGACTGTGCCAGTGCATTTTTGTGTGTTAAATTTCCATTCAACAAAAGAATCAACATTATTTCCAGTGGCTGATTAGCAAGAACAAAAGGTTGGTGTTACTTTCTTAGTCTACCCTTTACCCCTACCCCCTCTCCTTATTCGATTGTTTAATTTCCAAAAATATATGATTTATTTTTGTATGCCTTTTTTGCGTTTCTTTTGTGTTGATATGATTCTTTCCCCTCCCCCATTTCACGTAGATGTGACTAAGTGGGAAATTCCCTTCACTGATGAGTGAAAGGGACATTTCCTTCCACTTCCAGCTATTGGTACTTTATTTGATGGCGGTCTTTTCAAACTACAAATTTTAAACTAGACAATTCTGCAAGGTAATTGAGTTCTCAATAACTCGTTTCCACGGATGATGAGTTTGTGGGGAATTCCCGTGATGAGATCATGTATGGGAAATACCAGATATTGGGGATATTTTCTTGGATTTTGCTCTACAATATCTTATCATCCGTATTATCTCTTTTTGGCAATTATCGTTTTGGTAATTCACTTAAAAAAACCACCTTTCAATTTAATGCCCAGACCTGTGGAGCCAACCCAGCAAGTGTTCGACCTTTGATTTCTGGCGGAATATAGTATATAGCATATAGAGAATATGGTAATATCGAATGCTAACATTTACAGTTGCGCCGATCGGCACGAGTTGTATGCCAATTACCGTTAAACAGAAAACTGCATTTCGAATAAACACGGATCGACCGCACAGAGAGAGTATTATGTACTCGTATGTACATACATACAGAGGAAGTGCGAGTATATAGGGGATTGGCTATATACATAGACTGATCGCATGCACACGATCGTTAGCTCTTGCCTGAAAACTGAAACTGTTTTTGTTTATCTTGGAAATTAGCAGGCCATCAAGTGCCTGTAATTAATTCTAGGGAATTATTCTATGGAATCTCTCTCTCTCTATCTCTCACTTACGCAATTTCTTCTCCGATTCTTTCGATTCAGTTCTGTTTATTCTTTCGTTCCGTTCCCTCAAGAGTTGAATGAACGTTCGCTTTCAATATCTTTTGGAGCGACCATCGGAAAACCAAAGAAGGCCCCTCCTCGACTTTGCTTTGGCTTGAAAATCAATATTTTTGTGCAAATATTTTGTTACGTATTCGACAAAACTACACAAAACAAAAGGCAATATTTACAAGCAAATTGCAATTTTTACGGGTGCTGCCAGAGGTCAGGGAAAGAGGCATTGCCAGCAGAGATAACAGTTTTTATCGATGCTCTCACGATACACCAGCAATCGGAAATTGAGGTCAAAACAAAACATATTTATTACTCAAACAATAGAACTTTAGAAACTTAAGATTGGAGATCGAATTAAACAGAAAGTGTGACCTGATTCCAGATGGTGTGATTGAGCTTCTCAATGGAGGACATGCGATCGTTCAGCTGTTCCAAAGCCTCCATTATCCTATCGAACTTTGCCTCAAAATGCTGCACCACGGTCTGGAGTTCCTTGCGAAGTTTCTCAACCTCTGAGGGTTCGCTCACCTGTTGCGTGAACTCCACGCTGTCGGAGAAGCCCGATTCGATTTCAGTGGAGGAATAGCCTCTCAGAGGCTCCCTCTCTGGCTGGCGGTACATGCAGGCTATACCATGGATGTACTCCCCGGGGAAATCAGGGTCTACAGTGTCCACCGTGTAGGTGATGCCATTGGGACGGATGAGCATGTCCATGATGGTCCGCAGGCTGAAGCAGTTCCAGTTATTGGCATGCAGATAAAAGTGCGTCAACTGGGAGAGCAATGGGAATGCCGTAGGATCGATATCCGTGAGATTGTTCCCGGAAATGTCCAGCTTTCGGAGTTGTGGCATCCCCTGCAGTGCCTCCAGTGGGAGTTCCTGCTGTCCAGTGCTCCGCAGATCGAGGAGTTCCAGCTCGGGCGTCTGCCAGCCCTCGGGCAAGGGCGCCAGCTGGGGATTATCAGCCACATCCAAGTGCCGCAGACGTGGCACACGCGTGAGGGAGGCCATCTGGACGAGCGAGTTGTTGCGCAGCACCAGATACTCGAGGGTCTCCGATGCGGGGAAGTACAGCTCCCGCACCCGGTTATCGCTGAGGTCGACCTCCGTCACCGATCCGTAGAGATTGACGCGGTCCAGCGAGCAGTTGCGCACCGACAAGCGGCTGGCGTTCAGGTTGAGGAGCAGCACCGTCAGCCGTGGATTGTGTGAGAGATCGAGAGAATGCATGCGGTGCTCCTTCCCCACGCGGAAGGCGTACTCCTGCAGATCCTCCAGGCGATTTGTGTGCAGGGACACGCTATGGATGCGGGGATTGTAGGCAAACAAATCGCCTGCGACGGTGGTCAGCAGATTTTGGGCCAGGACCACCGTTTGGAGACTCTTTAGGTCGTCAAATATCCTTGGGGGAAGCTCTTCGAGTTGGTTTTCGATGAGATTCAAGTACTGGAGACTCTGCAGACCATCGAAGGTGTCCGTTTCCAGATTCCTGATCCTATTTCGATTAAGGAACAGGAACTGCAGATTCCCGGCTCCAATGAAGCTCTTATCGTTGAGTTCCTCCAGCAGATTGTCTGAAAGGAGGAGAATAACCAGCTTCTCGGCGCCGAGGGCAAAGCTGTCCCACCGCATGTGCCTGATGCCACACGATCGCATGTCCAGCTCTGTGACCTCCAGACTGTACAACAGCCTCGCGGGAAAGTGCACAAAGGTGCAGTTCTCGAATATCAGTGCTCCAGTGGGTTGGTCATCGCCCACCACCTCGTAGGTGCTGCCATCCGGGGTGATCCTTACCTCCGTCTGAAGGTCAAAGGAGGCCCTCTCGTCCTCCCTTTCGAAATTGAAGCCACTGCAGCGGGTCTGCTCAGCCTTGACGAGGCAGTGATCCGCCAAGCTCTCCACGCGGATGAGATCTGGTGTGATCTCTGCTGATGCCACCAACACCACAACCACACTCACCAGGGACCACACCTCAAGGCAATTCCGGACGTACATTTGGTGCGTGTGCTGTGGCTGTGCTCCGCGGTTCACGATCAGCTCTCAACTGAAATGATAAGCCACGAATATGATGCCATAATGCTATAATTCTATGTCTCCCATCCATCCATCCATCATTTCTATATAATTTTCATTCTACCGAGTAGGTATTCATGGTGTTTTGATTTTGCAAAAAAATATTGAGCACAGCTTCAAACAGCGTCTCAATGGATACTCTAACTACTGCTCCCACTGTAATACGCGTTTTTTAGAAATATCGACTGTTATCGATAAGTTTTCACATATCAATCGATATTTATCGATTCATTTGTATACAGTTCATCACATAACCGATCTCTTCCAATCCAATAGGGAAAATATCAATATTTATCGAAACAAGTTGTGTTATGGTTTTATCAAGCATTTTAAATTTTGTTTTGTACTCAAAATTGCTGCTACAACCAATCTGGTATTATCCCTTTTTTCAAGTCAATGCTTAAAATATAACGATAAATAATCGATAACAACTAATAGATACCATCATCTATTTAATAAGATCTCCCATCAAAATATATCTCATGATTGCAAGATTTTGTCAATATCGCTCGATATCAAAGTGCAATTATCGTTTGGATCTATCGATAAATGTAAAATTGATTTCTCTTCATATTTCATTAGATTAAATGTGTAATATGCTCTATGCTGACATTTGTATAGGGAAAATAATGGATTTGCGATTGTATGTAGTGTTTGCTTGTGACAGCAAAATATAATCTGTTTTATTTTTTTGTCATCATCGTTTTGACATGTGTATTATAATTATAATTCATTCGAATCATTGTTTAGTTGGTTTTTTTTTCTATGGAGAGGAGCGACTCTTTATGTCTCTCTCTCTCTCTCTCTCTTTTCGTCTGTCTGTCTGTCTTTGTCTGAAGTTCCGCGCTCTGGTGGTTTGCTTCTGTTCTACAGAGAATGGCTATATTATGGCTATAAACGGATTTCAGCCCATGAAATGTCCAGCAAAAAATATGCTCTTTCTCTTTTGTCTGGCCTCTTATCATGGAAGTATTATTTACTTAATTTACTTAAAGCTTTTGTGTGTTTGTGGCACACAGAAGGTGGAAATCATTTGGTGGCTGATAAGCAGAGACTTGGCCATAGACTAGGGTATTTTCCGCCCATGAAAAACACGTGGAAATATGTATATTTCTCTGATAAATTTAAGTATATTTTATAGTTTTTCTAGATCGTAAAAGTCGCTTTTTAGAATATAAAATTCGAGCTAATTTTGCTGCTGCCTTGGCGGATGATTCATGTTCTAGCGAAGTTTTCTTTATAGGGTGGGCTTTTCTTTAACTGTTCTATTTCTATTTATTTACAAAGAATTCTCTTGGCAGAGATTCAAATCAAATTCTAGCAACATTTTACATACAATTTATATCATTTATTAGGTGAAAGAAGACCCTCTTTAATTAATGGAAAAATATCACAAAAATTATAATAATTCATTATCGGAATCGTCGTCGTCGTTCGGGGGAACACGTTCAACCTGCTTTTCAGTCGCTCAATTATTTTGCAGCTCAACGAATGACAAAAACATTTAAATTGTGGAAGGAATTCAAATTCAAAGTCGGTTAAAGCTTTCAACAAACAAATTTATACGCTTGTTGAGAATTAACGCCCGATATTTTCATGGGACTTAAGGTTTTATTCGAAGCAAACAAAACCGCAATTTTCCCCTGTCTTTGGAAATTATAATTGATCTGCTTACGAGTATTTGCTTATTGTTTAAAGATGATTATTAGTAGTAGTCAAATGGTTTTTTAATTATTTGAGCCATGATGTACGATGATGTATACATATATCTTTGTGTATATATGTATATGGCTTGAGTTCTCAATTGGAATGGCATGACTTCGTTTAGCGATATGAAACGAATGTCGCACTCTTATTTTCAATTCAATTTCCAGCAATTACTTTGCATATCCCCCAAGAGAACCCAGTCAAAACGGAGGGGAAGAATGAGAAGGAGTGAGGAAATCATCATCAGCATGTAGTGCTCCATCTCAGCCTCTATGTTGGGTTCAATAAGGGTATAAAGGGTATGCTGTATTTGTGAAGATATATTGTATGTAACACAGTAAGGAATCAGGTTTCATTCTCTTCGTTTAATATTGATGAAATCAATTCTGTGGATCTACAAATCGATAAGAATTCCAAAGATATTGTGCAGAAACCTAAGATTCCTATATATCCATCTATTATCTACCTATCTATAAATTTTTATTACAATCGGAGGACTATTCAAGTAGGAATAAGATTAAACGTGACTAGAAACGATTTTTGTAAGCGGAAATTCAGAAGAAATCTCCTTGTGTTCAGTGTTCCTATATTTTTCACCTCTCGTTTCAAGAGCAAGACTTCCCTCTAGTGTTGTAGGGTATCCTCTAGTTGAAACCTAGTTAGTCTTTCCAATCTTTTGATTTCTGTACGCCCGATCCGTTCCGTTCGCCTCCACCCCCGACTGCAGTTCCATTCAAATCAACGAAATTTCCACAATAGTTTTGCTGTGCAAACAAATGCGATACAATGCAGGGGAATACGTGCCTCATACACATACATACATATATAGATAATATATAGCCATCAGTCATGCTGGATATCTCTTTCTATATAGAACGTACTTTTACGAGTGAAGTGAGGTCTATTGTGGGGCCTGGTGCTCTTTTTATATGGCGCCTTCTGGCAGTTTATGGCACTTTATTTATTTCATTAATTTTATTGCTCAAGTCAGGCGCTAAATGTTTAAGATTTTCCAGAGAAATAAATCACAGAAATTGTAAGTTCAAACGATGACGAAATTGTTCATAGAATGATGATATAATTCTAGAGGAAAAAATGAGATAATTTGCACATTAATGCAGGGGCATTACTTTCTGGTTTATAGTACTTTAAGTACTCTTAAAAATTAATGGATAATTGAGAGGATAGAAGATTTTAATGGTTGCCTGTGTAATGGATGATTTAAGGAGTGATATTGATAGAAAAAGGGCATGGTATTGAAAGGAATTATACATGATATTATCTGATAGTATCTGAATATCGAACATCGACGGAAGTGATACGCATATGTACTCGTATTTACAGATGATAAAATTAATGAACAAAAGTGTTCATTCTGATACTTGTTTCATCCATTGAAAGTTATCATAAATAATTACTACAATTATTGATTAATGAATAGAGATAAAGGATGTGATTAAAGAGCTGCCACTTTAGCAGTTGAAGCAATACAATTCATTGACAGAAATAATGATTTTATGAAAGCGCTGGAACCGAATCTGAGAGGAAATTCTATACAGATATAGGAGATTCTCGTACTTCTGTAAACTAGAATCTTACATAAGTTTTTTTTTTATCTTATGCCGAGAATCTATTTGGAATAATACCGAGAATAATTGGTTTGTATTTCTCAATAAATAAGCAAAAATCGTTGAATCTAGACCGAATGTAGCCCCCAAATGAGGCACAACTGAGACACACTTTCAATGGTAGTCAGAGCCTATCGTATCAGCTGATATTCCAATAGCCTATAATTTATAGGATTACTCGAACTGCGGGGACCTCCGTCAATCGTCGATCGTTTCGTGTAGGAGTGGAGAGAACGTGCTTATCGCCCGGCTATTGCTTCGAAATGAACAAAGTAATCGCTGAGTTGTAGAGGAGCTCCGGCGAATATTCATTGAAGAGGAATCATAAATTTTTATGAGCAGAAAAAACAAAACAAAACCCAAAATTTTAAGACCTGTTTTTGGATGCTCTCCTTCTGTATGTTTGCCGAAGGTCGTGTTCTGTTCTGTTTCTCGTCTAAAATGTGCCATAAAAGCATCTCGAATCCAGTTCTATGTTTAGTTCTTCATCAACAAAGATCCACAGAGATGCTGTCGCTTCGAAAATTAGAAGCTGTGTTGACAATTCTGCTGTTTGTGGCCTCCAATTGTGAGTCACAGATGCGGATACAGGATGCAGGTACAGATACAGATAAAGTAGGGAGCCGGAGACGGCTAAAGGAAGTGCCAGTGGAGCGATTAGATTGTCAGGAGAGCCTCTGCGTGGGATTGGAGTATCCCTCAGCCTTAGAGGTGGCCTTTTTTGGTGAGAATACCGCGAAGAAACTGAAGGACTACAAAGCACTGATCATTCACAGTTCCCGATTGATGAATCTACCAAGAAATGTCTTTCAAAGTCTGCCACAACTCGTGGAATTTGATGTCTTGGAAAGTGAGGTGCAGCACATAGAAAGAGAGTGCTTTAGGGGTTCGCAGAACTTGAAGATACTCAATCTAGGAGGAAATTCTATAAAGAAAATGGAACGAAACACCTTTGATCTTTCGACAGAGCTGGAGGAGTTGAATTTATCCGACAATCAATTGGAAGAACTCCCTAGAGGAGTATTTTTACCGCTCAAAAAGTTACAAAAACTCAATCTATCCAACAATCAATTGAAGATTGTTTCTCTAGATGTTTTCACTCATTTAAATGAACTTCAAACCGTGAATCTAGACAGAAATAAACTCGAAGAACTCCCCAGAGGAATCTTTAAACCGCTAAAACTACTTTCAGCCAGAAATAATCTATTGGAACAGATATCCATGAATACCTTTGAATCCATAGAGCATTTAATACTCTCTGATAATCCACATCTAATGAGACTTCATCTCAAAGGAGACATCCAAGAGCTGCAGGCCTCCAATTGTGCTCTGAAATCTGTGATTCTCGATGGCCGCATCATCAGTCTTCGATTGGATAACAATCTTCAGCTGGAAGATGTGAAAATCACGCAACCTCAAGCCCTAGAGCAGCTCGATTTGGCCAATACGAACCTGTCGAGTCTGGATTTTCTATCAAAGGCCACTAGATTGATGGATTTGGATCTGTCTGGCATAGATAAGCTCAAGGATACGCCTGATCTATGGAAATCGAAGGAACTGGAGCGCTTGAGCATCACCTATCCCATGGATATGTTGTCGAAGTTAAAAGATTTGAACTATCTAGAGATACATCAGGAGAAACTGCGAGAGATTTACATCAAGGATGTGGATTATGATCTCTTTGTCAAAGAAGATGGGATTAAATGCGACCATTTGATGGAGCTCTTAAGCGACATGGAACTCCCGAAGGATGTGACCTTTTGGGAGGAGGATTCGACACTTTTATGTGGAAACCATTAAGTAAACTTTAAGGGAAATAAATAAAAGATTGCCCTATTTTTAATCAGAAAGTTTCAGGCTTCTTCTGTAGAGTTTTCCTTCTTTAAATGCATTTTCCTTTGCATTGATTTCCTTGCTCAAGTGATTAAATCTTTTCATGAAAGAGCGCTCAGATCTTTAGCGCACAACGTTCATCGAATAAAGGCCGCTCCAATGGTGTCTAAAAACAAGTTTGCTGTCGCATTTTATTAGCATTTGAATTTAATATACTACAGGGGTGCTTCCCTACTAAGCAACTACTACAGTGGGGATCGGTACAGAGTACAGTGGATCCCAGAGATCGCAGAGATCTCTCTTTCTCTCTCTCTATCTCTCTTTCTCTCTCTCTTTTAAGCTCTAATAGCGCTGTGTTTCCTCCATTTTGAGACTTAACGGTGGAGATATGCCTGGAACCGAAGCCACAGTAGGAGGTGGTTGGGCGCCAGGATTGGTGGGAGGATTGGTGCCCGGAATAGTCGTCTGTGGAGTGGTGGGAGCTTTCACAGGGAACATCTTCGAATTCATGGCCGCATCGGCCACTTTGTTGACTTCCTTGAGGATCTTCGGAGGCAGAGTAATGTCCAGGCTATCGGAATTCTGATAGAAAAGATAAGCAGCGGACATGAGACCCACCAGGGAGAGCGTAATGAGAGTCCAACGCAGACCAGAGTTGAATTTTAAGCCACTGAAAGGGAGAAAGAGGATCTATTAGAGCAGGAGACACATGCAGACCTAAAGGACACCCACAGGAATAGCGTATATTTGACCATATTCGTGTAGGTCTTGTTCAGGTGCACGCCCTCTTCGATCCAAAAGAGAGGAAGGATGAGCTTTGGGAGATTCTTCAGTGCCTCAATGCCCTCCACGGGCTCCATATCGAGATTGAATTGCAGACGCTTGGCCGCCTGAAAGGGAGTGCCAGACATCTAAAAAACGAAGATAGAGATATAACGATATATCCTACAGAGATTTCCATTTCTTTTTTACCAGCTCAAAATCGATATAAACCGCATGATCTTTCTCATTCGGATGGAGGCCATCAACGGCTGCCACGAGCTTTGGATCTGCATTGTAAAAGTGCGGCATGGAGGCCAACAGCGGTCCCCCCACACAGGGTGCCAGATTCATGGTGCCCTTCGGAGGACACGTTTCCAGATCCTCGGGATCATCGCAGAAGCAATGCAGCTTTTCCTCCGAACGCATGTCCCCCAGGTCCAGAGTGAATCTAGTGGATGGCATGCCATGATACGAGGATTTCCTCACATATGTGGCCCCCAAAGAGCGACACAGATCGGGGGTGAAGGCCCACAGTCCCTCCTCCTTTTTGAGGCCAGGGGGAAACACGGTGGAGTCGGTGCCCTCGAATTGGTTACACTCATCGCCCGGCCAGACATCCATTTCGGGTTCCTCGGCGAATCGTATGACTTTTCCCAGTTTCTTGTTATTTTTCACGCCCCGGCAGACAGTAAAGCGTCCAGCATCCGAGTGATTGGCCTACAAAAGAGAGGTATTTCTGCAGGCACTACAACAAACAGGGATCCATCCCCGAAGGACACACTTACCTGCCCCATAAATGAGAACAAAAAGTGCGTCTGGTTGACCTGCTTCGCTTGCTTCACTTCGCCCGTGTAGAACACTGTGCAGAGGGCCTTGGCAGCAAAGTCATCCGGGGAGCAGTCCACATCGATGCCACGGAAGAACAGATCCATAAACTTGGCGGAGAGGAAGGCCTTGGCTCCAGGAAACACCAGAGACATGGCCTTGGCTATCAGCTCCATCATGGCCGCACGCTCTCGTTGCACTGTAATGCCGCCAGGCTGGAGGAAATTGAAGGGAAAAATATGATAAATCGAATTCATAAAAGGGTACCATTCACCCTACAACAAATTCGCAATTCATTCGTTTTCCCATTTGAATTCATGTGGAACGCTTCATATGAAGACCTCTAATGCGTATCTCTCGGATAAGCATCTGAGTAATTGCATTTCTAATATGATTTTCACAATTTGATAGGTGGAATTTTTTGCTGCTGAGAATGTGATTTGCATAAATCCCACAGAGAGTGAGAGAGAGAGAGAAAGAGAGATTCAGAGAACAATGGGACTCATTAAGGTCATGTGCACTTAGAGAAGTATCTATCTATCTTTAGAGCAGTACCTTATCTATCTTTAGAGGAGTATCTTATCTACCTTCGGAATAGTATCTATCTTCAAACTAGAGGAGAATCGATTATTAATATCGATCTGCCGTTATCTTTAGCTTTAGATGAGTATCTATCTATCTTTAAAGGAGTATCTTTCCGTTGCTCGAGTACGATCTCTCTGCCTAGAGTTCCGCCTCTTACCTGCATGATGGGATGTGGCAGGGTAATAGTTTCCTCTCCCGTCAGTGGATACGATGCGTCCGCATTGAAAATAAAAGTATTCCTCATGGTAAAGGTGACCGAATCCTCCACAACGTCATCCACCAAATCAATCTTGTCCTTCCATTCACTGCACAAGAGGGAAAGATATCAATTTCCAGCTCTAATCTCAAGAATCGATCGCAAAACCCACTCAAACACAAAGGGACCCACTTCCTGGAGCCGTGGCCGTCCACCCTGGGATACATCCTCCGGATTGGTGACATTGAAAACGTAGAAATAAAAGTGTAGCGGGAAGGGTGTATTCGACCAGAGTTCCCTGACATCCGTGCCGGGCTTTAGAGTTACTTGCTACGGATTAAAGATACTTTTCGTTAGAGATACTTCTACGGGATGAATAGATGGAGATGCAGATGGAGCACTTTTGCGAACCTTGGAGATCATAAATTTAAGTATCTTTGGGAACATAACCCAACCGAAGAGAATGGCAAAGACGAGGGTGCCCGCGGAGGCAAAGAGCAGCTTCATGCGATCGAGTTTCATTCTTCGAATGTATCTTTTCTGCTTAACACTGGCTTGAAGATAGTTTTCTAACTTTAAAGATACTTTTCTATCTCCCAACTGCACTCCAAATGTATCTGCACTTGTATTAGATATGCAACCGATATTCGTATCTGTTTTCGGGGCTCTTCCCAGCAGAAAACGGCTTGAGACGTTCACAGTCGCGACGCAACTGAAATGCGAGTCTCTCGTGTCTTCAGAGTAGACGGACGGACGGTCGGAACTTCCTGCTCCCGCCCCCGCCCCCCCTCCACACAAATGTGAATACGTGCGAATATTATTCGTTTAGAGGAACACACAGACAATCTGAGAAACACGGCACTACTTATAAAATCAATAATTGCATGTATTTGTTGTATTATAAATTGTTTTCTCTCGGCTCACCTCCACTCCACTCCACTTTAATCCACTCTACTCTACTCGGAACATACTTATTTATTACGCAGATATTCATATTCCATTCGGTCGTAGTCGTACAGTCGAATGCGGTTTAACGAGATCTCGGGGATGGCTTTTTAGATGGAATACGAGTATATTTGATCATGCATCGAGCGATCTTCGTTTAATGGTTCTTACAGTCCAAAAACAGAAACCAGTTGAACGATCTTAGCGGTCCTTCGGGGTCTATTGCGGCCATAAATGTTGTCTGAAAATAGCTTGAACGGATTTTATGAGCTCTCCATGTATAGAATGATTGTCTAGTCGATTGATACGTAATCATTATACAACTCTCTCTCGATGTAAACCTGACTCTTTTCTGAGCCGTATATAATCTATCTTTTCTGGTTTTACAGTGAAATATGCTAATCTCTCACATGAACCTATACTTTCCACATCACTCTATCGCACTCTATCTGTATCTTTGGGGTGTAAATGCCTGCCAATATGCCTATCGAAATGAACCTATCTCCTACCTTTGGGCCTCCTTTTGAACTTGGACTTGATTTAGATAAAGCATTTTCCTCCTACAGTTGATATTGCATTTGACCCAAACACCTGGCCCATATTCCATTGTTAATCGCACCTCTCGTACTCCTCCTCCTCCGATGGCCGATGGATTGTTTATCTAATTGTGGCAATTACCAGGAGGCCATTTTCCACCGTGGGGAACCTTTGCAAGTGTTGATGGATGATTAAGGAATACGAGAAGGGGTATCCTCTAAAGGCGGCCTACGGGAAGGAGAAGGTATGCCTCCAAAAGAGGCCTAAAGAAAGGGGAAATATTCCGTAAAAGGGGCCTCAAGGAATGTACTTTTCAAGGAGCTCAATACATTTCAAAGGGCAAATGGTTTACTATTCTTAGAAGTGCTTTACAATGCAATGCATTTATTTGATGGGACCTTATGCTGATTCCCTTTTTGGGGATGCAATTTCAATGTTTTGTTTTAATCTCAAGAATTGAAGAGATCTAAGAGAAAGTGCTCAAAAAGTACTACTATCATGTGGTTAAAAGGGTCTCTCTCTAATTTCTCCTAAAAAAGTACAGTTGTGCTTGATGTTGTTTAGCGAAAAGGAACGCAAATGCGGTTAAATGCTTCTCGACAAAAACGTTCTCCCTGTAAAACAAAGAGTACAGTTGTGCTTGGGGTTTGTACTAATTCCTTGTGTTTTCTGTAGTTTCTCTCTGTAAAACGATCTTCAATTGGTCATAGCAGCGTTCAATGATCTGCCACCTTGAGTTGACATAAACAGAAATCGAAACTGAAACTGAGACTGGAACTGCGACTGAAACAGAGGGCAAAACAACATAACATAATGAACAGCAAAACAAACTTAAACGAATGGCAAAACCACAAACAAACACGTGACGCCGCCCGATTGTGGAACATATATGTACATGGACAGACAGACGGATGGAGGAGAGGGTTGAGGGGTATGGGTATGGGTATGGGTCTGGGTCTGGGGTCTCTCCTCAAAAGTGACACAGAAAAACGAGTCGCAAGTCAAGAGTGAAAAATGCAAATTGAAATGCGCTTGACAACAGTCCCAGACGCCAGCCCCCAAACCCCAGAGGCTTCGTCTCCAGTCTCCAAGTTTCTTTCGCGGCTGCTGGTTTTTTTTCTGCTGAACAAATGGAAATTGAAAAGCCAGCAATTTGATTATGTTCGAGGCAGAGGCATTGAGTAACCCGAAAGCGAAAGAGGAAATTATCAATTACGGATCCACAATTGTGGCTTGGAAGCTCTCCAGAGTGCAATTCACATATGTTGTCGAGTGAATGTTCATCATGTATGTATTTAACAGTTTAACAGATCAATTGGTTATCTATTTTCATATCGAAGAGAGTTTGTAGCTCAATTTTATGACATTTTTTATCAGAAGAAACCCCTAAAGAGGGCCATGTGCCTCGACAACAACGTTACGACTGTTCATGGGTACAGCTTGTATCTATATGTAGATATAGATACTGCTGCTATCTTTATGTCTTTTTTACACAGTAATGCAATAGATTGTATGCAGAATAATATCATAAACTTTCTTTGTTTTGCGTTTCCGAGAGGTAGAACAAAAGAAAATGGAAGTCTTTGTGGTAGAAAATCTGGATAGAGATGATTTTATCTTCGAAAATGGTTTCTATTGGGATATTTTTCATTGTTTTTTGTCATATCTACAATCGTTTCTGTTTATTGATATTTAATCATCGCTTAAACCTTAAATAATAGTAAATGTGCCTCAAAGAAAACGTTTCGATGGTAAAACCACCCACCAGATGTTAGTTTTTATAACTCTGTAAATATCCGAGACTCGGCTGCGGCGGCTTCTTTGTTGCCAATTAGCAGAACATCGAGAAAATCCCACGCACCGCCACCTCCACAATGAGAGAATCTCTGTTGCTAATTTCTCGACTCATTTGCGGTGAAGATAATGCCACCCGTATACTCGTTTTCGTATCTGTGTATCTGGCAATCCTTATCATAGGAAAAGTCTGTGAAACTTCGAAGTCTCTGAGGCTCTCTGTTGATTACAATATCAAATATGAACGGCGGGGACTGATGACAGCCGCTTAATGAATTGCTGCTCCCCGTCCAACGGGGAAGTCAAGTCAATGGGAAGCGAGTGACATTTCTGCTGCTATCAGCCATCAGAGGCCTTCATCTTCTCTCTCTTTCTCTCTCTCTCTCTCTCTCTCTGGAGTGAATCATCATTCATTACGGAGGAGGAGATCACGTGAGAGGGTTGTCAGCAGACGGGCGGGGGATTGCATAAGGCACTGCGCCAAGAGAACGAAGGAAGTGCCTCCATGCCTCACGCCTTGAGGCAGCTGGCAATCCTACATCATTTAGCAGCAATTACAGCCCACACACTACACTCGTTTTCATTGTATATTGTATTCGAATTTATATTGTATATTTATTTGTGGGCCTCAGTTTCAATACCAAGTGCCAAAGCCAAAACCAACTGCAATTGAATTTTGCATACAAATACTCGTATGCAAAAGGCGTTTGAGAGGGGTATACATATTGTAGGAATGGAATGTTACATTGATTTCTTGGTAGAAATACAGGCTTTGGCCTATATACTCGTATAATAGATATAGATAAGATATATAATGGAATATA
This sequence comes from Drosophila lowei, assembly GCA_008121275.1. Lineage (NCBI taxonomy): Eukaryota > Metazoa > Arthropoda > Insecta > Diptera > Drosophilidae > Drosophila > Drosophila lowei. Next base: position 6,281,027 of record CM017777.1, read on the forward strand.
GATAAATAGAAAGCTTTTCATTTCGGTTAAATAAAACACGCATCATGCAGCAACACCCCTCGGTCTGGCTGACATAAAAAACAAGCAGAAAACAATACAGAAGATAGAATAAAGTATCGAAATTTAGAGATTTCCTTAAAGAAATATTAAGAGATTCACCTAAAAATAAATAAATAACCTTTATAAGGTATCGAAGATTATTCCCGTCCTCCAACAGCTTCAAAAATAAACCCATTTTATTTGTAGAACTCATTAAAATGCAACTGGGGGGATAATTAATCACATTTAAATAAATATAATCTCTCTCGGAGACACAGACACACAGAGATACAGATACCGGGCGACCCCTTGGCGGCTGTATCTGTGTCCGACCGTCCGTCCCCCTGTGGCACACCTTTTGCTCAGATTTAATTTGTATTTTATTTGATTCTCGTGTGATATTTTATATGAAAATGAAACTGCAAAATGAGGCTTGAATGCCATTTTCTGCTTTTGTTATTAATTATTGTCATTGCTGCTGACGTCGACAGTCGACAAAGCATTTTGTTTGCTATTTTGTTGTTTTGTCGTTTGCGTGGCGTGGGGTTTCGTCTTCAATTAAACAATAATTTCGATTACGTGACTGCCATTACGCGTGAATTCGGGCCAAGAGTTCAATGTTTTTGGAATAGTTTCTGCCTCATTTGCATTGGATACAAAAAGCCAAGGAAACCTTTGGACTTTAAAGGGAAAACTATGAAAACAATGGTGAATAGAGGCACGTACTGCTTTTGATCCCAAAATGTGGGTTCTTTGAAGTATAATCCTCCAAAATGGAATAAATCGATAAAAGGAGGGAAGAGCTAAGAAATTAAGCTTAATCTTAACCATCTCAATCGATCTGATATCGAGAGATGAAAGCGAAATTATTTCGATAAAATTCGATCGATTTTATGCCATTTGGGTATCGATAATATTCTAATAAGTTCATTCCGTATTAAAAGTATCTATTGAAACCGCATGTATCTCTTGGATAAATAACAAGCTCTCCTCCCTTGAGAAATCTCACTCGTAAGATACAAATGCATCTGCAACAAGTGGTTGAAATTGTGCCTAAATGTGTATCTTCCTTCCCCACCCTTTTCCCTCCCACCAAAGACTCGAAACCGCAAAATTGTGGTATAATCGAACATATGGCATGACCGATGCTCGCGTACGCATCTAATGGATGCGCCCCGCCGCAATTAATGGCAATTAGATACAAATGTATCTGGTATCCACATATGTGTCTCTCATTTCGCGGTCTTCTCTCTGACGCACGTGTGGGCGGCAAATGGAAGGGGCGAGTGGGGGCAGCTGCGTGACTCACAAAAGACCAGCAGACCAAAAGTCAAAGGGTTCCCACTGCTCCCTCTCTTCAGAGATACAAAGATACGTTTTCCCCTCCTCAGAGGTACAGATACTGTTTTTTCTAAGCGAGAAATTTCATTTTAATTGCCTCGACACGAACCACCAGGCCAGGCTGCTTTGTGACTCAATCCCAACTGCATTTTGTATCTGACGGATACAACCGTGGCAGTAGCCATGCAATTACATGGCCATCTCCCTCTCCCTCTCCCTGCCCCTGCCACAGCCCCTCTGCTGCATGAAATTGTATAACATTAGACGCTACCCAGAAATCAATTGCATTCGTCAGCTGATTGCTCCGCTATTTTGTATCTATTAATTATTTATTATGGCTAGCCACCGTATGGCAATGTTTTCATGTACATACATATACATGAACATGTATCTTTGTATCTTTACGGTTCACTTTTTGCCAGACACTCTGGCGTCTAGTCGGGGCACTTGTTGCACGACATTGGATTGAGGAATGAATACACGAAAGTACACGAATGTTGTGGCAGTGGCAAACAAGAGGTGGATTGTCTAGAGGAGTTTTCCAAAAGTGCTTTTGAATGTAGAACGATAACGATTCGTTTAGGGATTGCATTGCTTTGATTCAACCAGATAAATCTAAAGATCGTTAACTGCTATCGTTAAGCTATCGACTCTTCAACCAAACACCTATCAATGCTTCATGCAACCCCGATTTGATGATGTTCTAGCAATCCTCTGTCAATCGTTCAAATGTAGATCAAAGAAGTCTCTCGTTCTTTTGGATTTTCCTCCCTTCCTGTGGGCTTTCACTCCTCTTCTGACTTTAGATACATCTTTCAAAGATACATCTATATATACCTCTATTTTGGGGCTGGATTTTCTGTTTTGTCTGCTGCCATATGTTGAGCATTCAGTATTTCAGAGGCAGAGGCAGAGTTTCTGCTTCTTTCATTTCGGTTTCTGGCTTCTGTTTTCTGGTTTCTGTTCTCTTTCGTTGTTTATTTATTTATTGTGGAACTTTTGTTTTTATTTCCACTAAAAACGTTGACGATGACGCAGCGTAAATAATGAAATTAGCTTTTGTTTTTGTTCGGATCGGATCGTTTCGTTCTTTCGAAGAGAAACGAAGAGGAAGTGCGCGGTGAAATGACGAGAATTTGTACATTTTCTCTGCCTTTTGTTTCGCGACCTTCACCTCTGTGGTGGTTTCGGTGTTTTCTGGTTTCCATTTCATGGAAATTGTTGTCTAAAATGAAAATAGATTGTTGAGAGATCGACAGAAAATCGATCGAATGTGGAATAGAAGAATGATCGGAAATCGGGTAATGAATGCTAGTTGATTGATAGGAGATCAGTAGAAGACAGCAGATTGGTTGAGGATTGATGGAAGATACATAGAAGATAAATTTCCTTCTAGATTTATTGAAGGTTCGATAGAAAGTTAGAGGTTTTGATAGAAGTTTTGATTGAAATTTTATAGACGATCTATAGAAAATCGATAAAAGCTTTAAAGAAGATAGAAGATGATTGATTGACGATATCGATAGCATAGAATAATGATAGTTTGATAGAAAATTCGATTGAAAATCGATAAAGGATGCAAGCCATCGTCCAAATGATCGATAGACGATCGATATCCCTCATATCAACACAAAAGGAACGTTCAAACGGCGCCACTTGCCCTGGCGAACCGCTTATAGAACTTTACGATCCTCAAACCTTTTTACAGATCCCCAAGGATATCAGGCGGCATATCAATGTCGTACAAAAGAAAATATTTGTGACAGCGAGTGAGAGACATCAGAGAGAGATAGAGAGAGAGAAACAGAGCAAAAGAGTGCTCGTATCCAAAGATCATCCAAAAAAAAAAACAATCCCACAAATGGCATCGCCACCACCTGGTGACTGCATTGAGGAGCAGGAGCATGTGAAACAGCAGCCAGCGGCAGGACAGCCAGCAGAGGAGAAGCCTGATCCTGCCTACTTGGAGGACACCTTCGAATGCGCCTTCGAGTCGACGATGGAGGGCCTGGAGGAGCAGGATGGCTACGAATCCGACTCCGAGCCAGATTCGGCTGCATCTTCAGGCAGTTTGCAGACCCATCTGCAGCCACAGACAGAGCGGGAGTCGCGGGGTTTGGTGCCCCACGGACCCCATATCGATGCCCAGATGCTCAAGTGCCTGCCGCGATCCAATTCTTTCGATTTCCAAAGCAGCAGCGGCAGCAGCAGCGACGACGAGGAGGAGCACGACGACGATGACGATGTGGATGAAGTGCATCTCAGTTTGAGCCTCAGCCTCAGCGGAAAGTTCGGCAAGGATCTGTACGCCATGAATCCGCGTCCGGGCTACCTCCTGCCGCCCTTCACCGAAAGGCGGCGGCTCTCCCAATGCAAGGAAGAGGATGATGAGGATGGAGATGGAGAGAAATCTCTTCAGACAGGTGGCACAGACGCTTCCAAATCCGAGAGAGCCTCCAAAGCTCCGCCACGTCCGCCCACGCCCCAGGACGAGGCCTCCAAAGAGCGGTTCAAGGATCTGGAGCGGCTAAGACAGCAGTTTATGCACAAAATCGACAGAATCAACACGCGGAACATCGAGGAGAATGCGGCGCCACCACCACCACCTCCACCGCCACCTCCGATACCAGCGACCATTCTCCCCAAGGCTCTGAAGGAGCTGCTGCACACAGAGGAGGCAGCTGCCCCTCTGCCCCCAAAGGAAATCCCACCGCCAGTGGACAGGGAGAAGCCACCCTCCTCGCCGTTGCCTCTGCCCTCCGAGCCCCCGCTCATCATAAATGGTAAATTCAAGGTGACTCTGGCCCAGGAGACGCCTCCGGAACTGCGTGTGGAGGCGCAGCAATTGGCGAAACTACGTGCCTCCTCCAATGCGCACACCATCAGCTTTCCCTCCAGCTTCGGGGGCTACTCCTCGGTCCAAGGACTGTTCTCCCAGCGCTACGGCTCGCACAAGTTTCCCACGACAGCCACGCCACATCTCTCCAAGCAGTTCTTCGAGCCATCGCTGGTGGAGATCCGCACCAGTAATGTGGCACTAAATACAGCCGGACTCCCAAACCAAAGCCTCCATTGTGATACCCAAAGCTTAGCCATTAAGCCTCTGCAGGCGCCTCCGCCAAGGACGCCCAGCGAGCGAGAGCTGGACGACATCTGGATACGACGTACGACACCACCCGCTGCCACGTACGGGGCAAACCTTCGGGGCCGAGACCTGTGTCCCTGGGAGGGGCATCCACGATGCCACGTTTGCAGAGGAGCGAAAGCAGTACCTCCACATCGAGTCCACCGCGACCTCTGCAGGCCTCGGGATCGGTTTCGGGTTCCGTTTCGGATGAAGTAAGTCCTCAAATAATGGAACGATGAAGAAAGGTTTGCAAGCATCGATAGATCGATGGCAGATCGGTTTTTATGGATCATATTTTTTCAGTGATGTAATTTTCATAAAGAGAGCCAAGATCTCCAGGAATGTGAGAATAGTTGGAAGGGATGGGGGCACGAAGGTGGGTTTTCTTAGATATTCTTCAGCTCCTCTGGCAATAGGCTCTTAGGATGCTTATTCTCGAAATGCTGCTTGTAGGTCTTGGGATCCGGCATCTGGGACTTGCAGATGGCACACAAATGGACCAGCGCCTTCTGGGCGGACTTTTTGGTCCTGGCCACTGTGGCCCTGTTGCTTTTTGATCTTCGCCTGCTTCTCGGCTGCCTTTGCCTGCGACTGGATCTTCTGATGACCGCGTGCCATTGTACTCTATGTATTTCGATTCGAATTTCCGATTTCGATTTTCGAAATTAGACAAATTTTATTTCGTTTCTCGTTGCCAGAACAGAGCTCTCTGTAGATCACGACTTGAACTGATATTTGTTGAATGTTCGTTCGTTTGAAATAGCCTACGCCTACGCCAACGAAAGTATAAAATACCGATGGACGCAACAGCATGACGCGTGACTCTTTTCAAAGGAACTTTTCCTTTAATTATTTCGTTATTCGCTCTGGCAAATGCAATCTCCAATGTCAGAAGCCCCCAAAAATAGTTCCAAGCTAAATGGCAACCAAAACAATATTCAAACGGCAGAAAGTCGCAAAAATGTCGCCCGGCAATCCCTCTAAAAACGAGGGCGAGGGCTTTGTTTAATCTTTATATTCACTCCTCCTCGGACTGACGTCATTTCGTGTTTCATTTTTCGGTTTTGTGTGCACTTTCCATTATGAAATCATTTAGCGAAAGAGAGAGAGAGAGTCATGCCATAAGAAAAAGGAAAAAGACAGGGTTGCCGGGGAAAATGATGTCATTAGGAGGAGAGTTTTTGGGGATATCGGAGGAAAGACTGAAAAGTGCGTCAAGGGGAAAGTAGGGGAGCATTTCTTTACATTCCGCGTTACATCTGTGTTAGGTTTCTTCTAAGGAACTTCTGGAAGTTTAGGGAACCATACCGAGGTGCGCTGCTGCATAACGCCTGAGCCTTGTTCCAAGAAAGTTCTGGAAGAACTCAAAAGATTTCATCACGAATGTAGACTGTGTCTGTAGATTGTGGGACCCAATCTTCTATCTATGAGTATCCCTAACTCACTCTTAACTCAGAGATCGCATTTCTTTATGTTTTTTGTACACGAAATTCCTATATATTCGACTTTTTCCTTATATTTGATCTCTTTCTTTATGAAGTTTCCGTCTTCTTTCTGTTGATCTTTCTTCAGGGAATTATACTTTCGTTTGATCTGCTGAAATTCTTTCGATCAAAACCACATAGATGTTTCCATGCCCATATCTCATGAAAGCTCTTTGGGGGGAGCATCATCATCTTCCACTCTCTCAAGAGCTCTGTCTGAAGCAGATTCACTTGACCTGAGCTCTTGGCTCTTTCTTTTTGTTTATTCAATAGTCATAATTGTGAATGCGAGCGCAGATCTTTCGCTATGGTTAATAGTACTCGTAAAATGTTCTATTTATAGGCCCCTCCACTCTTAGCCAAGATCCAAGATTCCCATCCACAGAAAATAATCGTAATTTTCTGCCTGGTTTTTCCTCGGGAGTTTCTGTCGACCAAAAGGTAAACACAATCTGTTTTTGGTTGTATCTACAGTGGGGTATATATCTTTATGCACGATTTTATATAGGAGGTATACATATCTGTAGAGAAGAGATGGGCGTGTCTACCTCCTCTGTTATCATGACACAGTTCCCATCAGCAGTTCCCTCGCAGAGGGTCGCTTCCATTTCTTATTTGCTTTGACGGAATGCGAGAACCATACATATAAATATCTACGGTATATATGTTTTTCTCTATATCATTTCCATATCGTTCGAGTATATAGGGGAGGAGTATTTACCTGTTCTCTCTTGGACAAACAATGACGTCAATGAGGGGCGGCCCCTCTTCTGCGACTGTGGCACTCCCTGAAACGGCTATAAAACCCCTATCCTAACTATAATCGTAATCGCAATCACCAGAGGAAGTCCGTTTCCCCCTTCTCTTGTATCAAAATCACTTTTAGAGCTGTTTAAATATTGATTTAGACGTTAGCCGAGAACAGCTGATGCCATGCCATGCCCTCCCCATATCCCACTTTTTCTTGAAGATGCAAAGCTTCTGTTTCTCGTTTTTTTCTCGTCTTTTTTGTAACCCACTTTGAACGGAACACCAGACCCCAGACGTTAGCTCATCGACATTCGGTCGTATGTGGCCCTCGTCGGCACGTGACTTTGCAGTTTTTTAATAAAAACCAATGAAAACAGGGCTCGGGTCGGGCGTTATTGCGGCTCGAATTTCTTTGTAGTTTTTGTTAAAAATAAACTCAAATACAGGTGGGGAGGAGGCACCTTTCGATTTTGGAGATCTTTGAGGCTGTCTGCGGATTGGACTTTGATTTGAGGTCTGCCTTTGCTTCCGACTCTTATGGGTCTGCAGATCTCTGATGCTGTTTTATTTTCGGCTCTAAAATCTGCTAAATGTACGGCTGCTCACTTTTTAAGTTTGTGAAAGTTGTTAGAGTTTAATGCAGATGAACAATTAAAACACTTTTCGCTCTACAATAAGGTTTTTTGCTGTGTACAAAACGAGCTCTAAAGAGGCGGTCTACAGATGTGGTAGTTCCTCACTGATTTCTTTTGTAGAACTATGAGCATTTTTTTTAAGGGAAACATTTTGTTTTTGTGCCTTAAAGAATTTTCGGCATAGCTTTTAATTTTTACACGCAGATCTCAAACAGAAATGTACACATGTGAAATACCAGAATACCAGGCAAAAGCCTTAAATTTAATTCCCTGTTCTATCTTCATTAAAATGCACTAGAGAATCCTCTAGAATTTCCCCCTAGATCTGATAAATGAGATTTTTCTATAGCAACAGCTTCTGTAACCATATCCTGCACAGCCACTGTGGTCCTTTGGCCCACATTTGATTGTAATTTTGCGTAATCATAAATTAATTGATTAGATTCAATTCGATTCGATTCGATTCGATTGAAGGCGCCGCAGGAGGAGAGGTCCTTCCTTCTCTTCTTTCTTGTTGCTTCAATTAAAGGAATCGCATCGGGTGTCGTCAGATCCAATTGTTGTCCCTCCTCTCTTCTCCTCTCCTCTTCTTCAGGCAAAGTGGCTTTTACGTGGGGAATAAATTGTGTTTGTAGACAATTCGGCATAATTGCAGACAGCAGCTAGAAAGGAATAGTAGTCGGCGAAAGGATAATTGCTGGGGCCCTCCGTTTTCAGTTTGTCTTTGGCCGCATCGCCAGAAACATGCCAGAAACACCAGAGACTCCGCCACCAAGTGAATCTCCCACTGAAACCAAACCAAATCTCAATCTCAATCCAATTCCGACACAAACTCAAAAACGTCATGTTCGCTTTCAGGAGCAGGATGGCTCGGCCGCTGGAAGCCGTCCGCCAGGATCTCGGCCTTCAAGCGCACCCGCAGAACCCAATGCAAAGGCGGCAAAAAAGGCCTACAAAAAGATGGAAAAAGAGCAGCGGTAAGTGGAAAACACCCGCCCAAGATTATCCCTGAAACAATCACTAATTTCTGATTTTCAGCCGCCAAGAGAAGGAGCAATCCCGCAGGGAGAAGGAGGCCCGCAAAATGGAGCGCGAGACAGCGCGACGGATCGAGCGGGAGGCAGCAAAGTTGGAGAAATTTAATCGCCACAGCGAGAAGATCTCACGCAGCACCGAGCGCATGTCGGGAGTCGGTGTAGGCTCGCGTTCCGGTTCCCTGGAGCGGAGGCGCAGCGGCGAGGACTCGCCGGTGCTCAATCAGTCCACAGTCCATGGCATCGCGTCGCCCAATCGTCGGCCCACGATCTTCGATGTGTTCCGGCCGCGCGCCAAATCGGATGCCAAGCGGCAGAAGGAGAAGCATCTGCTGGATCCCTCCTCGGCGGACAGCAGTGCCGGCAGCAGTACGTACTCCGTGTCCGGCGGAGGACCAACACCTGTCTCCGGCGCCGCTGCCACTGCAGCAGGTGGGGCAGGGGCGGCAACGGGAGCGGCGGGAGCTGGAGCTGGGGGTGCCGGGGCAGGCCTTATGAACTCGATGAAGGTGGCAATGCAGAACTTTGGCCACCGCCAGCATCCCGCCGTGACGATAACCAATGCCGATGGCACAGTGTCTGCGAAAAGCAAGTACAAAGATGGCAGCGCCCATCCGCATCAGGGAAGCGACGCGCAGGTGAGTCTTGCGATGCAGTTCTCCCTTTGAGGGATCTCCTTAACCGTATTCCAATTCCATTCCATTCCGTTCTCAAGTATTACCACACGGTGACGGCAGTGCGCCCGAATGCAACGCAACGCTCGCCGATGACCAAGGTGATGGATCTGTTCCGGCATCGCTCCAATTCGGCCGTCAGCGAAGCGGACAAACGTAAAGCGGTGAGTGGAGACTTTTATTTAAGAGAGAAAATATAGAAATAGTTAGGAACCCCCTCCCCGCTGAATTTTACATGTTACTTACATACCCATGTAGTACTTTAGTGGCGCCCTGATAAAGTCGTGGGTTTTACTGGAACTACTCTGAAATGTAGACGGCGCTAGTAATTTCAATGTGGAAGCTTCATAAATTTGACAATAGAGGGTGCCAGTGTGCCTCTCTTGGCTTTTAGTTCAAAGATCTATAGATCTATAGATCCCATGGATTGATTGCTTTATCAGATTAAATGTTCTACACACGCCCTCACACTTTTTGCCCCGCCAGTATGAATGCCAGCCTGTCTCGTAATCAAATTCCTCCTCTCGCATGTGCCATTCTTATCGACGATGAATCGTCATTAATAATCGCTTATTGGCTCGCAATCTATAAATAATTTGTGAGCAATATTCTGATTTGCCGATTTGATTGATAAGCTTCGATAAAGAACACAAAAAACCATATATTTCTTATCAAAAAGAGAGACAACAACAAGCGACCGACCCGTACGTGACTCTCTCTCTCTCTCTCTCTCTATTGACTCTCTCCTTCACACCGACAGCAAAACTTGCGACGTCAGCACATCCTTGTTTCAATGCATTCAGCCTCCCTCTCTCTCTCTCTCTCTCTGTCTGTCTATGTCTCTCCGCCAACAGGTGATCATCGCATCAGCTGTTCTGCTTTCTCACTCTCCCTCTCTCTCTCTCTACACTCTGTTTGCTGATACTGCTCTCTCAGCTGTTTTCTGTTTTTAACACACACGGACACACATGCATTACGTATACGCCAGCGTCGCTGTTTCTGCCGCCTCCGTCGTTTTCTTCTCTTCTGTGTGTTTTACTTAATTTCCAATTGCATTTCCATTTGGACGGCTCGAGAGTTCTGTTTCCTTCTGTTTCGCTAAAGCTAACAAAAACAGCAAATAATTTATAATAATACATATATTCTTTGGATTAAATGTATAAATCGCGTGTCCAGAATTTTCCTGTATTTATGCGTTGGTTTTGTATTGTGTTTAAATGAAGAAAAGCTCGTTAAGATAGTGAAAAATGGAGTGAAATATGCTGCTTGATATGATCTATAACTGAATGTGTACTGCCTTATCAAGTTTATGGCCGAAAAGTGTCCGAAAAAGTGTTTCCAAAAATACTTTCAATTTCCCGCCGCTCCATCTTTGATTTGTGGCCATTCTTTTTCTTTAAGTGTATTTAAAGATTATTTAATAAATTCTATTCCATTTTGTTGTTGCCATTTTAGTTCTAATGTGCCGCCACAATTAGATTTGATTGAAAAATTCCCCGCGTGGATTTCGTTGGACTTCCTCTTTGAAAAAATTCAATTTTCAAGTTCAGTGACAAAAAGAAGAAGAACAAGAGAGGGGGTAAAGGGGCAGAAGTGCCCCATATTTTGTGCATATTAATTGTCTAGTCTAGAAAGTCTGTTACATATTTATTTAATTAAACACAATCTCTAAGGCATGGAAAATGAATGCCAAATACGCCAAAAGACCCAACACAATAAATGGCCAACATGTGATCTTTATCAGTGTATGAGTGTGTATCTGTATGTTTATCTCTCTTTGTGTGTGTGTGTTTTCTGTTGTTGTTGTTGTTGTTGATTATTGTTCTATTATCGTATTCATGAAATTTGCTAAATAATTTCTGTCGCGTTTTGTTTTGTTGCTGACTTTTGCTGTGTTTTGTTTAAGGCCTTTAAGCCATTTCTTTAGTCGCTAATTTGTTAAGTGTCCAACATATTGGACAGAAGGGTAGCCAGCCGAGGGGTAGAACAGGAGAGAGGGTGAAGGGTAACACTTGTTCTTGGACGTTCTTGACTTCTTGGCTCAATGACAAGGCTCGTGGAGATACATAATAACATGCATATATTCCAGAAATTTCGTATTTTCGGAATGTCATGTGCCTAGACAAAAACGTTTCTCGTTTAAAAAGGATCTTTAGATTGACTAGATCATGGGAAGATCTCTTCTGTAAGAATCTCTTTATTATAATCGGATTCTCCTGGTGGACTGCTGGCTGAAGCTCCAAGAAATATTGTATCATCTCATCTCCCTCGAACGATAGATTAGTTTGCATACAGAACCTTAGGCACGTGTCCACTCAACAGAGCTTGCTTTTATTGTGCGCATTACATAGTCTATAATTGGAATAATCGGATATAGAATATGTTTTCCGAGCAAATGTTCTTGTTGTTGAAATAAAAACTGACCTTTGTACATGCCGTATATGCACTTTCCCCACAATTTGTGCCAAATTTCGTAGCAGAATGAACATTTTGCTGAAATTAAATGAATGGAAAACATAGTCACAGAATAGTTTCTCCTCAATGGATCTTCAGTGATCAATCGTTTGCCAATAGTTTTTTCTAATACCAAATTATTGGAAATTTGTTTGGTTTCTGAGGAAACACAGATCTTTCCATTCAATAATATTTGTTTTGTTTGATCTTTTACTGGTAATTCGCTGGTGACTGTTTTACGGCCTCTACACAGATGATATCTCACTCATAAAACCCTTTTTCCAGGCTTACCCAACTATTCAGGGCCTCCGATAAGAACTATACTCGTAGTATTATTTGCAAAAAGAAAACGCAAGAAAAACAAAATATTATCTACAGGCCCCAACCGAACAAAAATTTAATTTAGAATTTAGAATACACAGCGGAAGACAGACAGAGAGATAAGATAAGAGCGGAGGAAAGAGAGACAGAGAAAGAGAGATAAAATACAGAAGAATATATAGTCTCTCCAATATCTCCCACTGATTACTGAATAGATTTCTGACTCTAAATCAAATCAAGAAACAAGAAATACAATCATATCCAACAGATCTCAGCCACCTTCCTTATTTGGCAGATACCCCCACTATATGTTGTGCTTTCCAGATCTCCGATTTTCTTTCCTCTTTCCACAAGGAAATGAAATGAAAGTAAAAAAAAGTGTCAAACAAGGAATTTCTGTAATAATTTCTATTTTTGGTGGCATTTTTCTCTTTGTATTCTGCTTGTTAATCAATCATCTGTCAAAAGGCAAACACTTTTGGCCCGTTCTGGGATCCACACTCTATATATCTATAGTACATAAGTGTATGTATCTAGTTATTGTTGCTTATTATTTCTATTTGCTTGGAGGTCGACCACTTGACAGGCACAGGCGGCAAAGTGTTTTTGGCTTTTGGGAAGTATTGTTTTATGGCGACAGCGGGTCTCCCTCTCCGTTGATTGGGAATGTGTTAAATACATATATATAAATATATAGTGTTGGCAATTGTCTCTGTTGTTTAATTGGGAATTTTGTTATGTTTGGAAGTGGTTATGACCAAATGAGCAGTTGGGAAGAGTTTTATGGCATTTGATTGGTTTCTTTTTCTACAAAAGCATCTTATACAACTACCAATGAGGGAATATATATTCCTTGGCACAAGAAGTATGCTGTGAACATTTTATGCAGAAAGGTATCATGCAGAATTCATAATTCATGAATATATCTACCGATATTCTATCCACAACAAATGTGTATCATTCCGTGCACTATTTCGATACCATTCGAAAGGGGCTCTTAAAATTGTATAATCATTTGTGTATCTTTTTCAAGCCCGTACTCATTTGTGCCTCGACAAAAACGTGACATCGGAGTTCGATTAGAGTTCCAACCATCCAAAAAGAATCCATCAAAAGCTTCTTTTGAGATCTATGTAGTCTACTGCGTGCGTTGATCGTCACATGTTGCCAATTGATAATTAACATGCCTTTTGTTAGCGTCGTTTTGCTAAATGAAATCTTCTAAATCCAACAGCTCTCTTGAGCCTTCTTTTTTGGCAGTCTTCCAATCGAGAAGGCATTCTAAATGGAACCCAAAATGATTTATAACTAACATCAGCGGTCCCTCGTGCGAAACCCTTTTGCGAAACATTTTGTTTCCCTTTACTGGCGCATTGTTTTGTCTACGTTTTTAGTTGTTTTTCTTCTGGGCAGCTAATTAACGTTAATGACTGTGTATTTATTTATTCAATTTTGCGCACATTTCTCCAACAAATATTGACTATAGAAATGCCAACAAAATGCACAATTCGTCAAGTGCTCAGAGTCCATAGAAAGGCCTAAAAATAGTTGAAATATTTATATGGAAAACGTGTCGTGACAAACAAAGTCACACACAAAAAACCATCAAACAAAATTATTGTAGAAAAAACACTAAACAGTTTCTGTGTTTTCCCTTTACGAAATGACCTCTGCTCTTTTTCTCTCGGGAAAAGTCGTAATATTCGAGAGACGACTATGAAATTTCCCAATTTTGAGGAACTTTGACGGTAGACTAGACAGGTTTCGTGATAGGAATTATTGCGTATATTCATTAGAAGGGCTTATAAATTGTCTAGAGCTTGGCAATCAATCCTCAGTCAGTAATTCACTTTAGACGCTGAAATAGCAGAAATGTTTCCGTTCTGTTGGGAATCCTTGAATCAGATTAACATGTTTTCTCTGTTTGGCAATTGTAAATTGATGTATTTAACAAATTGGGTATGTAAAGAGAAAAGAGAGTCGGAACCTGTATGATAATGACAGTGAGAAAATAGTTAAAACCACTAAGATCCCTTCTGAATGCAGTTAGTCCTCTGACTGCAAGCAGTTCACGGTCTTTCTCTGCGCACTGCTTGCCCTTGACCCAGAACGGTAGCAGAACGCTACCTGTTCTCGCGCGTCTCGTCTGCTCCCTGTTGCTACTTCTGGGACTTTGACTGCTCTTCAATTCAAACGAATGGGGGAATTGGATTCGATTCCGTTCCACTCGCTTGGAATCCCAGCCCCAGCAGCCTCTAGTCTCGTGTCGCACTCGTGGTGTGCACCTTTCAATCAAAGTTTTTGTCAATTTCAATTACGCGACAGCACACGACAGCAGCAATCAACAGATGAGGCGTGGCCACGCCACCCACCTCCCTTCAAATGCAATGAACTTTTTTTGCTCCGCGTTCAATCAACTTTAATGCGTCATCAAATATACTTTGTTCTTATTTTCTCAATTAAAAGAGTTCGGGGTCAAGGATTAATTTGTGGGGTTGAGAAGAGAAAGCTGAAGAATACTTATATATTTCTCTGGCGTACTAAATATGGGGAAATCTCTCTCCTCAATCATGGTCGACAATTATTTCATTTATTTTCACATTTCCGCAAGGGAAAACGAAAAAATGTCTTGAAGGGCACGTCAAAAATATACATAAATTTACTCCCGACTGACTATATTTAAGGCAATCAAAAATGTTTTACAACCTGTGATTTTTGTGTAATAAAAGCAATAAAAACGAAAAACAAATTAAATAAATGCTAACCGCAAACTGGTGCCACCTGTTGCTAAGTAGAGGAAGTACGCACATTTCAAGCAGTGCGAAGCAGTTATAAGCAGTGTTTACCGCTCGCAACCGCTAAGCAGTGTGCTATTTGAATTCAAATTTTAATTTGAAATTATAGTTTCGCTGTGAAATAAAAAATTAAAAAAAGGAGTAAAATCTTAAGAAATATGAAAACGAGACAATTGAGCTGATATTCAAGATAAATCAGGATCGAAACCGTACAAAAAATTAAACTAAAACCCTAACCAAAATGTCAGCGGTCAAGCGCTGGATCTACCGCCACACGCACTCAAGCAGTGCGGCCTCGAATTCGCCAGGTCCTCCGCCCGTCTCACCCACCACTAAGACGCGGCGGGGGCGCAGTCATTCTCTGGATGTACAGTCGCTTCCAGGAATCAGGGCCATGTTGTCGAACAGCGTAAGCAGAAGAAGTTTGGGATTTGGGATTGCGAATTTCAATGACTGTAATTTGCATTTATTTGATTTTTTCTCTCTTTTGTTTACAGCGCGCTGCGGCGCATCAACAACAATTGGCTGTACAAAGTAAGTAAAACGCTTAAATGAACTCTAATTTATATGTATTAAGCGATAATTAAGAACAGCAAGTACCAGATTTTGCATAAAAACTAACCCAATTTCTATCCAAAACAACCCATTCTATCAAGAAATTCAGCCTTGACTTTGAAATTTAAACAAAAAGTGAAGCAGAGTCTCACTCACTCACTCAAACAGGCGTCACGCCCTAAGTAAACAGCGAAAACTAAAACAAAACAAACAAATAAAACGCAATGAAAAAAATACAACACTACAATCCACAGAAGTTCGTAGCGAAAATCACATGCAAAAAAACCAGAAAAGAAGGCAAGCTTTTGAGAGTCGAAACTATTGATACTCTTTGGAGATCTTCAACGATCTTCTCCAACGGTTTTCTCAGAAAATATATAGTTTTTCGATCGTTATTTCATATACAATCTTCACGGCTGCGCATGATAGGCTACGTGAGACTAAACAAAAGGGTTACACCCAGATAATAATACTCAATGAGAGAGTATTAAAAACAAAAGCAGAGCCGCTTGAATTAAGATTTTTTTTAGCAGAGAGGAGAGGCAGAAAAGCAGTGAGAACCGGAAAGGCAGAGAGGAGCGGCAGAAAAGCAGTGCAAAGAGTGGCGACCAAAGAGAAAAACATCAGAGGGCCGGCCGGATAGATATGGAGATAAATAGAGCGCTTTGAATAGGTAAACAATATGTTTTACATATGTAAATGCCAGGCAGAGTGCTAAGATTATTTCTATTCAACATTTTAATTCATTTGCTGTCCGAATCAATTGAAAAAGCTTGGATAACAGTAAAGAAGAAGACGAATAAGCAGAATAAAGCAATCAATTCCACTGCGTAGGTGTGGGAACAGCTGTTGTTATTGTGGAATATTTTTTGTTTTTTTTTTTCTCCATCTCATTAATAAAGGCAATTGGAGTGGAAATATACCACAAGTTAATTAATAATTCAATTTATATTCAAAATGAAGTTAATCAAATGATTGCCATGGATTATCATTAAAATAAAATACTGCTAGAAATACCAAACCTATTATATGCCATCTAGCATTCTCATACTCATAAAACAGCGCTTATCTTGAAGATGATAGATTTTGCTAAAATGTAGTAAAGTCGTAGGTGCGTAAACTTTGTTCTTCTGACTATCGATAGCTATCGATTACTGTTAAGCACTTGCCACAGTACTTTTCTTTCTTGCCCCCTTCAATCCTCATCAATTTCCCTTGACATTAAACACTTTTCAGCCATTTCTATGGCTAATGAAAATGCAATTTTCTCTTGTTTTGAAATGTTACATGGCACGAGCAATAACAACTTTATAAATAGCTTAAATAACAAGAAAAATGCAATGTCGATGCAATTTCCACCCCAAGACGAAGCGTGTCGTCAACAAACAAATAAAAACTATTGTTCCGAAATAGAGAGAGAAAAACAACTTAACAACTAAACGTACACCCCAAAAAAACAAATGTTTGTTGTTCTTTTGATTTATGAACTGCATTTCAGCGATAAACACGTCATCGTTCATCGATGGCTATCATCCGATACAGTTGCTTCGGTGGCGTGATTGCAATTCAGAAGATAGCGAGTGCAGCAGAGAGGAAGAGAGAGAGAGTGAAGGACTTAAAGAGAGTCCAACTGTTGCTACTGCTTTCTGGATTTTTACCCTCTCTCTGACCTTGAAAGTCTCACCACTGGGTCTCTCATACTCATGTATATAGATGTATGTATGTGTGTATGCATTTACAGGGGCTGCAGTTTGTTGCTTTTATGTTTATGTTTATGTTAAGCTGCATTTTCAATGTCAGGCAAAAGCAAGAGTGAGAACAGCAGCAGCAACAACCACCATTGAACGTGCATCCCTCTCTCTTTTCATATCCCTCTCTCTTTCATGTGTTTTCGTTTTTCCTCTTTTTTGGTGTTTTATTTCGTTTTACCCCTTTTACGGGTGCCGGCTGTCTCGTATCAAGTGTCTCACGGGCCCATGACGTAATATATTTTTGAAACACAGCGAATGTTGGTACGGAATGCAGGAGAGAAGGAGAGCCAGAGGGAAAGGAGGGGCAGAGAGGCTGTCTGTTTGAGAGAAAGCACATAAAAAACTCGAGATTTTTTTTTCAACCCACAAACAAATCTCAAACATCGATCGGCATTGATTTTGAAGGCAGCCCAGACATTGACAATCAATGTGTGTAGGTCGTTGTTTTTGTGGTCTGTTGTCGCCTAAGCTTATGCTTAGGCTTAGGCTTGCGAGAGCAGAGTCTCTCTCAAGCCGCCGCCCACATGCAGAAAGTAGACAAACCAAATAGGAAGTCTATGGTTCGGTCCGAAGCATTTGATACCCCTTTAGATGCATATGAACCGATCGGAGTGACAGAACGACAATACCCACGCTGTAAAGGGTACGTCTTGATATTGACGCTGGCATCGCAGTCGACATAGTCAGAACTAGAGCAGGCGGCTGCGCTGCGTGAGGTGACAGAGATAGGGTGATTTATGCCGTATTGGAGCGACAGAGACAGCAAACAACATGCTAAGGGCGAAATAATTTGGTGCGTTATTGTTGCTGTTGCTGCTGCTGTGGCGGCTTCTGGTCTTTTAGGCCTACGTGCGCGTCGGCACACAAAACAAGAATCCATGAAAAGAGCATTAGAACGAGGGCGAATGATGGGGGAGAACAACAAAATAATAAACATAACAGAAATGTAAATGTTAATGCGTTGTGATTGGAGGAATGCCAACGAAAGAGAGCGGACACACTGAAATTCAGAGTTGAGTAATCGACAAAGGGGTGGAGGACAGAGAGAGAGAGTGGGTCTGGTCAAGGTATATTATATGGAAGGTAGGGCAGTGCTTGCATCTGTGTGGCAGATGTTGTTCCAGAAAGAGGCCTTCACTGCGATCGAGGTGTTTTAATAGAAAAAAAATAGAGGAAGAGAGAGTGGCAAATCGACAGATCGGGAATGCCTGCCTTACCTTATAGAAATGCACCCTGTGGCTTCGATCAGGTTTTGCGGTCAGCTGATGGTAGAGTGCCACGCCCCATAAGCGACAACAGCCCTAAGCAGTGAAGGGCCCTAATCAACCTCTCCCTCTGCTTATCGCTCTCTTCGTCTCTTGTTTCGATTTTTTTTACCTATCTTTTCGTTTGCCTATTCACCGTTTGCTTTGCTCGCTTGTTTTTCTGTTGTGCTCACCTTTTTCCGTACAGAGAGAGAGAGAGAGAGAGGCGAACCCACTCACAACACACACTGGCAAACATCTTGCCGGTTTTTGCACACAGATAAAAAACCTTCGTATATACACACGAGGTATAAAAATATATGGACTGCGCCGCCCCACATGGGGTTTCGTGGAGCTCTACGTTTAGTTCATTTCATGTTCAGCTCCCGTTAGAGACGGATGCGCCGCGCCTTACGCTTACGTATACTTACGTCTTACGAGTCGCCCAACTCCACGTGATTGTGGGGAAAGAGACGCAGATAACAGAGGGATATTTTTCAGATATTTCAACGGTCAGTCAGCACAGCAAAAGCGCAAAAATAAAATATAATTAATAACTATCTAAATAACAATTATAATATTCGAGAAGAAAAACATAATTAGTTGCAAACAAAGAGAACTGGATTTTCGGCGCACCGCAGCACCACAACAAATATTTCCATGAATATGCATGAGCCCCGTCAATTTAAGGCCGAAACTGAACAATAAAATCACAGTGAATCGTATACAGATATCGGTGTTCGGACGGTGACGGTACGGTGTCTAAAAAGTGTGTGAAAACAAAACAAATTCCAAGAATTCCCAAAAGTTGTATTCAATCAACATTTGAAACCAAAAATAAATGAGTGAAAACCGAGAGAAAATATGAAACAATCATCCATAAACAGCTGTAAGAAATTAACATAAAATAGCAGTACAGAAATAAGAAATTGCAGATACCGAAAATAAACAAGTTGATAAGCAGCCTCCCCGCTAATTAGCCAAATAACCCGAAAAATAATATAAATACACAAAATAATTACACAAAAAACGAAAGAGGGAAAGAGTGGAATTGCGGCACAGGAAACATTTGCATAAAGTTTAAAAATTTAACATCTTTTGTCTCCCAGATCGATTGGGGGATTGATCGAAGTAATTGCACAAAAAAGTAAACAAAAACAAAAACCAGAAGCAGAAGAGAGAAAATAGGACCCCTGCCATGTGACTGAATTTTTTAAATAAAATAGATCCAAAATACAGATACAGTGAGCAGGGCAAGTGTGTTTACTTAAAGGATAAATTCCCAGAGAGAGTTCCAGAGATCTCAAAGAACCCAAAAGCAACCCCGTAATAATTGCTGGGAGCATTTTTATTGTGAGAGTGTTGGTTCAAAATATAATGACTCATTTTTTATGACTCTGTTAAAATATGCACTAAACTAAAATATATGCTTTAAAAGAGTATAGAATTTCTACTCCATAGAAGTTTCTAGAACAAATGGAAGAAGCAATTGCTTTGGTTGATGCTACAAATCTAGAGATTTCCGGATTTCTAGAGAGTGAGAGTATTCCCGGCAGGCATTGTTAATGTTTTTTGTTTATTTTTGTGATTTTAGGTTTCAACTCTGTTTCCTTTAACCGTAGACTTTCTTCAAGAACTGTTCCCAAATGTGCCGGCAAAAAGTATCCATATTCTGCTGGCTGCTGGTTTTTGATTCAATTTAGTTTTTGCGTTTTCTTGAAGCTTAGCATTTTGTTATTTTCGCTTCGTTTCTTTCGTTTGAATTTGTATTTAAATGAGCGGAAAGTAGAGGGAATGTTGAGATTTGATTTATGACTGTGAGGCGCCAATCGGCTGCTGTTCATCTGATGATGATGATTTTGATGATGAGGTGCTGTGACGTAAGCAGGCAGAACCACATTCTTATCCGTTTCTCTGGGGAAGATATTCCGAGAGAAACAGCCATATATAGAGATTAGAGATGATTCTGTGTGATGTGATTGAGGTTTGTTTTGCATAATAAACCATAATTAAAGCTTTGATAAATTCAAATGATCTGAAAACGAGCTCCGCAGGTGTTTCTTCGGATGATCTTTGCCCATACATTCTTCCCGTTCTTTGCTCTTCTCTTTTGCTCTTTTGCTCTTTCTCTGTATTCTGTTTGTTTTCTTTTTGACTAAAAATAAAGCCGCTTTTGGCCTGTGATTAGTGATCTCCGGGTACACCCGGACTTTCCCTGATAATTGTTAGATTAGTTGCGCCGTCCCCATGGGTGGGGCTTGATAACCTTTCTCCCATAGAACTTTTCATCATCATAATAATAAGCAGTCTCTCAATAGCAAAAAAAATTCCCACACAACAGGGCCAGCAATTGAAATTCACTTGGAATAGGTCAGTGTTTCGGTTTCAGTTTCGGTTTCGCTGGGATGGGGGTTTCCTTTATAAAGCATAAACAACAACAACAACATGAGTTGTATTGTGATATTTTAGCAATAGAGTAAACAGTTTAATAGAAACCACACCCACACACCCACACAAAAATAAAGCAATCAAAATAAATCCATAAATTCAGTTCGTACTCGTTCGTATCGTATTTATTTTCCAGCTAATCTAATTCAAATTTATGGCCCAGAGCAAATGTTTTTCAAGTACTCAGAAGCCCAAACCTTTTTTCTGTACCCAGTAATTGAGGGGTGTACAAGGCAGAATGAATCGGGAACAACAGTCTATCTCTGAGACTATAGAAATTAAAGCCATCAAATTAGTGTGGGTATGGTTCTGTCGAGATCTTTTGGTTTAATCTTTGAAGAGTTCCATCTTTCTAGCCCCACTTTCCTATAGAACATATTCCGCCAAGGAATGGGTATCCTTTAGTCGAAATGGTCTACTTAACGCATTCTTCCATGCTTGTTTATGCCCGAAGCCAAAATTACATAAAACTTTTGTTTTTGCCGGCACGAAAACGAGATGAAAACAAAAACAAAAAGTAGAAAAGAAACAACAACAGTATCATGGGGGAAGTGTTTAATTTCACTCACATGAGAGTGGGAAAGAGAGGCAGCGATACCCAGAGAATGCCAGCAGAAAACGAAGGAAAGAAAACGCCGCCGCCGAAGAAGAAATTGCGCAGCAGAAATGTTCTTCGCTG
This sequence comes from Drosophila lowei, assembly GCA_008121275.1. Classification (NCBI taxonomy): domain Eukaryota; kingdom Metazoa; phylum Arthropoda; class Insecta; order Diptera; family Drosophilidae; genus Drosophila; species Drosophila lowei. The sequence goes on from CM017777.1 coordinate 6,302,358, forward strand.
CGCTTTTTTTTGTTGTTGGACTTTTTGGACAACAACAACCACTTGATAGGTGTGTGAAAGAGTGAGTACACATTTCGCACTCTCCGAGAGGGGGATAGAAGAGAAGAGAGAGAGAGGGCGCAATCATTTGGCTTTGATTTTCGAGTACGCGACGCAAAAGCCCTCAAGACAGAACCCAAGACTTTATACCTCGGGATGTGGGTTCTGTATATGCGTGTGTGTTTTTGTGTGTGTGTACGTGTTACGGTCTCCTTGAGTCGTAAGCCCAGTAGGTGTCGCAGGAGAGAGCGGCAGAGAGAGAGAGAGAAGGTGTTAAGAGCTTTGTCATTGCCATGCAACAGCCGGCGACACAGTGGATCGAAATTCACAGATTTACAAGCAGAGCTTATGGTTGAAGGTACAGTACAGTGAATGATGTAAACCGTTAACCGAATGGCAATCCCTCAGGAAAAGAGAGATGTCACATTAAATAGGCCTTTGGCAACGACCCTGAACATATAGAAAATTAAAATATTTCCCCATAAATATACAAACTATAGTACATACTTGTAAAATATTTCCACATTAATTGTGTGGGGAAAACTCATGAAAATGCCATTACAAGAAATAAACAAAAATGTTATACATTTGCGGACCTGCTGCGTAGAATGCAACAAAGATATAGTATAGATAGAGATAAAGAGAACAGAACCTGTTGTAATAAATTAATCTGTTTAAATTCCACATTTCATTTGGTTATCAAAAGTTTTCTACATTTTATATGAATAGTTCTGATTGCCACATAAATGTTCGTCTTTTTGAACAACATTTTCCCCAATTTTCCTTTGGCCTTCGTAAACTTTTCCAACTACAAACATTAGAAGGTGTTTTTGCATGGAAATTTTGATGAAAACCAAATGAAATTAGTTCACAGAACTTTTCCGTCAGAAAAACAGATAGTTTTACCTTTGGAGGTATCTCCCAGAAAAGAAACAAATTTTTGGTCATGCAATAAATGCATCCATCTATCTATCATTGTGTCTGTAAGTACTACGGGAAATATACCGCTCTAACATAATGTTTGCAGCACACGCTCTCCGCTCATCAATCATTCGGAGAGACTTTTCCCATTTTCGAACACAATTATTTCCCCTCTCTATTCTCGGATTCGATTTCTCGATCTGAACTTTTAGATTAGATCTGTATTTCGAGCGGGTTTTTTCGAGGAGATGTTTGCCGCGGCTGCCTTTTGTTTTGTTTGAGTTTGTGTTTTATATTGAAAGGGGTCGGTCGCCTGAGAATTGGGTCAAGAGGAGGAACTTACTTTAAACGGTAATTAAATTTCTGTTTTACTTCGATTTGTATTGTTGTTGTTATTGTTTTTTTTTCTCAATTATAATCTCAACTTGGAAAAACATAAATATTTCATAGTACTGCTCTGCCTCTGCTCTGACTTGCCCCTGCCTCTGGTGATTGCTATTTTGTTGTTCTGTTCTGTTCAGTTGTTGCTCTGCTACTCTGTTGCTGTTGCTGTGTTGCCTTAATTACAACAAGTATCCATGCGATTGTTGTCTGGTCTCCCGTGTGTTTTTGCTGCATAAATTGTACATACATATAGTGAGTGCACTTAGCATACAGGGTGCTCTTCCAGGAGAACACACAAAAAAGATCTTATGGCTGGCCCCAAGAGAGATCTTAGGGGAGTAGAAAGGTTGATGAGTATAGTACATCATCTTATACTTTCTCTATCAAAAGCATACCTCTCTGGTTTTCATGGATTCAAAAAGAAATTTGTAAGTTCTTCTAGAAGGTAACTCGACATTCCGCTCCTCAATAATTCCCTTAAATTCTAAAAGATATCCATTCGCTCAAGAATTGTTATGGTATCGAAAACTCTGTGCCCCTCTTCTCTCTTAGTATCGGGTATAAAAAGTGCTAAGAAAATCCTTCTCAAATTTTCTCATATTCTCTCCATAAATTTCCACCAATTACGTTTTCCCCTTAATTGCTCGTAAACCTCTCTTATTTCTGCCTGAGCAAGACGTAACTATTCTTGCTAATACGAATACATTTCTCTTGGTTAATTGCTTGCACGCCAAGCGGACTTAATGCGGATCCTCCCCAGGCGGTCGCGTTTCGCATCGGTCACGGTCTCTGTCTCGCAGTCCCCAATCCGCAGTCCCCAGTCTCCTCCTGTTCGTGCAGGAAACGACCTTCGTTGTCGCACGTCATTGGCAGAGTGTACGCCCCATAAAAAATACACTCTGGCTGGCACCCACAAAAGCAATTGTCCTTGAACTGTTTCTGTTCTGTTTCTTCTTTTTTTTTGCAACTTAATCCTGTCTCGTAACGGACAAGGAAGGAGGCATCTGTGGAGATGTGAACACATTGTGCAAATTATCAAGCTTTTGGAAGGGGTCATTCCACTGTAAACCTATAATATTTAAGGCTACAGGGATATACTATACCATTTTGAATGGATAATTACTCGAGTACACGTGTACATACATACATACATATAACCCTCTGAAAAACAAAACCCTAAAACGTGACATTTTCTGGATTTCAGTCTCCCTGTTTCCCTCTTTTCTCTTTCTGGTGTGAGTTTTGCTAATTTTAAATACAAATTTTGCAGTGCACTTTATGGGTTTTAGCACGCAGATTTATAGATTTATCGTATACAGAGAATCGGGTACATATAGATACGATATTTGTGTGTGTGTGGTGTGTGGATATATTAACAAACAAATCGAGTGCTCTCATGAGAGTTGCTAAAAGTCAAACACACCCACTTTGAAAGCCACGATAATTAGTATGCACGATTGAGTTTTGAATATCGAATATCGATGAGATATTTCCCACTGTGCTCTGTGCTTTGTTCTTCCTCGCCTGTGTCTCTGCCTCTGTCTAGAGGTACTTTCCATGATAAGCAGGGAGTAAGAGTGAATCCCACGCAGAAACACATCAGACCGAGGGGCGCTGCTGCATTGCGTCTTGTGCCTATACCTTCCAGGGTGGGTGGGAGCTGGGATAAATGAAAAATCAAATACATTTCGATTCGATTGCCATCGACAGATGACAAGCAATTGGTCAACAATAAATACTCGAAACTGGCGTCGCACTTGAATGAGTAAACACTACACCCTCTGGCCTTCGGTGACCCCCGTCCACCGTCCGCAGCTCTTAGAGTGTATGTTATGCAAACAGAATGTGGAATATGGTTTATATTTGCAAAGAAAACACACTTCTAGGCACAGGGAAAGCTACCTGGAGGGAAGCTCCTCCTTAGATATCCCCTCTGAAAGTGCATACGCTGTAGAAATCATTCATTTCATTCCAGAATGCAAACAAAGTCTTGACTTTTTGTTGATAAAAAAAAGAAAAGAACAACAATTTAGTTGTTTGCTCATCGTTTGCATTTGCCATTTGCCAGATACGATATGTGCGCACACACCATATGTACTATATGTATTATATATGTATATCGCCTAGTGTACCGAGTGTACTTTCCATTTGGTAAACAAATTAATTCGTTGTAAGATCCCTCTCTCTCTGGAGAACCCTCGTCCGAGCAATAATTAATGTTTGCGGGAGGAGTCTACGTCCGTCCACTCGTATGTTAATTGTTCATTTTGCTAATTGTTTAGTTTTATGTTTTTCGCACACGCGGAAGTTGTCAATGCAACAGAAAAAGCTATCTGCCACCGACGGAGGGGCACTGCCGCAGCACATGCGACATGTGTCAAGGTTGTTTACCGATCTTAAAGGGGTTTTTATCGGGAAATGTTTTTTTTTTTCAAAATCCATCCATCCACAAAGTGGAGTACGACTGGACAGGACTTCTTTCGGATAGAAACCCCACATATAACCAATCGATTTATGCTAGATAGAGCACGCTTTTCATTATTTTTCCTTGCGTGTTTTCCCTCTTATAAAATGCGTGCGTGTCTGCGCATTATTTTCCGGGCTGGCTGTCAGTCTCTCCTTCATTATGTTTTGACATTAACATTTTCATTTTTCATTCCACGCTTTCCTGACAACTGTCGCTCGTCCTTCTGTCCTTCCACTCCTGTCATTTCTTTTGTCTTTTGCCCATTGTCCTTGGCTGAGCGATGCGTTGTCGTAATCTTTGCCCATTTAGCAGGGAAGCGAAGAGGAATGTTCCCTACCCATTCTCCCCATTGTACATATAATCTACAATCTTAATTTCAAGGCATCTTGGCCTCGAGCCAAGAATCAGGTTCAATAACTGTCCCTGCCACACCAAATGGCGAACACCCACATGGACACATGGGCGGCAAACGAGGCTCGTAAAATCTAATTAGCACTGGAGACAGAACAGAGAGAGAGCGAAAGTGGAGGAAAAACGAGGACCTGCTGCCAAAAGACTCCCTAATTTGCATGAATTTACATTCCCATTCCCCCCATTGACGTCAGAATGTGTGGTAGATGGTAGATACGAGTAATAAGTAATACACTACACGCATACTCGTACTCGGGAATGGATAAGAAATGCATTGAAGAGAAGCTTAAGATAAGGAAAATAATGGAACCTATAAGATTTTTCACCAAGACAGTCATTGGTCTAGATAATCCATGGATAATCCCTAAAAATGCAAGGTTTCTCTATAGAAAAGGAATAAAGTATGCAAAAGTAGAGGCTATTTTGCAAGGGATCCCATTATCTATGAATGTTCCCCCATTTTCTTCATTTTTAATCTTTTTCCTACGCTTTCTTTCGTTTACTTGTGACGTCAAACAGTACTTAACAAAATCATCAAATAAGGAGGAAGAGAATTATGTTTGTGTTGTGGTGTGTTGTGTTGGGGCTCGTGAATCTCATTTGTTATGGCCCCTTGAAAGCCAAGAATGTTGATGGATGGACAAAGTATTTATATTTATATAGAGATTGTGGGGATGGTACAGTGAAAGCCCTAAGGAAGGGACATCCAAGGTAGAAATCTCTGAAAAATCTCTAGTAGCTTTTGGAGCGGAGCTTTTGGGTTAAAGATCACTTAATAATAGAGCTCTATATACCCCCAAAGTCGAGCCGAGCCCCTGTCTTCCTCTATCTTTCTCTTTCTTCTACTATGTATGTTTCTCTGTCCCTATCTCTGTTCCATTATCTATTTGTTCAGGTGTGGAGGAGAGAAGGAGGAGGAGGAGCACACACACTCCACCCGCAAATGTGAATCAGATGTCGTGGGTCCCATTAGAAGTGCAAACAGAAAACGAAAGACCGACAACGCGCACTGCACTCATTAATTGAATTCCAGACAAACTATGAGTGTGTGGATTGTGAGTGTGGAGAGAGTGCACTTGTAGCCACGAGGAAGTCCAAGTCCGCGTCCGCCGACTCTCATTTAATTTGCTAATTTCCACCGGCTTCAAGCGACTGCAAACACTGACCGACAACCAATAACCAACAGCCAACAGCCACTGGACTGGGGAAGCTCTTCTACATACATCTTATATCTCCCTATATCGATATGTCTATATACTTGTATGTGTACCGATTACATAAACCCCAACGCGTGACACTCTGTCTGTCTGCTGCCACTGGATTGTCGTCGTTGACTGTCGCGTGAAGTCGAGTCATCATCCATGGGAGGGCATCAAAGTTCTTCTCTCTAGTCGCTGTTCTGTTTAAATTTCAATTGCATTTTGGCAAGTTTTGGATGATATTTCGATTCGATTCAAACGAAAGCTGGTCAAAGTCTTTGTAAGAATGATTCGTTTGAAGTGCGGATCAGAGAGGGGTACGTAGTTTTCTAACGAAGAGAAAGGATAATTTTGAATTGTTTGTGGAATAAATACCACTACTATATCAGATAAAAAACACTTTTCTCAATGACAAAATACAGAAAAGTTGAAAGTGCAAAGGTTTAAGCACATAAAAGTTCAGCATCACCCGCACTACACTATGGAATTGAAAGGGGAAGAGGTTGGTGGATGTTGTGGATGGATTGGCATAGTCGACGGGGGGCCCGAGTCCAACAATCGACCCCCAGCTGACCCACGCTGTCAACGAGATGCAGATGAGATACTCGGATGCTCAGATACTCGGATTCTCGAATGAACGAATGAGTGTTGTATTCGTAGCACTCGTACGTTTGATGCCAAGATTGCATTAGCCGCAGAGCAGCACAGCCCCAGGGGGGAACCAGCAACAACAACAAACATAATATACACACATTTGAAGGACATTTCTTTATACGATTTGTGTTCTACGCCAATTCCCCCTCAAGGTTCCGTCCGTGCGTCTTCCGATGCGTTCTGTATGCCATCTTTTCCGTGTGCGGGGGCGTGGGGGTTCCGTTTTTTTTGTTTCACTAAACTAATTAACTAACGGATGGCAACGGCAACAGCAGCATCAACATCAAACAGCGTATAAAGTTCTGTTGTAAATAGTACGTGTACGTGTGCGGGGGCTTCCTTCCGGTTGTAATGCTCACAGTTGCAGTAAGCACACACCACACGACACCGCACACAATTTTGCATTTGTTTAATTGCAGGCGTCTCTAATGACGCGGAAACGGAGACCAACAGCAGACACAGATCTTTTTGGGAAAGAAAACTGTGAAAAAAAAGTAGAAATTTACAAAAGTTTGACAGTTTTATGGGTTTGTTCTTGGCTAAAGGCAGCAGACATTATGCAACTGCAAGGACATCGCCAGTCGAGAAATATCACGCCGCCACGACGCCTAACCCTAATCCGCGCGCAAAGTTCAAAGTTCTCTACGGAGGGCATGACCTAAAACTGCATGCCGTTGTGCAATCCATAAGAAGAAAAGCCCTGAGTGAGGGTCAGCGACACATTGGAAGGTCAGAAGAGCGTGCCAGAGCTTCATTCATTCCTTTTTGTGGGTGGAAAGTAATCGATTATAACACAACGAAATGACAATTGAATGCCACTCCACTTCCCCTTCTGTTTGGGAGGAAGGTTATATGTTTTTTCCCCATAAATTGATCCATTAAGAAGAAAACAACACTCGTATACGTCGCAGGAATTGCTTAAAGTATTCATTAGTCATGGAAATTATTGCAGAATGTTAAGGTGACTCCAACCTTGAACCTGTTCTGTTCCAGGCATATGAATATGTAAATCAAAAATGAATACAGAAAAGAATGGTGTACGTGATAAAAAACAATGACTGAGGGAGGTATTATCGGATGTTTCAGATACTTTATTGCTGTAATTCTCTTCTGTAATCTGGAAACTGTATTACGAAAGTGTTTCTGTCGGAGAGGTTCTGCTCTTAAAATTGTTATATCATTAGGTGGCACCCTCCGCACTTGTCACCCTGGCAACTTGGAGTCAGTTCAAATATTTGCTTCTCCTATTTCGTATTCCTATACTATACTCAGAACTGAATCATGGGGCTATATGTGATATCTGTGCAAACAACCAAACAAAACTCAGCACAAAAATAATTGAGTTTAAGCCAAAAATGTGTAATTGGAGGAGTGGTCGGTCCGTCCCCTACCTACCAAAAATCGCACACTCAGCAGATCCCAAAGCGGAATGTTGAGAGCGTGGTCAGGGCATGGTCTTCTCCAATAATTATTTACACATATCCCACAGCCCAATCACGTTCAAGGTGAATGATATAAAGAAAAGCACAAAGTAAGTTGCAATTTAAGCAACTTTCAGGGAAGGAAAGAATAGAAGAAAACGGTTTACAGAACCAGTTTACAGTTACTTTGTTGAGTCGTAAATAAAAACCAAAAGGTTCCCAAAAAGGCCCCCCTCTTTCAGCAAACAAACAACAATCTTATCTCTTAGAAATATACGAGTACTTTGTATGTATTATTCCTTATCATCAAGGCGCCTGTCGTCTAGAGGGGGTCTGGTCGATGGGGGTCTCTATATTCGATTTTAAATTTTTGGCATTTTAATCAAAGATTTTCGTTAAAACACTTGACCCAAATGCGCAATTTCTTTGGAGGAGCGTACGTTCAGTGTTAGAAGACTTTTGGGAGAGACTGTCGAATGTGTAAATGTGTGTGTGTGTGTGTGTGTGTGTGGTACATAGGGGAATGTATATACCATATACAGTGAAAGCTCTATGGGAGATGTCTGCACTTCTCTTTGAATCTAGGGATGTCCTTTTTTAAAGAGTTTCTACTGTACATACTTTCACTTTCTGTACACGCATGCGTTATAATTTTTTGGGGGCTTGTGTGACCTTGCCCAAAGTTTATTGCTTTCTCTCTACCATCCTCTTTCTCGTTTGGGGATGGGGAATGGGGCAAGCACGTTCCATCCATTGCATATTTTAAAGTGTCCTTTTAATCCTTATGTCCAGAAATGCGCAGTTTATTTGATTTCTATAACAAGAACCCAAGAAAATTCCCAGACTGTCACAGTTTTGGGCTTGATTTATGGCCCACTTGGGCCTCTGTCCAATGCCCTTGAGATGCCCGCCAGCCAAATACAATGGTTAGTCTTCCACACGTTTTTCAATCGTTAATGGAATACCACATGCTCCATTATGCAGCGGTACTCTCATGAAAGGTGTCTTCTTCCCGTCAGTCTCGCTTTTGCATACTCGTTCAAGGCCACCCCCCTCCCACCAGAGGAGCTTTAGGAGTGCACAGTTATCGCTATCTCAGGGTGGCAGCAGCAGCAGCAGCACCACCACTACCACCATCGGCTTTTCTTCTCTCTCTGCTGCTCTGCCTTCCACTTTTTCTCGCTCTCTTGCGCTGGCACTTGTTTACGCGTCGCGGCGGGCAGCACGTGCACATTTTTTTCATTCTGCCGTTCATTCGCTGCTCGTATTCTTAGCTAAGCGGTTCGGTTGTGTGTGTATTTCTGTGTGAATATAAGTATGTGTGCGTGGGCGTCCGGCCGTTTCATCATATACTATATTTTTTTGCATTATTTATACAAAATTTGACTACGGTAAATGAAGGGGGTGCGGATTGTGGCGGATGCCTTTGGGGCGTGTGTCGGTCGGTGGCAACTTAACCTCAATTGAACCTGTGCTCTGTGTGTGTCGCCTCTCTATGGCTCTGTCTCTTTCTTTGTTCTACGTCATACGAAAATTGCTCTAAAATTTGATTAAATTGTGAAGTGTGTTCCCCAAGAGCCACTTATAGAAACCCAATCAATATTTCTTGTGACATTATTTTGTCATTTTCCTCCTTCTTCCTCTCTTTGTTTTTATCAAACACTTTTTCTTCAATCATTCGATGCCTCCGCCGCCCCTGCTTTCGTTGCTGTTGCGTTGATAGTAAAAATAGAACTTAACTTTGTTTTTCTTTGCTTTATGTATAAGTGGCTCCCGTTGCCGCCCGCTCCGCCTGCGCCTTTACTCCACCTTCGCCTCTATCTCTCTCCCTGTCCGTCTCGTCTCACTCTTGTGTTTCGCTGTTTGTTTTTTTTACATAGCGATAAAGATAAAGGCCGTTTATTTAAATCAAGCAAACGATTCGCACAAGTGTGTGTGTGTGTGTGCAAGTGTGGACTTTTTATAAAGCTATCAGCGGACTGCAGTCAGTCTCCCTCTGGCACACAGAGATGCGGGAGAGCAACATTTACTCGTATTTATTGCATTATAAAATTATTTAATTACCCATGATAGAGAGAGAGGGTTGACAGTCAGCAAACCGCAAGCGCACCTACAGAAAGAGAGAGATAAAAGTACAGAACAGCATGGAGAGCAGAGAGATTCGCAACGGGATCAAGCCAGCCTGCTAGTCGACAAATGTGTCGCTGCCCCCACCTAGAACGCCGACGACCCTGAAGCCAGCCGTGTGGTCAGGTGACGAAAATGTCGCAATCATTGTCCGAGATTATCATTATAAATTGCATATGGCAATTTTTCTGATCGATTAGGCATTTATTTATTTTTGCAACAGAGTGCAACCGCAATTATGAGAAGGGGAAAATACAACAAAAATACAACCTACTCGCGCATTGACTCTACTCTACCGTTCGTGTGTGTGCGAGCGTGTGGGTGGGTTGGGTGCTGAACTTGTTCAAGTGCATGCCGACGCTGCCGCTGCGCAGTCGCTGCTGGCGTTGTCGAACCAATGGCAACGCTGACAGCGTCAATGTTGAGTCGCCTGCATTTTTATTTTTGGCGTTCATTCCACTCCCCCTCCCGCATAACTGCTAACAAACAAAATGCAATAATTTGAAATAAAAGTGTTTAAAGATGTTGAAAATAAATACGCGAAGCGGCAAACAAAAGACAACATCAAATAAGAGAAACAACAAATGAAACGCTGACGAGCAGCGCGCTGCATCTGTTTGTGCATGTGTGCGTGCGCGTGTGTGTGTGGCTGCAGCTTTGACTTAATTTCAGTGCGTTCAACCGAGGAGTGAGCGAGACGAAGAGTGTTGAAGAGCAAAAGCTCTCTGAGAAAAGTGCATTAGGAATAATTGATAGTGCGAGCGAGCGAGAGAATGATGTGATGTTTTATTTTACAGTTGAAGGATTATGTGACTTTTACAAGGCAAAAGAGAGCAATAGCGATCAGAGAGAGATCGCAGTGTTTTGAACTCAAATTTTGACAAGCGCGACAGCTGCAAGACAAAAAAACAACAAAAACTATAGTGTTTTACACTGCGTTAAAAAAGTGTAACAACAAAAACAACTCAACTATAAAAATAATTGACAAAACAACAACAAAGACCAAAAATAAAACGACGGCCTAGCAATGCATGGCATCACCCACCTCTATCGGCAGCATGCCGTAGAGAAACAGCTCAGCGTCGGCTCTGAGGGCTGGTCGCACGGCTACGGAAATGGCAATGGCAATGGCAACCGCCTCTACAGCGTGGACTCCTCCAGCAGCTCCAGCTCCAATTCGAACAGCGGAGGCGTCACGGGTAGCGCCTACGCACAGTGGCAGAGCGATCGCCACTCCCACTCCCAGCCACAGGCCGTACCCGATGCCCACAAATCGCTGGAGAATCACGGTGGAGGCGGCAGCAGCTGCACTGGTGGCGGAGGAGCAGGTGGCGGCGGCCAAAGGAACTCCTACGACAGCTGGTACACCAGCGGATCTGGGGCTAGCGGCAGCCTGAAGCGTACGCCCTCGTCGAAGCGCAGTTTCCTGGAACGATCTCACAGTCCGGCAGTTTACGGCGTAAGCAGAGATCATCCCTCGTGCTGTGAGGCACCCTCTAATTCCGATACCCATCCCTTGCAGAGCATGCGTCGCAGCGGCGGTCCGGACTTTGGCTCCCCGCCGAGCACAGCGGCAGTTGGCGGAAGCGGCGCTGGAGGTGCCGGCGGAGGAGGGTTCTTTCCCCACGACCTGGACCTCATCTACGAAAGCCAGGCAGATCATCAGTATTTCACCCACACGGGTGCCAGCGGCCAGCAGCGTGACAGCGGGGAGCGGCCCACGGCCATCTCGATCTTTCACCGCGTGTCGGCGGCCAACACATCGCTGGACGACTACAGTGGTCCCAGTGGTGGCAGCACAGACAGCGGCATGGCCGGCAATGGAGCATTCCAGCGTCACCGCTTCGACAATTCCTCCTTCGCCAAGAGCCTCAGCGTGGACGAGTCCACAGACAGGCAGCAGGCGGGGCAGTCGCCCTCCCACAGGGAGGGGCATGGAAAGCATGGCAAGCACCATCATCATCATCACAACCACAGTCACCATCACCACTCGATCCAGGAGCTGCTCAAGCACTTTGGCAAGAAGATTCACGTATGGCCTCGCAAGCACCACGATGCCCAGAGCGTCTGCACATCGCCGCAGAACGATCCGCAGGAGAACTTTCGCACACGCTCCAAGAGCTTGGATGTAAACACACTCAGCCGCCCCAATCGCATCCTCGACGACTGCGGGGCCACCTACAAGATCTACGATCGCATTGTCAAAGAAGGTAAAGGGAAAGGGTTTGTCCAAGGGTCCATCTATCATCTGGTACTTGCTGTTCACTTAGACTTATGATTAGATCGTAACAATCGTGTAGTCGTAGCTCCTACTAATCATTTTGTATTCCTGTTCCCTAAAAAGGTGCTCATATGCGTCGTGCCTCTGCGGATCTGGAGAAACGACGCGCCTCTGTGGGCGCTGCCGGTCGAGGACTACGCGGCGATGGCACACTGGACCCACACCATGCGGCGATACTGTTCAGAGATTCCAGAGGGGTAAGTCGAGAACTTATGTATACGTACATATGCATGATAATGGGTTAAATATAGTCCCACGATATAATCCCCTGGAAGAGGGTTTCGTTTCGCGTATCTAGACATTGAAATGTCAACAAAGTTGCTATCTTCCCAGTTCCCAGATATACAATACGTAATAGTATATCATCTTCCATACACGATCTCTTACCCCTTGTTCTTTTTTGTATCAACCTTGTGGGAAAATCTCTCATCTCTTTTTTCCCAGCTGTAAATATTGCCGTAGAGCTGATCTTCTTATCTTGACTTCTTGGTTCTTATACCTTGATATTTCGACTTCAAATCACTGATCCATATTTAAATCTCTCATCAGGGTCATATTTTGGCCTGTTTCACAGGGATTCCACTCCCTTCTGGGCTATCTTCCGGTCATTCCCGATTCACCCAACCCTTCCTTAAATCCAAATATTATCATAGGGACAGTTTTACGATTACAAAAAGGTATGACACCTGACTGGCCCACAAATTGTAAAACGGGTTCGAAAATTTCTCCAAATGGAATATATCCTTGTGCCGTGGTGTTCGTTTCCCTTCGAGGGTGGGTGGTGTGGCAGTCAGCTTTTGTCAGTCAGGGTTGTTATCTTCGCTACGGAAACTTTTGGCACGGTGAAGTTACTTTACATGTAAAATGTAGAATATACATGTCCGATTTCGGGCAGAAGAAGAAGTCCGATTTAGTGGGACTTTTTCATGGCGATTTGAAAAAAAGAGATGGAGATAGCGCTGCTCTGTTCCATCACGAGAGTTAGCTTGAAAGAAAGAGATAGAGCTCTATCATGGCAGACTAGAAGAGGTTGGTTGCACAATGAAAAAAACTGAAGGCGGAAAATTGCGAATTGCGAAGGGAGGGTGGCCCAGGAGGGTGACCAGAGACCAGGGACCAGGGTGGACCAGGTCACCTGTGGAGCAAAGACCTTGGCTATCTCGCCAGTGAGCGAAATGATTTCGCTCATCTGCATATTCGATTTGAGAAAATACCGCATCATATACGGCGGCCCAGCATGTTCTTCGGCAAGTCGGCGGAAGAGGCGAGTCACAGGCCCCTTTCTGACACCCATTTAGCGGTAGTTGTGAAATATCCGAATCGCAGACTTATCAGATTAGTCGGCTAATAATGTTAACTGATTAATATACGCAAACATTGCCCGTCATCAACATGTGAACGCGGACCGAAGCATTATATTATCTCTCCATCGTTTATTGTCGCGCACACACCTCGCACATAGTCCTCAAGGTCGGCTAATGGGCCTAATGCCCATTACAACAAATAAATGTGCTGTTATTGTTGGTTAATTCATTGAAACGGGTTTATATCGAGAGGGGAATGTACATATTTTCGCATATGATCGGAAATTCTTGTCTGCTCGCACTTCTGACGTCATACCTGTGTGGGCTTTCACCGGACAGAAAAGGCGCGCATATGTATTGCTCTATGGTTTTGTTATTCTTATGCGGACTCCCGCTAATGATGATTAATTGAGTGAGAACATTTCACATGTCCGTCAATACATTGCTCTCTCCCATATGTACCTGTAGAGCCCCATCCTCTCTCTCTCTGTCTCTTCTGTTGAGAGTTTGTAGGCCTTGTGGCCCACAATCTTTTAAAACCGTTTATTTTACTTATCGGACGCAGAACAACAAATGTACATTGAAGCAGCAGCTTTTGTTCCACTTCTCCACTCATATTCATGAATTGCATTGAGTGGGAGTGGTAGAATTCTTGAGAGCTTTTTCTTACTCAATGCCGTTCGTTTATTCCGTTGTGGGTGCATGAAGAAGCTTCCTCTCTCTGTCTGTTTCGGTAATTGTTGGTTCTTCGTCCGGCACATATGTACACATACATATGTATGTACCCTTTATTTGCAGAGAGAGGCATGACCGTTTGTTTGCCTCGTGTGTGATGGTGATGTGGAAACCTAACAGAAAGAGCAAACCGAAAGAGATTAACTAAAGCAAACATGCACAAGAATAGAAATGCACACACAAAGAGTAAGAGAGAAGAGAAATATATTTTTGGATTTATCGAGTCATTCCATTCCCTCTCTCTCTCTCTAGTGCATTCTAGAGTGTTCCCTCTTCGACGTCGTTACATCGCGTGTTCTTGTATTTGCGTTAGCTTTAGCATTCTCACACACGCTCTGCTCTCTCTAGTTAGCAGCTCTATCTCTATCTCTCTGTGTGTGGAACTGTTTGCGGCGATCGTGGGGGCTCGCGAAACTCTTAACCAGTTTACTTTTTCACTTGCGAGCGCGCAGACCGTGTGCCCGGAACCGAACCGAATCGCATCGCATAATCTTCGCCACCGCCGCAGCAGAGCTTTCTGATAAATCCGTCTGCGATTTCGCGTCCTCTTCTTCTTTGTCTTTCATTACACGCGTGTGCGTGTTCGTGTGCATAGGTATTGGTGTGCTCCATGTATCGCCGTCGCTATTCCGCCTTCGAGCCGAGTACACCGCGCGTCGGGGTGCTGCCCTCCCCGGCGGTCGTTCCACATGTTGCTGCAACCTCCAAAGTGCTGCAAGGCAGCAGCCTCAGCCCCAGCCCCCACCACCATAACGGCCCCAAATTGAGCGTGCGCTTTGACCCAAATCTCCCCATCGACAATGACAGCAACAACAACAGCAATGGAAAGAGCAGCAGCAGCATCGAGAGCCAGAATGCAAAAATCAGCCGAAAGGCGCGCTCTCTCAGCAATTCTCCGTTGTACCATCGCAAAAGCGCTACAGCCATCTGCCCGGGCTAATGCCTGGGGGAAACGGCCCGTCAACGGCGGCCAGCGTCAACTATCAGCTGCTGAATAGTGCAAATATCAAAGATTTCGTCGACGGTCAACGCCATTCGCAGCACGTAAGCAGGCGCGATGACAGCAGCCAGAGCAGCAGCAGCAGCACTACCAAAAGCAGCAGCAGCAGTAACAACACCAAAAGCAACACCAAAAGCAGCAAAATTGATGGCAAAAAGCTGACGGCCACTCTAACGGCAGCGATGTCATCGTCTCTGCTGCGTCGCAAGGCTCACAGCAACCACAGCCAACAGCAGCAGCAACAACAAAAGATGGAGCAACAGCAACAACAAAAGATGGAGCAAGAGCAACATATGCAGCAGCAGAGGAACCACAATACGATTGCAAATGGTCCGCGCCATTCCCTCGGTCATTCACCTGTCTCCTTTTCCACTCGCGGAGACTTTGCTGCCGTCCAACAGGCGCTCGTCTATGAGAGGCGGCGGGTGAGCAGCGCCCACTCCTCGCCCCGTACCCACTCCCCGGTGCATCAGTGCATGCTTATGCGGCGACGCAGTGATTACAGTGTGGAACAGATCGAGCAGTGGAAGCGGCAGCAGCAGCTGCTGCCTCGCTCTGGTCGTAAAATTAGTGTAAGTGCAGTCCCAGAGTCCCCCGGGAGAGTGACAGTGTGAGAGCAGAAGAGCGGAAGAGAGAAAAGCTTTTGCATGAAAGCTTTCCCCTGCAGCAGGAGCGGAGCCTATTAACTACTCAAGAGAACATAGAAAGAGAGGCATTTAAGATGTTTGAGTTTGCTTAAATGCGAGCGTAATTTTTCAATTGCCATATCTCCATCTCAGGCCCCCGATCTTTTCCCCTCCCCCTCCATCTATCCCAAGTGCCTGGTTAAGTGTCATAATTCCACAATTGCACACATTTCAATGTTAATTTCAAAGCTACTCGAACTCGGAACGTCCGTCGCGACTATAAATGTGCGACAATTGAGTAAATACTAAAGCTCGCTGGCGTGCCTCATAAATATTTCATGGGAGTTTTTCGTTTGTTTTTGTTTTCCTCTGATGTTTTATCTGCGGTTTTGGTCCAGATTAAGAGATTATAGCGGTGTTATCAGTAGAAGTAATAATTCCCTAATTATTATACCCGATACTCAAAAGATTATATGGAGTATATTTTATTTGTAGAAGGAAGCGTTTTAAAGTAACCCTATAAAGTATATATATTCTTGATCAGCATCAAAAGCCGAGTCGATACAACCATGTCTGTCTGTCCGCCTGTCCGTCCCTCCCTCCCTCCGTACCCAGACTCCTGTGATAGATAAGGAATAGCCATAAGGACCAAATGAAATTGCAGTGGCTACGCAACTCCTTTCACGCGCCTACTCTTTCCCTGTCTTGCACACACTCTTCCTGGTGCAGTGTGCACCCTCTGGCGGACCCTGGTGACCCATATATGAAAAAGGGATTGATAATGGGAATACGCGAGTGTAAGGGGAAACGGAAGAAGATCATTATTCCTATATGGAATGATCACGTTTTCTTTGGTGGAAGTGGGGCGTGCACTTGCGTAACGTAATGCCTTACGTGAGCTTTACGACATGTAAACTTCCGTACAGTTTCTATTCTACAAGTGTATAGACAGTGTAGGCCATTAATTTAAGTGCAAAATTACTTCTCTTTGAAATCCATCCATGTATGAAGCTTCTTTGATAAACGAACGATGGCCCAGATGGTCAGTCTTTGAATCCGAGTACTTTTTGAGGTTAGATGATGTTGATAGATAATGTTAAACCCTTTCTTATTTTACTATATGTAACATCCAATCTAACTATACATTTTTTCTGTTCCATTTTACAGCTGCCTGTAGCCGATCCGTTCCTGGAGAAATGCAATCTATCTGATTTTGGTAAGTATTATTCTTCGATCGCACCTCGCAACCTGCCCCATGCCCCGTGCTCGTCTCTGATGCGCACCATGGGGACAAACAAAAAATGTTTAATTTAAATAAATTAGCAGACACACTTGGCATTCGATCAAGAGTCGGCCTCCATTGGGGCACACGACGACACTTTTTCCCCGGTGAACAAATAGAATCACAACGAGAATCAGAGGAATCGAAATACTCATAGAGACAGACAGACAGACGGATGCGAGAGGAATGAAAGGAGGGAAGGTGGCATGGCATGGAATCGAAGTCATAATTCAACGGGGATTATGGTGGCCGTAGTATCTGCGTCTTATAGATACATATGTATGTGGGCGACACGGAACATAATCGTTATGGGATCGCAATACATATGTACATATATCACTATTCTTCTGAGGAGAGGATACATATATCTTCTGTGGTGTCCGAACACACCCCCAAATTGTCTTTATCTCTTTATCCGCCGAATGCTAATTATAAATAAGTTCCAAGTACGCCGGAGAGAGATCTCTACGGAAAAGAGTGTAACGTAACGGGGTCTACCGGCTGTGGAAAGAGCCCAGGAGGGAGGGTGTGCACTGCATGTAATTTGTTGCCAATTTCAGACACATTTCATGAACCTCATTAACGTCAATTCCCCAACGGATTCGACGATCTGTTCCGATCTAATACTCGTACGTCCCGATCTGAACACTCAACAGCAGCAGCAAAAGCAAATTCTATTCAATTTATATTCCGCTCTGAGAATATTCTCAGATTTTTTGAAAATTCCTCCCACTTGTGAGTATTTTTCCCTCTCTATCTTTTGTTTTGTTTTGTTTTTGCGCGTTTTCCTTGTGCCGAAAAAAAGATTTTCCGAGAGAGAAAAACAGAACAGAGACTGCAGAAGATCAGTTTATGATAAAATTTCGAATCGCTTAGAACGGAGACGACGACGGGCAGACGACAGATTCTCGGCGATTGTTTTCCACCGTTTCGTGTTCCGTGTGAAAATATTGGCCAGAGAAAACGACTTATTCTTGTGTCTTTTGGCTTCTGGTTTATATATGTGTATATATCCACCGTAGAAATATGGATATAGATCCAAGTGCCACATAGATTACTGACAAATCGAACCGAATCGAAGGTTTTCCCCTCAGGTCTTCTTCTCTCTTGAGTCATTCGTCAAGAATTTTCGAATAGCGCCGCGCGACGCCAAAACCTAGTGAACGGAACCACACAGCCAAACAACAACAGAGGCACCTATACCTATACACCCACCAAACCACCGCCTCCGCCTCCGCCAACGCCAGCACCCACCGCCCACTGGGGAAATGGCTTTTCAATTGTTTTGATGCCGCACAAAGCCAAGAACCAAGCAACAAAGCAAAAAAGCATTTCAATTAACTCTCGCGTGGCCCGTGGCCCGCTGTCAAAAGAAACGCAAAACGCAAACAGAAAACAGAAAAACGAAGAAAAAAACTAAAGCCCAAGAATCGATAACCCATATATGCGGTTTAACCTATATATATGTGTACATATATTGAAAATTTCCAATCAGAGAACAACAATAAAGATAGGGAAAACACACACAGAGATACAGACACAGAAAGAGACAGAGAGAGAGAGAGACCTTCATCCATTTCTCCTCGAAAGTTCTTATCTCGATTTCTTTATCGATGAAGGCCCTACCACCCACCTACCGCCTCCCGCGTGGCGACAGCACTTTTTTAACATTTAAATGTTTACAATCCTCTTTGGATATAGTATTTCTTTCAAAATATTTAACATTTTATTTCCATTTGTACTATGTATATGTTTTTCCTGCCACTACTGGCCTTCGCTTTCTTTTCTATACATTTTCTGGGTTTTCTCGCTTTCCATTTTTTGTGCCGCTTTTGCTTTTGTTTGCTGAGTTTTTGTGGACATTAGGCGGATAAACGATTTGTGGATGTGATACGAATATGAGGGAATTTTCCAAATTGAAAGGAAATGCAATGTGGATATCTGGGGACTCAGAATAAATTCTATATACCATAAATCTAAATTGTATTCCCTTTGATGATCCATGTCCATTCCCAACAAAAATCTCATCTGTGCGGTGCGCACAGAATTTGTGGTCGGTCTTAAAATAATTTGTGATCCATAAACAGTTTGAAGATTTCCCAAATAGATTTCCAAAGGCAAATGCAAATGCACATGAAAATGAATTGAAAATGGAATATAAATCCCCATTAGAGACATGCAGATGTTTCAGTGTTGCAGGCTGCACTGCACTGCTCTTCTCTGGTTAATTAATTTCTTGGCACAACTGTCGTCGTCCGATCCGTACCCCGATATCTGTCGCTATAATGTCTGTTTGGCCTGCATTTATCGCTGGGAGATCTATGGCCTGGCCCCCAGTGCCCATATCCGATATATACGTATATATGTATGCGAGTATATAGTTATTTGATTAACACCTTTTGGTCCCGCCTCAATATTTATTTGTTTACACTGAGCGCCACACCACGCAGTTGATGTCTATGAATCTGCCTCTTTCTCTCGTCTGTCTTTCTGTCTGTCTGTCTGTGTCTCTCTTTTGAGGAATTGAAATAATATTTATTGTTGAACAATTTGGTGAACAATCTAAAATCTATTCTGGTGTCTATTTGGCGTGTGTATTGTGGTATTTCTGTCTGTTCTGTGGTTTTGTCGCACGCTAAATTTATTTTAATTAAAAATGTCTAAATTGAATTTATCGAATCGCGCGCGCCCCAACAATTTGTATCATTTGCGGCCCAGACCAGCTCATAGAAGGAAGGGTTCAGTCCATTTTGATGATGATCTATGCAGTTCTTTCATCTCGTTTGTCAGGCAGTTTACAGGCAACAGTGAGAAGCGAATAGAAAGGCCATGTTACTCATAGAGCTCTTCCGTCGTTCTCTTTAGAGTTGTAGCACTGTTAGAACTCTGTACGAAGACTGTTAGCGCTCTGTTCGTACACTGTTCACACTCTGTTAATTAGCAGCAAAATCGAGTCCCCAGTTAATTTTTAACGCCCACAGACCCAACCACTTACTAGACAAAATCGGATCGGTTGGTATCAAACAGAAATCATAATGCGAGGACATTGAAGGAGAAGGACAAACAGTGTGAAAAATAGTAAAACGAAAACAGCAAAAAACAAAGAACCTTTGAGACGCATGTTACAATTGCACTTTTATTCGAATCATGCGGGTCGCTTGGTGCTGGGAGGGGGCACTGGTCGGCCGGCCGATGTCCTTTGCTATCCCTTGGAGAGCATCAAAGAGTTTGAGCAGATCTCCGAAGCCTGGAAGCGTCTGCTAGCGGAGCTGCTCAATAAAGGTGTCCTATCCACAGCTCTAAGATGATTCAAAGTAACGAATATCTCTCGCTTTCTCTTGTGTCCTTACAGAAGAGGACGACTCACAGATCTTTGTCAAGTTCTTCCGCTTTCACAAGTGTTACGATCTGATACCCACATCCGCCAAGCTCGTGGTCTTTGACACACAGCTGCTCGTGAAGAAAGCCTTCTATGCGCTCGTCTACAACGGCGTGAGGGCTGCACCGCTCTGGGATTCGGAGAAGCAGCAGTTTGTGGGTATGCTGACCATCACGGACTTTATCAAGATCCTGCAAATGTATTACAAGTCGCCCAACGCCTCCATGGAGCAGCTCGAAGAGCACAAACTGGACACGTGGCGGAGTAAGTAGAACCCATCTTGAGGTAGGGAACAATTCTAAGATTCCCCTTTCTGTTCCACAGGTGTGCTGCACAATCAGGTGATGCCGTTGGTCAGCATCGGACCGGATGCCTCCCTCTACGATGCCATCAAAATTCTCATCCACAGCCGCATTCACCGCCTGCCCGTGATCGATCCGGCGACCGGCAATGTCCTCTACATCCTGACACACAAACGTATACTGAGGTTCCTCTTCCTATATGTGAGTATCTATCTATCTATCTATCTATCTATATCCCTTGGACACACATGGAATCGAATACGCTCTCT
The DNA here is from genome assembly GCA_008121275.1 of Drosophila lowei. Lineage (NCBI taxonomy): Eukaryota > Metazoa > Arthropoda > Insecta > Diptera > Drosophilidae > Drosophila > Drosophila lowei. Next base: position 6,323,159 of record CM017777.1, read on the forward strand.
CGCTTGCAGATTAACGAACTACCAAAGCCCGCGTACATGCAAAAGAGCCTGCGCGAACTGAAGATCGGAACGTACAGCAACATCGAGACCGCCGACGAGACCACGAGCATCATTACGGCGCTCAAGAAGTTTGTGGAGCGACGCGTCTCGGCGCTGCCCCTGGTGGATGCCGAGGGTCGTCTGGTTGATATTTATGCAAAGTTTGATGTGATTGTAAGTCCCAGGCTGCAGCCTCAACCAATGTCTCAATCAATTGATTGATTCTTTATTCTCTCATTAATTTAGAATCTCGCTGCTGAGAAAACCTACAACGATCTCGATGTATCGCTGCGCAAGGCCAACGAGCATCGCAACGAGTGGTTTGAGGGCGTACAAAAGTGCAATCTGGACGAAGCGCTCTACACCATAATGGAGCGCATTGTGCGGGCGGAGGTGCATCGCCTGGTGGTAGTCGATGAGCACCGCAAGGTGATTGGCATCATCTCGTTATCGGATATCCTGCTCTACCTGGTTCTGCGGCCAAGTGGCGAGGGCGTCGGCGGATCGGAGAGCTCACTGCGTGCCTCCGATCCCGTCCTTCTGCGCAAGGTGGCCGAAGTGGAGATCCCTGCACAAACTTCAGCGACAACGCCCCCGCCTCGCAGTCCTTCGGCAGGGTCCGGCAATCGCAGCCTGATCGAGGACATACCCGAGGAGGAGCCAGCGCCGCCGCAGACGCCAGCAAAGACCAACGATGCGGAGGCGGAGGCGGATGCCGATGCCGACAGTGATAACAACAAGTCCGCCAGTGAGGATAAGGCCAACAACAACCAAAACCAGAGCCAGCATGAGACGGGAAGAACGACGGGGGCGCCGACGGCCAATGGTGATAGCAGCAATAACAGTCCAGCCGAAGTGTCTTTTGCCGATGAGGCGCACGAAGAAACAGAAGCCACTGACCAGGTCGAGCGCAGCAATTGTGATGATGAAAACCCCAATGAGGATGACGACGAGGATGAGAACGACGACGACGATGACGTGGAGGTGGTGGAGCGCAAAAAGGCAACCGCTGCGGCGGCACACAAAGCGGACAGAGAGGAGGAGGACGATGGCCTGAGCAGCGCCGTGTCCGCCGCGTCGGCTCTGGGCCAATCCTTGGCCACGCCCGCGGCGCGAGAGATGGCGCTGGTTAGTGAATAAAACTATAATTTAAACAACAAAACAAAAGAAAACCAAGAAAGAGAAAACTATATTTGAATATTACTAGCTGTTAAGGATATGATATATTATTACTAAAGGGAAACCAACAACAACCGCAAAACAAAAAATGTTAACAGAAAGAATGTTTATATATACACACAAGAAAACCAACAACAAATTACATTAGAATGTCTTTAAATTTTAAACGATGTATTTGATTATTATATAATAGTACAGTACAAGTCAAATTCCTAGTTTTTATTTCATTCAAATCGATGCGTTCGGTGCAAATTTAAACTAAACTGTCGAGGACTGTTCTGTTTATCCTTTACCCTAGGCAACAAAGAGTACCTTTTTTTCCTTTTTGAACCTTTTTGAACTCTGCAATTCTGAATAGCTGATAAATGCAACTATAAGTCGGACCCAGTCACTTTTGTACCTTCAGCTTACCGTCTGGTACAATTTTTCTATTTTGGGGCTTTTTTTTCAAAATGTTGACTTTAAAAACTCAGGAAAAGGTATATTAATTGGCCGTAGGTTAAGGTATCGTTTCTAAAAATCTATGGTTAAAAGGTTGAGGTACCGGGAGAGGTACCGAGCGGTACATAGCTGCAAAATGTGCATTTGGGATCTCATAAGAAGGAAGATGTCTAGAAGGGTCCCAATTAAGTCCGCGGAGGGCAAAGATAAGGAATTATATTCGAACAGGCTCGAGCATATCTAGATATTTTTGGTAATGACGAGACGACCAGACACAGAAACCATATTTTAAAATAGGCCGGACAAGAGAAACATAAAGTAGTTTGTGGTTAACATTTGAATTATTCGTCATGGCGGTAGTCACACTTTTAATGTAGTATCCAGTCGATAGTATCGATAACCGAACTTGAACCCCATTCCATGCACAATGTTGCGAATTCCATGCTGGCATTATTTGTAAACCGTGTTTTAGTCAAAATACAATGCATGCGAGTATTTAAAAGTAGTTAATCTGTAAGAAAATTTATTCATAATTAGAATAAAATTATGTGGGCAAAGCTGAGAGATCAAAATAGCTAGTAATATTCGACGGAATATCAAAAACGAGGAATATGTATTCGTCAGTATATTTACGGTATACATTTAAAATGAGACGGTATATTTTGGTATATTTCGGAGGGTCGGACGGTATATTTTATCAATAAATCCGCGGTCACACTGAACAGCTGTTTTATGCGAAAGGTAAACACACGTGCAAAAAATGAACCATTTTGAGATACGAGAAATTCCCGGCAAGGTAAGCTAATCCACTTATTCTTCGCCTGCAGCTGCAGTAAATAGCATCTCTCCACTAGGGGCGTGCCATGCTGGCCACCAAAAACTTTGCCGCGGACGAGATCATTTTCGAGGAGGAGCCATTTGTGTCGAGCCAATTCTCGTGGAATGCAGCCTACGGCTATGCGGCGTGCGACCACTGCATGCGACCGCTGGAGACGGTGCTGGAGAACGTGCGTCGCCTGGCCAGCGATGCCAAGGTGGAAGTGCCGCTCCTCCAGCACGATCCCACTGCGTCCTGGGTGGCACAGTTCACGCAGTGCCAGCGGTGCAAGGTGCGTTACTGCTCCGAGGACTGTCTGATGGAGGCGCGGAAGCGTTACCACCGCGTGGCCTGCATGGGCGCCTTTCGCGCGGATGACACACATCCCATCAACGTGCTAAACGAGACCTGGAAGAAGATGCACTACCCGCCGGAGACGGGTACCATCATGCTCATCGTCCGCCTGATGGCCATGCACCAGCAGAGCAGCAAAAAATCCGAGTTCCTCGAGCAGCTGCAGTCCTTCCAAGCGCTGATTGTGAATCGCGAGCAGAAGATCTACCACAAAATGCTGGGTGAGAACTTTGAGCAGCAGATGGACCAGCTCTACGGCGCCTTCTGCAAGGCCTTTGCTTCCGAGGAGTTTGCCATGGTAATCGGGAAAAATGATCAGGGAGTAGTAAAACCAGATATTTACGTGCGTTTTATCCGCTTATTAGTTCACCACACCAGATGCCTTTAAGACGCTCATGGGTATCATGGGCACCAACAGCCAGGGAATCGCCACCAGTGTGCTGGCGCAGTGGGTGACCAATGTGTCCGACCTGCCGCTGCCGGAAGCCGACAAGACTGCCCTGGACACTGTCATCGACGAGCTCTACTCAAAAGTCGGAGAATGTAACTTCTGTCTATACTAAGTATCCTCCAGTCAACTCCTTCTAATGCTATTTTTCTCTACTGGCAGTCGCTGGCGAATTCCTGAACAACGAGGGATCCGGTCTGTACCTACTGCAGAGCAAGATCAATCACAGCTGCGTGCCGAACGCCTGCTCGACGTTCCCCTACTCCAACGACATTGTCGTCCTGAAAACACTGGCCCCCATCCAGGAGGGCGAAGAAATCTGCATTTCCTATCTGGACGAGTGCCAGCTGGAGCGCAGCCGCCACTCGCGTCACAAGGTGCTGCGCGGGAACTACATATTCGTCTGCCAATGCCTCAAGTGTCAGGCTCAGGCATCCGACCCCGACGTGACCAGCGACGAGGAGGAGGACGACGACGAAATGAACGACTACGATGATGACGATGATATGAACTAGATTAACACTCAATTTGTCGCAAGATCCGATTTTTAGTATAGTAAAGATTATATTATGGCTATAGAACCCTACAGTTGATGTGAAAATGGATTGCTGGCCTTGGCACGCCCAGATCGGGTGAGAAAACTAAATATGTAGGACTGGGAGACTAGAGATCGGGAGACTATCCCCGATCCTTTTAAATTTGATTAAATAGGATAACGCACTTCTAACATTTAAATTGAATTAAACCGCTATGGCTCCGAAATTTCGGAATTGTTCCGTTTTCCTGATCGTTTAAGAACAGAGCAACAATTCTATCAATCAGTTGGCACTTTCCGCCTACCTCACATCTTTATTTCGTAGGTATAAGTGACCACACCCACCCCACCCCATGTAGCTTTAATTGATATGGGTAGTATAATACTTAACACAAAGAGAGCTTTCGATACTGTATGTATCCCCACAAGCAGCTGTTTCATATGTGAAAAGTTTTAGTTGGAAAGAGAAGACCACAATGGTGCATCGATCCGCCTGGTTGATCTTGGTCCTGTGCACTCTGCACAGTGCCTGCGGCCTCTTTTTCCACATATCGGAGACGGAGCGGAAATGCTTCATTGAGGAGGTTCCCGACGAAACCAATGTGATAGGTAAGCGGCCATAGCCAGAATTGCCAACGCAGTCTCTTAACAAGCCTTCATCTGTCCCCAGTTAACTACAAAGTGGAGCTCTATGATCAACGCTCTAATGGCTTTATGCCCCCATCCCCGGGCATCGGCATGCATGTGGAGGTGCGTGACAGCAACAACAAAATCATCCTCTCCCGTGTGTATAGCTCTCAGGGCCGCCTCTTCTTCACCGCATACACGCATGGCGAGCACGTCATTTGTATGCACTCGACAGGCACTGCCTCGTTCAGTGGTGACCAAATGCGCCTTCACCTGGACATACAGGTGGGAGAGCATGCCATCGACTATGCCAATGTGGCCAAGAAGGAGAATCTGACAAAGGACCAGCTACGTATTCGCCAGCTCCTGGATCAGGTGGAACAGATCACCAAGGAGCAAAACTACCAGCGCTATCGCGAGGAGCGCTTCCGTCACACGAGCAAGAGCCCCGATTCCCGACTCTTATGGTGTTCCGTGATCCAGGTCTTTGTTCTTGTCTGTATCTCGACTTTGCAGGTGCTTAATTTGCGCGATGAAAGACTCTACCTATATAGGGCTTTCTGCAAAGAGCTCAGCGGAGAAGAGTTTACCATGGTGACTATGCACAAGCGACAAGGCTTATCCTATATATTAATGCGTTTTATATCCAACAGTTCACCTCTCTAGACGCCTTCAAAGCACTGATGGCAATTATTAGCATTAGTCCGGAGGCCGTTACCAGCAGCGCCATCTTTCAGTGGGTCGACCAGGTATCAGATTTGGATTCATCTCTGACAAAACCGGATGAGATAATGTTGGTCCACCTCACTCAAAGGCTTCACGACAAAGTGAAAGAATGTAAGTAAAGAAAACCAAGTGTGATCAGATATTTCTAGGTTATTTTTACTCTTGGTAGTTGCTGGCAAGTTCTTGAACAACGAGAAGGTATCCAAGGAGGAGAATCGTGATGTGATCAAGCCATCATATTTCCTTGAAAATTCGAATTCCGACTTAAATATGTTCCTCGAAAAAACAAAGCCAGATCGAAGTGCTCACTTATCGAATGACAAATTCTTATTGATCTGTGAGTGTACCGAATGCCGCACACAATCAACGATCCAGATATAATTGATGAAGGACTGTTCGGAGCAGCCGTTGGCAACAAGCTCTTTGCGCTAGCCAGCACACTGAAATCTAATTCTGGCTCTTAGTTGTCTAACGCTCGCTCGCTAATCGAAGACCTTTGCTGCATAGACCGAGCATAACTATAGCGGTGGCGATTTGGAAGCAAACCGTGCAGTATAGTCGGCGCTCCTTGCATTATATACATATGTATATATGTTTTAGCCTTCGCCACGAGCATGGCTTGCCCTATCGTAATTTGTTTAGTTTAACGAATTTCGCGTAATCTTATTTTTTTGTGGTTTTTATTCAAGCGGCCGGAAAACCCCGACAGCTCACAACAAGGACTTCAGCCTCAGAATTGGTTTCATTTGTTGTCGTTATTCTATTAACAGTGCACCTAAATATAAATTTAATTTATAAATGGCTAACAAATCTCATCACGAGCTGCCCTCGCCAGCACCAGCTGAGACGGGCGTTAGGTTTATCAGGTTGTTGCTGCTCTCAGCCAGCTCCACAATAGAGACGCGGCCACGCTGCTTTATGAACTTGGCCACGGCCGCCAACTCCGCCTCCGAGACATAGATGAACTTGCCGCGGTCGTCGATTACGCCTGTGAGGGTCCCATTGGCCTGCAGATCCTGGATGCGCTCGATGGCCTGCTGTGTCTTCAGCTTGAAGGCAACGGCCAAATCCTCCAACAGGACAACCTTATTGTCCTTGATGTACTGTATAAAATCGGCCAAAAGATTATCCTGGTCGTCCGCGTCCCCCTCCTCGAAACCCTCTTCTTCGACGCTGAAGCCGGCCTTCATTTTCAGATACTCCTCGTGCTCTTTGCGCTCGCGCTCCTCCTTGACCAGACGCTCGGCCTCGGCTCTTTTGCGGTCTGCCTCTTCCTGAAAATCATCCTGCTGCTTCCGCTCGGCCTCTTCCTTGGCCTCCTTCACCTTCCGCTGCTCTCTATCGATCAGCTCCTGCTCGCGGTGCAGACGCTTCTGTTCCTTGGCCTCCATCTTGGCCCGCTTCTTGGCACCCATCTTCTCGTCGAGCACAGCACCCTGCGGAATACGCTGGCCATCGCCATCGAGAATTTCATCGTCATTATCCCCCTCGGCGTCAGCTGCTTGCAGGGCAGCCGCTGCGGCCGGGGCTGCTGCAGGAGCATTCTGGCGCAGTCGGTTACGCTGATTGCGGGCTATTTGGGCACGTCGAGGGACGCCCTCCTGTGCTCGCAGTGGGACGCCACGTTGCGGTGGTGCTGCTGCTTCCTTTGCTTCTATTGAGAACAAAAACAAAGTGAATTTAAGTCTGCACCTAATGGTCTCTTGGCTTACCTGTGCCGACCTTCTTTTTCTGCAGGAAAAATATCGTTAAGATCACGACCAGCAGGGCCAAAGCGATGCCCACGAGAATAATCAGGTCCATTATCTAGTTAAGATACAGTTTGCTCGATTTTGATTGGCAAAAAGGTAAACGTCAACAAATGTGGCAGATGTTCAGCTGTTTCTACGGCACTGCCAACACACACGATATGCCAGCTGTTGCTGCAGCGTTGCCAGCCATGAGAAACTCACTGTCAGGGATGGTAGCGTGAGTGAAAATTGCGCGATTTTGTACAAAATTGTATATTATGAATGTGAGGTAATCTAAAGTACCGAAAATATGACGGAATAAAAATTAAAAAATATATGGCCGCCTTTTAAAACTATTCAGAAATCAACTATTCTGTGAACCGAGAAAGTAGGAGATGGAAAACTTACGTGATATGCTGGAATGAGAATTCTGTCACGCTGCCATCTCTATGCCAAAGACTTCAACTTCGATCTGGCACTTTTTCTCATGACGTGTCGGCGAGCTTAACTTTATTATATATTTAGTGGAAAAAGTTATAACAAATTGCCAAAATGCGAGATCAGTTCATCTGCCTGGCTCTGCTGCTGTGCGCCCTGCACAGTGCCTGCGGCCTCTACTTCCACATATCGGAGACGGAGCGGAAATGCTTCATTGAGGAGGTTCCCGACGAAACCACTGTGATAGGTAAGCGGACAGGGTCTGATGTGCCAACGCAGTCTCTAAACAAGCCTTTATCTGTCCCCAGTCAACTACAAAGTGGAGCTCTACGATCCACGCTCTAATGGCTTTATGCCCTCATCCCCGGGCATCGGCATGCATGTGGAGGTGCGTGACAGCGACGACAAAATCATCCTCTCCCGTGTGTACAGCTCCCAGGGCCGCATCTCGTTCACCTCCCACACGCCCGGCGAGCATGTCATTTGTATGTACTCGAACAGCACTGCCTGGTTTAGTGGTGCCCAACTGCGCGTTCACCTGGACATACAGGTGGGAGAGCATGCCATCGACTATGCCAATGTGGCTCAAAAGGAGAAGTTGACGGAGCTGCAGCTACGTATTCGCCAGCTCCTGGATCAGGTGGAACAGATCACCAAGGAGCAAAACTACCAGCGCTATCGCGAGGAGCGCTTCCGTCACACGAGCGAGAGTACCAACTCGCGCGTGCTCTGGTGGTCTCTGGCCCAGACCGTTGTCCTCGTGTGCATGGGCTTCTGGCAAATGCGCCATCTGAAGAGCTTCTTTGAGGCGAAGAAGCTGGTGTGAGAACACCGTCAGCTTCAGCCCCCCAAGTTCCATGTGTTTCTCCTACTTTTGGCTCATTTGGTGCGACAATATTTGCGAATTTCATCGGTGGATCGACCATCATCAACCAGCCACAAGGCCTCGACTCCAAGCACGTCTAGTTTTAATTTCTTGTGCGTAATTTAATAAAAATCCATTGTACAAAAACATCAGACAGCGACTGTACGACTCTCTAGTGCCATCCTATCGCTGTCTGCTGGTCGGTCGGCCAGTCAGTCAGCTGAGCCTGGTCCCGTGACTTGGCTGACGCCTGACTGAGCGCGACTTGGACTTATCAGCTTAAGTCGTCGCCGGGAGATAACCTGTAGCTATAACTCCGCATTTTTAGCTACATGAGGCAGGCATTGTAACTGCATTGACTGGCTGGCCTTTATCGCAATGTTTGTTCTTGCGCCCGTGTCGTGTACAAAGTGAAAAGCTAGTAGCTCTTGGACCGCGCACATCAGCGGTCGTCAGTGGCGGCACAGATTCAACATTTACAATAGAGCTCATTGTGGCAGTGCAGACCCACAAAAGCCGCAAAGCTGTAACTTGATCCGCCGCCAGAAAAGCAAACAAGCCAACAACTTGCTCGAATATTGCTCTCGGGTCTTGTACTCTACTGCTCGACTGTTTCCCTCTCCTCGTCAGTTCACTTCACTCACGTCGGATTAGGCGAGCGGCTGTGGAAAATGTTTCGAGCAACGGAAATCGGCAGCGAAGAAAGTGAGCACATGCCTGATGGTGATAAGATAAGGCCCAGATCTCTACAATCTCCACACTCTTCTGTTGGTGTTGATCTTTGCAGCCTTGCCAGCCCTTGCGGAGCTCACACAGGCCAGCTATGAGCCGGAGGGACGGGACATCGAGTGGGGCAAAGGCAGTGAACGGACCCAGCTGAAGCCGCGACAGCGCAGCTCTCTGCCCAACTATGGCTTTGCTCCCTCGCCCATTCGCATGGAGTACAGGTACCCGCGCGCCGTATACTTCATTCTCGCCACCAAGTTCTTCGAGGCCTTTGCAGCGAACGGCATACGCAGTAAGTAACCCATCCCACCAGCCGCCGCGCATCATTTACAATCACCTTGCTTTGTCTGGTCGAAAAACACCAAAAGCCGGACTTATCAGCGCCGCGCCAGATGCGAGCATCCACACAGGGAGGAGAGGTCTGCGATGCATTATAAAATGCATTGATAAAATACAGATACGACGCGGCAGGGGAGCCCTTGATGATCTGTTCTTTATTCTTATTTTTCTGGGAATTTTTCCATCATCAAGGGAATAAGGAAATTTGGTGATGCATCACAGAAATTTTCCAGGCCTCTGCTCTGGTGGTGACCTTCATTTCATGGTCGATAAATAAATCAATCGTATTGAACGAGATTGCACTCTGTCTCTGGTGTCACAGCACGATTCTGATTATTATTCAATTCCAGCCATTCTCGCCCTCTATCTGCGCGATGATCTCAACTTCACGGAGAGCTTCTCAACGGTGGTGCTGCACATATTCAACTTCTTCGGCCAGTTTTGCCCCATTATCGGGGCCGTCCTGGCAGACAGCTATATGGGAAATGTGCGCACCATTTCCGCCTTTTGTTTCCTCTACGCCTTCGGATGGCTGCTGCTGACCATGACGTCGCTACCCTCTGTGGGAGTACCAATTATGTGAGTACACGTTTTGATTGCTGATCCAGTGAGGTTTTTGTTGATTGCATTGCATTGCCCTTCTTAGCCTGCTAGTGTCGATTGCCCTCCTGTTCCTGGCAGTGGGAAACGGCTCAATCCGCGCCTGCATCACGTCGCTGGGCGCCCTGCAGTTCAAGATACCCGAGCAGGCTGTCCACCTCTCAGAGTACTTCTCCTTCTACTATTTTGTCTATTATTTCGGCATATTTCTGAGCAAGATTCTTCCCCCGCTGGTGCGGGCCAATACGCAATGCTTTGACAAGGCGGAGTGCTATCCTGCCGTCTTCGGTACTCTCGCAAGTGCCTTCATGATGGCCTGGCGTAAGTAATCATCCATTGGCATACATCAGCTCCTGGGATTGTAAGGGTTTCCCACTGTTTCCAGTTATCTTTCTGATCGGCAAATGTTTCTACAAGACCGAGAAGCTGGCCGATGACAATATACTCTTCAAATTCTGCGGCTGCATCAAGACGGCACTGGTGCAGAAGTGGCAGCGACGCAATTCCAACAAGCGATCAAACTATTGGCTGCACAATGCCGTCGGTGTCTACGACGAGGCCTTTGTCAACGACGTCTCCAAGGTTCTGAGGGTAAGAAGAGATCAGTAGCCAGATTGATTCTCGTTTACTTGAGGCCTTTTCTCCCGTTTCCACTCAGATCTCAAAACTGTTTATTCCACTGCCATTTTACTTCGCTCTGCTGGCCCAACAGGACTCCAGCTGGACTTTCCAGGCGGCCATGATGAACACCACAGTGTTGGGAGTGACCATACAGCCGGATCAGGCCAAGGCTGCGGGCCCCATCTTCCTCTTCATGCTCATCCCGCTGTGGCAATATGTGACTGTTCCGTTGCTGCGTCGCTACTTTAATTGGGAACTAAAGCCACTGAACAGCGTCACTGTGGGTGGCATCTGCTCCGCTGGTTCCTTCTTCTGTGCAGGAGCCCTGCAGCAAGAGATTATGGTTAGACAACGAATAACAAAGACAAATACTCCACTGCAACACTCACTCTCTTACTTGTAAATACTCGTAGAATTCACCCATCCAGACCATTAACATTGCCTGGCAGCTGCCGCAGTTCTTTCTGCTGATGTTGGGCGAACTGCTGCTGTCTATTCCGGGACTGCAGTTCGCCTTCACGCAGGCGCCCACGTCCATGAAGTCCGTGGTAACGGCTACGTGGTTCCTGAACAATGCCTTCGGCAACCTCATTGTGGTTGTGGTCACCGAGCTGGGTTTGCTGAGCTCCCAGATGGACGAGTACTTCTTCTATGCGGTGGTAATGCTGGTTTGCATCGTAATCTTTGCACTCCTAGCCTACGACTACACGCAGCAGGAGCGCAGGGGCGGTCTTTATTTGAGGGGCTGCTTGGACGGCACCTCCGATGACCTGGATATCCCCAGCACCAGCCGCAGCGGCAGCATCTAGAGAACTGCTGCAGCCAGGTAGTACCTGGTTGAAACTAATATTGGTACACACTTTTTTTCAAATAATTTCGGATTTACATTTCTTGTTTTGTTTTTAAATTTTACTCCTAACGAAAATGTACATTGAAATTAGGTGAAGCTTTTTTTAATTACAGACCATTTCTAGGAAAACGTATATCATTAAAGTGGCTCCTTTGAGGCGTGCCCACAACTGGCACACCAATATTAATTTTGACCAGGTATTGCAATTGCACTTGTAATTTATTCGGACCCACACACCCGCACACACTCAATAATAAATACAAACTAAATAACTTAACTAAGGAGGGAGATCAGTCGAGGATCTTGAACATGTACTGCAGCTCCAGATTGGTATCGTCTGGCAGATCTGTGCAGTGGATGGCATTGAGCACCTTGGACTTGCCGAACTTGGCGCGCAGTGTGTTGGGGCGCAGTAGCTTGGCTATTTCTGGGTCCATAGGACCGCAAAAGGTACGGAACTCGCCGTGGCTGCTCTTTCCCGGATCGGCAGAGGCGATCTCAAGGCACATGCACACGCCGCTGGCTAGCTGCGCTACCATGGGTATGTACTCGGGTAGGATGCCGCGATAGACCTCGTAAAACTCCTCGCAATTGATTCGCGCCATTAGAATCATGCGCATGGCCGTGACGTTGAAGCCGTTGGCCAGAATGTCGTCAACGATGTCGCCCAAAAGGCCGTCCTTTATGCTGTGCGGCTTGATGATGGCCAGCGTAGAGTTCTTGAATAGACATTCCTTCATTATGCTGAGGCGCTCTTCGAAGAAGAACTTCAGGTCTATGGCCACATCCTCCTCGGTCCCAGGACAGTAGATTCCGTAGCGCACATCCTCCTGCTCGAACAGCTCCTCCAGGCTGGACGACAGCTTTATGGAGGAGGAGTCATTGTCCCCATCCAGACCCTTGGACTTGACACAAGCGGACATGATCTCCACCACGTTGTCGCCGATCAGCTCCAGGCTGATGGCCGGGCCGGCCAATAGTTCATTCATCAGGACACTGGCAGAGCGTGGCAGGCGTATGATTTAAATGTCCCCCAGAAAAACTTTTGATAATACTCACGAGGATACAACTTCGTTCTTGGGCTTCCCGGAGAGAAACTGTGTCACCATTTTGGGTGTGAACTGTACCATCTGTCCGTTGTTGATGTTAATCTTGTTGTTGATGAGTGTCTTCAGAAACTTGCCCAGATGCTTGTGCCACATATTATTCTTAAGCAGCACGAATCCTCTGTGTAAAATACTCGTATAGTATGAAGAAGTCTGGGCTTCTTCATGGAGAGCACCCCTTACCTTTTGCGATATTTGGCCAAGTTGCTGCGGGTCGACTCGTCCGCGTAGTCAACAATGTCGAATTGCCGGCCGAAAACATTGATCTTCGAGCCCACAAAGAAGTCGCGTTGCGTCAGCTCCGGAATCTTGGTGCGACGCAGAAAGGTCTTCTTGCTGCGTTGATCAAACTGAGGAGTACCCAAAGATTAGCATCCGAATTGTAGACGATATATTCTTCAGGAAATACAATACCACTTCCACTGCCTTGTCGGCCACAAAGTAGGTCACCAGGAAAGTACGTATGATAGCAGCCTCGGCCTGATACCATTCGGCCACAAAGGCCAGTCGCCGCTCTGTCGGTTGTCCTGCGCCGGTCATATTAACTGCTAAGAAGCTATTTTGAAGTTTGTACGTAGCTCCCAACAATAATATCACTTGTTTCGAGTGAAATTGTGTTGTTTGCTTTGCTTCGCATTTTTTTCAAAGCGTGCCCGCGTTGTCACAGCAACACGCAACTATCGATACAATGCGTCGATAGGATTGCGAGCAAAAATGCCATCCCTCCCTCCACAAATAGGGATAATTTTTTCCGTTTTTGTTTTATTTATTGTAATTTCCTTTATTTACAGGAAACAAAAAAATAATAAACTGCAAACACATTTTTGCAATGAATTGGTTGTAGCTTTCCTCTGGTTGTTGTTGTTATTTGTTGTTATATTCTAGCGTAAAACTTATGGTTTTCTTGTCGGCTCCAAATGTTTCGTTTCTTGTTCCGTTTTACTTTTTGTTGTTAACATCTCTCGCCTCACCTGAATACGCAGCCAATATTCAGTTAAGTTAAATGGGTGATTCTTTTTGGAATAGTGTATATACGCATGCGTATGTGGATGTTTTTATATGGATGTTGTTGATTGGTGTTTTTGTGTGTTGTGTGAGCGTGTGTTTGTGTGGGGGGGGAGAGAGTGTGAGTGTTGGTGTGTTCGTGTGGACTTAATGGTATAAGCGCCTCGGCTAACGCTACGACTACTCCAAAATGCTTGACCCCGGCAAACTTTCTAAGCAGCCGGCTTCTTCTTGTCACCCTCGCCGGTCTCCTCCTCTTCCTCATCGTTCTGGGAAAGGCTAGGGATGTTGTCATCGGAGTCCTCCTCCTCATCGTCAACATTGAAGTCGTCGAATTTATTGTTCCAATCACCACCAGAGTTATTCAGGAAGTTGCCAAACATTCCATTGTCTTTGGCGTCACCTGCTGACATTGGAGGAACATTTAAAGTAGAAATCGGGTTGCTCAATAAAGAGAGTCAAGTCTCACCTTCCTCGTCATCGGACTCATCGCGCCACTTGGCAAAGTTGGCCTTAAGGAAGTGCAGCTTCGTCTTGTCCGTGGTCAGACTGGGCCAGAAGGGTCCGCTCGCCTTCTTTGGTATTGTGAATTCCAGGCAACGCCCAATGTTCTTGCTGGTCACTTTCTCGGGATCAACCGTTCCGAAGAAGTTGAGCGTGACCTCGTATTTCTTAGACGCATCCAGCGCGTTCACACCTTTGAAGGTGAAGCTGTTCTCCGTCACTCTGCGGGCAAAGCAGAAGGATTAGGATCAGTTAAGATTATCGAATGTGATCTAAAGGTCACTTACTTCTGTTCGATGTCCTTGCACTCAACATCGATGATCACATAGACCAAGTCGCTGCGCTGTGCCCAGGAAACTGGAGGCGGAATAGATCTGAAGCGGCAAATAGAATGGAGAATGGAGATTCTTGAATAAATACATAAGCACAGATCTAAACTACAGCCGGTGTGGGGTTCGACGGTGCGGGGTGCCACATGCCGGCCCCCAGCAACGGCGGCGGCGGACAAGCGTCGTCGTCTTTTCTGGAAACCAAGGCAAAGTGCAAAATATATGCTAATCGCTCTGCGATCCATTTGCATACACATAACCCACACAGCCGGGCGGCGCGCACGAAAGTCCATGCCGAAAATACACAGAATTAGCGCCAACCCAAACATAACCTCAAACGCTGGGTCTCAAGTTTGGCCCCAAAAATATCGCAATGCAGTTGCGCACGGGACACGCCCACCAGCAGAACTAGCAAACGCAGTTGGGCGGCCATATGGAGAGAGTCGCCAACTATCCCAGGACTGACCGCGCAAATCATAGGTATCCGCGAAAAATGGACGCTACCACTACTGCAACAAAGCACGCGCCGCAGAAAGAAGCCACAAAAAGAAGTGCAAGGCCCCAGCCAAGAACATGGCTATTTACGACAAATAATGCACTTACCCAACTGCTGCCGACATTCTGTACTTGATTCGATTGCTAGTTAATGGGTTATTTATTTATTAGCAGTTTTTTATTGCCTGACTTTTTCAGCGAGCAGCGCGATTTTCAGCTGAATAATTGTCAGTGTGGCATACCGTCCGACCCTCAGAAATATACCGAAACATACCGCCTCATTTTCAAAATATACCGTAAATATACTGACGAATTCAAGTTCTCTTTTACATATTCCGATTTTGATCTTCCGTCGAAAATTACCAGCTATATAGAATATTTAGCCATGCCCACATAATTTTATCAAATTAACGAACCTATTTTCTAATTGACTGGTTTATTTTAAATACTTGCCTTTATTGCATTTAGCGTAAAAAGAGGTTTTAGCGAAAATGGTCAAACAAAAAAAACAGAAGAGGATAGTCGTTCCTATTGTTCAATTTTGATATTCCGTGGAATATTACTAGCTAGATAGAACATATTGCTATGCCCACATAATTTGATACGATTGATATATGACTATGATATGACTATATATGATATATACTAATTTAAAAGATTTCTCTGACAGTTGAGGCATTGTACGGCACAGAAATTTCACTCACAGCGCTGCCATACCTCTGAAAGAAAAAGTAGCAAGAACAAGAGCGAAAAGTGAGTCTGAACTATTACTTAACCAAATTTTTTGTCAATTTGAGATTGTTTAATTGCATTTTCGACAGCCATGTTGCGCATCACAGCCGGTAAACTTGGTAGCGCCATCCGTGGCACCATTGGCGTGACCTCGTCGCGCGTCGCCGCCGTCCGCGCCCTGCACGGAACTGAGGAATCTGCGGAGGACTTTGACAAGCGCTACGAGAAGTATTTCAGCCGCGAGGGAATCGACGGCTGGGAGATCCGCAAGGGCATGAACGATCTGCTGGGCATGGATCTGGTGCCCAGCCCCAAGGTCATCGAGGCTGGCCTGCGCGGTGCTCGCCGTGTCAACGACATCGCTTTGGCAATCAGGTGGCTGGAGGGCTGCAAGGACAAGTGCGGTGACCAGAAGGCCACCCTCTATCCCTACTTGCTGGAGAAGATCACCCCCACCCTTAAGGAGCTGGGCATTCCCACCATCGAGGAGCTAGGCTACGACAAACCCGAACTGGCCCTCAAGTCGGTGTACGACCTCTAAGCAGTGCATACCGAGCTGCTTTTCCACATAGTTTAATGTACACGCAAAACAGTACACAATACCCTCACCTCACAGAGACACTAGCTACACATCCATAGTATCCCAAGTATGGTGTGGATGAACATGTTATTGGATTGCAAATAAAAGGAGATTGGAGTAAGGCTACCACCACACAAGTGCATGTGTGTTGTTTGCCTCTTGATTATGTAACCGGACCACCTAGGTTAGGCGGCTGCTACTGCATTCAGGGTTCGATTTCATTAAATTCGTTTATTGACTGGCCACTATTTCCACTTGCTGAGCAGCTCGGCTGCCTTGTCCAGGTTCTCCTGCTTCTTGATGAAGCAGTAACGCACAAAGTCCTCGCCCAGCGGCTTGTTGGGCTCGCTGTAGAAGGCACTCGGTGGGATGCCCTGCAGACCCATGTTCTTCGTCATCCATTTGGTGAACTTGTAGTCACGGTGCTTGTCCGTTTCTGAGCTCAGATCCACTTTGCTTGCTAGCGGTGACCAGTCGGCCAGCATGAAGTAGCCGCCCTCGGGGATGGTTGGACGCATGCCAGCTTCCGACAGGAATTTGGCCATGAAATCCCGCTTCTCCTTCAGCTCGCGTGGCAGGCTGAGGAAGTAGCTCTCTGGTGTGCCCAGGCGGGCCAGCTCCACTTCGAAGCTGCGTGCCACACCCTCTTGGAGGGGCGTGGGGCAAGTATAAACAGAGTTCTGGTGCACCATCTGGAGGTTCCTGATCAGCTGAGACGGTCCGTAGGCCCAGCCGATCTTCCAGCCAGTGACGGAGAAAGTCTTGCCCGCGGACCCAAGCGTGATGGTGCGATCCCACATCCCGGGCAGCGTGCAGATGCGTATGTGCTCGGCTCCGTCGAAGACCAGCCACTCGTACACCTCATCCGAGACACACAGCACGTTCCACTTGCGGCACAGCTCGGCAATGCGCTCTAGCTCCCTGCGGTTGAAGACCTTACCTATCGGATTGTGCGGCGTGTTCAGGATGATCATTTTGGTTTTCGCATTGAAGAGACTCTCGAGCTCGGCATCGTCCAGCACCCAATCCGCGGAGCTAATCGGACCCTCATCTGCTTTGCGCTGAAAAAGAATCCAAATGAAAGGGGGATCTAAGTCGTTTGTAGTTTGGAATTCCTACCAGCTTCAGTGGTATAAAACGTGAGACACCGCCAGCCATTTTCACCATGGGTTCGTAGCAATCGAAGAAGGGTTCGATGATGATCACTTCATCGCCGACATCCACATGACCCATGATGGTCGAGTACAGCGCTTCGTAGGCCCCCGAAGTGATGAGGATATCGCTGAGCGGATTCAGCTCACGTCCCACGAGTCCACTGTACAACTTGGAAAGAGCCTGCACCAGACGCACATGACCGTATCCTCGGGTGTACTGATGCAGCAGCGGATTCTCATCCTGCGCAATGTCAGCCAGCGAATTGGTTACATACTCGGGGGCGGCATCGTCGGGAAAGCCCTGACCCAGATTCAGGGGCTTGTACTGCATGGCCAAAGCGATGTACTCGTTCCACACGCTCGGCGTGCTCCCCTGCAGTCGCTTGGGCAGGTCGAACTTCTCCATGCTACCGCTGGCGGCTGCGGCGCTCTGTTGCTGGCGTTGGGGTTGGGGCTGACAGGCGTCTTTAGCTGTGAGGAGAAGGCGGATTGGCTGCAGAGCGCTGCGACAGTTTCGGAGCATCTGTAAGCAAGGTGTCTTTAGTTTTTATGATCCCTTATCGTTGGGGCAGCGTGTGTTGCCAATTGTTTGATGTGGCTGATAAGCACGCACTTTATTGCTGTCTGAGAGAATTGTGTGCTTAAATATCACTTGTTAAATGCAATTGTTGGGGGAATTGAATGCTGGAGCCGTGCACTGTTCAGTGACGTTGCATAATGGAACTGAATTTTGATTAGACTCGTGGAATATCTATGTATTTGTCTCTATGTATCTATCTCTGAATTTGTTTAAAGCACTCAAATGTAAATATGTATGTAAATAAAGGGGCTTATATACGTGTAAAGAATGGTGAATATATACTCTTGCCAGCTGTTGCTTGAAATGATGCTATGCTGTGGATTTTACTGTATTACTGTATTAATGTATAGTACTTTAATTTATACAATCTACGATTCATGTTAAGCCCTGAGCTGGTTCCACTCACAGTGCTTCTTAGCAGCGCGGTAAGTGTTCCATTATTAAAATGTTCCCCTCAACTTCCAGCACACCCCAAACTACTTAAACAATAACCACAATAGCCGCAAAACCCGCAAATTAAATGAAAATTGTACTTATTATAATTCTAGGCGGGAAAAAGCTCTCCAGTGTGACCGCGGACTTGTCGACCGTCTGACCATCAGAAATATACCGAAATATGCGTCGCAATTTTTAAAATATACTGACGAATTATTTGTATTCAAGTTCCATCATATTCCACGTTTTTGAAATTCGGTTAAATATTACTACCTAGCCAGGAGCCTCAGCTCTGAACTTATAATTTTATGCGATAGATGAATTAATTTTCTATATGACTGGACAAGGACTCTCTATTTTTGGATTGTCTAAAATAAGGTTTAAACAAAAAAAGTCAAAGCTAAAACGCAAAAGAGCATGAAATGTCTTGTTGCTTGTCAACCGGTGGTATAGACATTTGCATACCCTACTTTCTTTAATTAATGTTAAAATTCTGTTTTCAAAGCTGATTGGAAACATTAATAATGACTTTGTCTCAGGTTGACATGTTTTAGAAATATTTAGGCATATGATTCCTGTATATATATATAGCTCTAAAACAGAGACTGTCTGGCTTCTGCATTTATTGGCGCCGTAGATGACAAACATTTCCACAACTCTATAATACCCTCTTCCCTGTTGGGAAATTGTTCCGACGAAAAATCCCTCCACGAAGAGAGGATATCCCACCACGAAAAAGAGAAAAAATCCCAAATCCCATCCACACCTCGCAGATATCCCATCTATCGATACATCTATCGAAATTCAAAACTCAAGCCAACACCGCGCTTTTTCAATTTTCAAAAGTTTTATTTATAAAAAATGCTTGTTAATGTTGGTAAATCAAGTATGAAATCATCATATAGCTATAGTGTTGTAATTGACAAATGATTAATAACATATTTTTGAGTAGCGAAACGTTTTACATTTGAAGATACATATTTTTGTTTGATGAATTTCCATTACAAAAGTTGCGTTCTGCAGAGTTTTAACAAAGTAAAGCTACTAAACTTAAATCACAGATAACACTAAAGTGTTTGTTACGATATATGTGTGTATGTATGTATATATAGGCTGCTATATATGTATGCGTGGTCTTCTGGTCAAATCGGTTGTTACAGGGCCGCTTTGCACTCCTATGTCCTTTTTCGTGTGTGGGAATCATAGAAATAACAAGACTTGGACTTAAGTTTAAGTTAGAAAAACGCTACAAACTATAGAAATTGTGTGTGTGTATTTTAACTGTAATTGCAATTGCATTTTGCACGTTCCTCCTACTCCTTCGATCTTCATTGTTAAATGCAGGCTTAAGTACTACGAAAAACAAGAGGCTTAAGTTTTGGGATACACGGATGCAAATGATATTCGATCTTCTGTTTCCCCTTCCGCTGTGAATGGCACACTTTGCGTAACGCGAATGGCATAAAAAACACTGAAACTGAAACGAAACGAAACTGAGTTTTGGTTCTTCCTCAGGTCTCTCCACCTTCTGGGATGATGGATATGGGCTTCTCTAGACATGCACTTCCGGGCAGTCCTCATCCTTAATTGACGTATACTGAACCTTCTTGGCCACGTTATCGAACACCGGCGTGATCATGTACTTTAACTTGTCGCGACTCACGTAGACGAGGGCCACCAGCAGCCCCAGCAGGATCATGCTCAGCACGATCAGCAGGAAGATTAGCGTGGCAGTATGGCCGCTGATGTGCGCCGGCGGCTGCTCTGCTCCATAGCTCCGCTGCTCCTCCTCGGCGGCATTCAGGATGGTGGCCGCTGCAGCAATGGCCGCCTGGCATGCCCCCATATCCAGCTTGCAGGATGTGGGCGGGCGAGGGATCCACCCGTGAAGCCGAGTGGAAGCACATGAGACTGTCCTTGTTGCGCACGGTCACCCGTGTGGACTGGATCCACGCGTGGAAGGGCGCAATGCGGCAGTCACAGACGAAGGGATTCAGATTAAAGTCCACAATCAGATTGGCCGTGCGATTGGAGCGATCCTCCAGCTCGTTGAGGACCCTCATGTCGCTGGGCTTCACGAAGCCAAATTGATTCCGTTCGAGGTCCAGGAACCGCAGGTTGTTCAGGCATCGCACCTCGAAGTTAATGTCCCGCAGCTGGTTGTCGCCCAGGTGCAAGTCCCTGAGGGAGGGCAGATCGCAGAAGACATTGCGGTCCTTGAAGTGCGTGATCTCGTTCTGTTCGAGATGGAGCTTCTGCAGCTTCAGCAGCTGGCTGTTGACGAAGATGTCGTGCAGGTCCTCGCTCAGCTGCGGCGAACTGTTGTCCTCGAAGGCGTCCGTTAGGTGAAGGCTCTGCAAATTGACAAAGTTCGAGAAGACCCGCGGATGATGATGATTGACCTCGTCATCGTAGCGTGAGATGCTCAGGTTGTTGTGATTGAGGATCAGCCGCTCGACGCGCGGCACATGGTGGTAGCTCTTGCCGCGTATCTCCCGGATGTGGTTGCTGCTCATGTCCACGATCTTGAGCTGCTTGTAGTCGTTGATGCTCCCGAACACGTTCCAGGGCAGCTCCGCAATGTGATTGCCGGTGAAGATCAGCACCTCCACCTTCTCGGGCATGAACTCCAGGACGCTTGTGTTGCGCAGCCCCGCGTTTGTACAATTAACGACGTACTGCATCTCGCTCTCGTACACCTCCTCCCCGCAACTGCAGGCGGGCGGGAAATTGGGGCCACAGCTGGGAGAACTTTGGGCATCCACGTCCACCAGGGTAATGGCCACCAGGACCACGGCCAGGACAAGCCATACTCTGTGCCTCGATTCGGTGGTTGGCATCATGGCTCTCGTAGCTCTCATAGAGTTCCGGGGCTTGGGTCTGCAATTAATAGCAGGAGTAAAATGTTTTACTAGTTGCGAATGCATTTTAAAGTGGGGCCCAAAAGCCGAAACCTCAATCTGCCCTATCTTTAGCCCCTCCCTTTACCCACTCTCCTTGTTGGATATTTATGCTCCACAAGTTGCATATTTACGAGCTTATGAAAGGGGGCTCCGGCTGCACACCTCAATGGTTTAGGTACCACGACGTGGCACACGCGGCGTATGGGTAATTTCTGTTTAGCGCCGAAACTTTTTGTCGGGGGGAAGGAAGGACCGACCGACAGCCACAACAGACGCCAGAAGAGCACTCAAGCGGGAAACAGGAAGCAGCAGGGAGGAACCGGGAAGGATATGCTGGAGAGGAACCGGAGATGCGGCGAAGCCGTAAACCTGATTATTTTTCTCTCTTTTATTGTTATTTGTTTAGTGTGCGTGGTTTCAGGATATTTTGGGCTCTGAATTTGTTGGTAGTGTAATCTCAGTGAAAGCGCTTTAACCCCTGGTTGGAGTACCACTTGGTCGAAACGATGATTACCATTCTCTGCCATTCGAGGGGTTAATTAAGCCACAGCCACAGCCTCTCCTTTAGAAGCCCCGAACCGAAACACACAAAAGATTCTGCCTGGGAAAGTGCATAAAAGGGAACAGGCCCCTATTCTCTACGTTTGAGTTCTGTGTTCCCTTTGCCACATTGATTGCCTCCGTTCAGAGCGGGTGTCCTTTCCTATCCTCGGTTGGATGATGGTTCAATTAGCACTCGACACTCTCTTCTATGGAAATGGAGGCACAGGCCTTCCTAAAGGGTCATGTCATTCAATGCTAATGAGCGGCATCAAATATCCAACTGTGAAAATTGAAAACTAACGGCTCTTTAATGGGCGCCCCACGTGCCACATGCCACATGCCACTCTGCAACACTCTCCATGACTCTGCCATTCTGTGTGCCACTCAATTATCTCATGCTGGCAATTATGTTGAAATATTTGATTCGATATTTGCCTGGAATTTGAAATTCCACAAAAATTAACAAAATTGTGTGGCAAAGAAATTTCTTATCTGCTGGCTGGGAAAATGGCGAAAATATTTACCAATTAGTGAGAGTACTGTACACAAAGATAGAGGAGAGGTTTTCATTAGGCAGGAATTCCATTTACCATTCCACGCCTATTCTTCTCTTTTCACACTTTTCCCCACCCCCGCACAACAGAGAGCATTCCATTCCTTAAACGTTTCTCTCTTGCGCCTCTGCCCAAAAAAAAAAGCACAAAGCCAAAAGAATGAAACAAAAGCTTTGCTGCTGCTGCTGCACTTGAAGCCTACCACCAGTACCGTTAGAATGTAAGCAAATAGGAACATGTTCATGCATGTCCGTGCGTGTCATTTCCGGTTTGTCGGACGCTAACAAGCGGCGGCACCAGCAGCAACAACAAAAACACTGTAGTACTACCACTCGAGACCCTCCACCTTCTCGCTGCCTCCCTCTGTTCTTCGACTCTCTTTGCAGTTTTACTTTAATTTCAACATTTATGTCTTTTGTTTGTTCTTTGCTTTGCATTTTATGTGTGTGTGTGTTTACTGTTGCAATAACAGGGTCCCCCTGTGGCGCCTCCACTGCAATAATAAGGCAAGCAAACAATTTGTTCCCCCTCTCTCTCCATTTTGCTTTGTGGAATTTATTCATGCGCGTAAAATAATAATAATAAAGAAAAGCAACAAAAGTAACAATAACCCAAAAGCAACACAAATAAAAGCAACAACAAAAGCCAACGACGAAAAGCAGATGTAACTTCGAGGGGTGAAAGCGGTAGATACCCTAGAAAGTGATGAGAAAAGGGATAGCAGTTAGCAGGACTACAATAAATCATATGTACTAAATCTTGAGATGTTTGGTCAATTGTTTTCTTGCAAGCTTCCTTCCAAAAATATCATATCTTCTTCTTGAACCCTCTCCAGGGTATCAAAAGAACAATGAAAGAAAGAAACAGCAACAACATCGACAGATGAGGACGAGTAGGAGGAGGCATTATAATTCGTAGCAAGCGCAAACGAAATAATAACATTTTTTGTGTGCTTTGCATTCGCTGTCCCCGCCCCTTTCCCTTCCTCCAACATTCTACCACACACACTCTCTCTTTACTCTCCCTACTGCTCTCTTCTGTTAATTCGTTAGTTGCTAAAGTGCCAGGCACTTGGCAGTTGCAATGCAAAGGAAGAAGAGATGGTGGCGGAGGAGGAGAAAAAAAGAGAAGTACAGCAGGTGCAGAAGGAAGAAAAAAAAAGACGAGTGTGGGGTAAATACATATGGGAATGAAATTAAAGGTGGGCCGCCTCTCAATTTGTAGCGCGCGATGAGGGACAGAGAGTGAGGGGGGGCATGTGTGTGTGGGTGTGTATGTGTTTGAGTGTGTGGTCTAATTAGAGCATAAATGTACAGTTACAGAGCGAAAGAGAGAGAACCCCTCATACGTAGGGGTGAAAGTCGAAAGAGCAGTGCAAGTGAGCGGGCGAAAGAGAGGGCACGAAATAAGGTTGAACGTGTAGCGTTACGATAGATAAGTCACATTTATAACGGGAGTCAGGGGTCACCACTTGGATAGTACAATAGCAGGTGTAAGGTGGATGGAGTAGAAGAAGCCAAAACCACAATTGCTTTCAGCTGTAATGCTGAATAACGACAACCAATTAGCTTTCTACTTGCAACCTCCCATTCACCCTCGTTTACCAATTCACATATCCCCCTTTTACCCCATTTCTTATTAATCGATTATTTCCCTTTTTAACATTCGATAAAAAGACTTTTTCTCTGTGAATGAATCACATCGTACTTCATTTGAAGTACACCATGAAATCACTTCGAGTCCCAACAAACCTTAGACTTTAGTTGTAAGGAGAGTAGAAGAAAACACATCCTTATCAAATTTACCCAAAATACCAAATCAAATATTGATATATAATTAAATTATGATCTAACATTAAGAGAAATATCATAGCCAGGGGGATAGGAACCATTTTCCGCCACTAGAACTTATTAAATTTCACCAAATATCATATTTTCGAACCAAACTTAAGCCAATTTCATTACCTAACCTTATTTTATTCGACGAAAAACATGGTAAACCCCTAAAACTTTAGCTCAAATTTTATTTTCTAAATATGCGTGATAATCTTTGCGTTAATTATAATTGTGTAAGCTTATGTATGTAAGTCGCAAAAAGCCTGTAAACAAGGTTAAATTGAAAAGGTTGGAAATTTTAAAGAAAATTTTGGGTGGGTTCCATAACTTCCATAAACCTTCCTTAAACCTTCTCTAATCTCTCCCCCGAAAAACCCCAACGCAAAACCCTAGACCTAACTTAAATTATTTCATAATCTATTGCAGCCTCGTTTAGCTATTCCTTCTGTTAGCTGCTCCTAAAGCTCCTTATTAAAGCAAGCATCCTACCCCCATTCCATCCCATCTTCCAACGAAAGTATCCCCTGGAGCGGAATCCCCATTGAAATTGAGTTGAGTTTCGGCTTTCGCTTTTTAGTTGGAGGAGCAGGAGCTAGAGCAGCAGATGTCTCCATTATCACCACCGTCGGTGGCGACTCCTCAATCGGTAGCTGTTCTGTGGCCAAGCCCCAAGCCCCAAGCTCTTGCCATTTCTCTTGCACTGAAAGTTGATGCCACGCCCACTCCACGCCACTCCATCCTCTGCCTCTATCAAGTGCTGTCCTTGGGATTTTTCGCCAGTCAAATTTCATTGTTGCCACAACTCCTCCTCGTTGCTGCATACTCGTACACTTTGGGGCAACACTTGTGCTCTTTAAACGGCGATGATTTCGCTCTGTTGCAACACTTGCAGTCCAATCTAATGGAGGAGTCGGACGGAGCCTTGCCTCTCTTCCTCTTCTTCTTGCCCCACGAAAATCCTAATGCGGCCAACAAGCGTTTAATGTCCTTCTGCAGTCATTAAAGGAAGCGAATAATTTGAAATGTTGTGTAAAAGCTTTTCCCCAAAGGAAACTACTATAGGACGGGACTCTCTCTGCCATTATCCATTTGGGAGCTCCTACCAAAAAAAAAGAGTTTCCAACTAACTGTTCTTGTGGTTGTGGCCATAAATTTCAAAGTGCGGGCAAGAGGTAGGACTCGCAGGAGGGCTTTGGGAGTGTGAGAACTGAGTTATCGCCAGGGACTCCTTTTGGGCGCTTCACGGCTTTGTTCCGCCTTGTTTATGGCTTCATTGACTGTCACAAGGAACCCCTAAAGAGTAACAAAGAGAGAAAGCGAGAGAGAGAGAGAGAGAGAGTGGGGAGCCACTTGTCGCGGTTGTCTCTCACCTGTTTTTCCCCCATTTTCAACCTCTGTTCAGGAAAAGCCGCTGCTCCATCGCCAATGCAATTAAACGCGACTCTATGCTGCAGTGTCCTGGCATGGTCCTGGCCTCAAACTCAATTAGGAGCAACTTCTGGAGCGGAGAGAGGGTAGAGGGAAAGTGCTGCTGCTGCTGTGTCCGCCACAATATGAAATTGTTGCACGTTGGTTTCTTCATAATTTCATTATGAGGAGAGGACGACGGACGACAGAGCGCCGTGGCGTGTGAAGCAAAAGACAAAAAATACGAGACGGACACGACACGGAAGCAATCGCGCGTGTGGCAAAAAAAGAAGGAGCAAAAGGTAACGAAGGTAGAGGGTAAGTAGCAGCAGGAAAGAGCAGAATTTTGAGGAGCACCAGGAAGCAGGAGCTTTCGAAAGAGTAATGAAGGACTTCCTCCCATTGTCGGTGGTTTCTTGACCAGACGAGGGGTCTTTCAGAAGGGTCTTCCGCTTGGGGCACCATGTAATTAGCAAACAGCAATAGCTAATTGCAGCTCAATGGCCAAGTACCTATCTTTTCCACTCATCCATCCCCTACCAGAAGTTTTCCCCCCAGAGAAGTGAGAGTATTTCAAACGCCAAACGGCAGGAAGTTGTGCAAGGAAAATCCAAGGGGAAATGTGAAAGTTTAAGGGGAACCTGCCAAGCCGAGTGAGAGCGTGCGAGAGAGTTGTGGCTTTTGCGGTCTTTTCAAGAAAATACAGATGGAGCAGCAGCAGGGGAAGGGAAGGAACGGTGGAGAGAGGGAATGAAGATAGTGGGAAAGGTAGAATTCAGAGTGAGGGAGCGAGAGACAGTGTCGTATGATGGCCAGAAACAGACTCCAAAGTATATGATGTGGTTAACCAGGTGCAGGAGGGGCAGCTCAGGACATGGACATGCCCCATGTGGTGGTTTGCAACGTGGTGCAGTGTCATTAAGGTAAGTGGAAGTTTGGCGAAGAAGCAGGGGATGCAGGAAGGAGTGTTACAGGAGTGGGTGGAGAGGGGAGACATTGCCACATTTCTGGGGATAATACTAAAAGGTGAAGATGATATTTTCGGGGCAGGAAGCAGAAGTGGACGAAATGCATAAGGATACGATATAAGAGATGCTGTTTCTGTAATAATATTGATTGAAGTAAAAAATGATGATACACTGATAGATGAACCCATAAACTCTTTAATTTCTTATCTTAGACTTATTTTTTTTTATTTTTAGTAAGAACTGGCTTAAAGACATTTTGATATTCAATTAATGTCAAAATTTAGTATACATATCTGCCAGTTAGGAGCTCCACTTTCAATGAAAAATTTATCCACAACCAATTCTGTGGCTTCTTTTCTTTTCTATCCTTTCCTGAACAATTTTCCCCGAAATCCCCAGCAATTCAGGATAATTTTTGGTTTAAAAGACACTCCCACCGCACTTCCACTCTACACACAGGAGGAGCGGCCAGGGGTGGCATATCCTGTGGCACATATGCTGGTGGCAACAACAGTGTAATCAAACGTATCCTCTCCTCTGCTTTAAAGCGTAAATACCACTCAAAATTGGTAATTGGAATAAAACGCAATACGAGTACATACGATGCAACACACACCGATACAGATACTCCCAGAGAGAGAAAAAGAGAGAAAGAGAGGGTACAAGAATGCAACACGAACACGTTGTGGCCCCAACACTCTACTCTGTTTTTCTCTCTCTCTCTCTCTTTCTGCCCCAAAAAAGTGCATATAAGCACCAGGCAGAAAATGGCACGTGTTGCCTTCCCCAACAGCAAGGAATACAGAAAAGAAAAAGTGTAGCTTTGATAGTCGAAAAATTCGATACCCTGCAAAGCCATAACTTCTATGAGATATAAAAACACAGCTGGAATATCTTTATAAATAAAAAAGATTTGCCACCAAATGCATAAAATGTACCCCACGATCGGCTTTTCCACTTCTTCCACTTCGTGCTTAAAAGTCCTCGCCCTGGTGTCGTTTTGATCCACGTAATGCAGTGATTGCTTTCCAATAAATGCTAATAAATATTGCCTTTCTCATAAATATCTCAGAAATACCTATATCCCTTGAAGGATACACAATTCTTCCTTCTCTGCTCTACAAAAGTCTTCTCCTAATAGTCATACCCCTCTGTCTGTTTTTAAAGGGTTTGCATAAAAATGCAGGCGGAATTGGGAATCCGTTTTTTGAACAGCATTTATAGGCAAGTGGCAGCACTCCTACACTCTTGTCAAAAATCCATTAAATGCTGAAGGAAAAGAGAGATAGAGAGAGGCAGGAAAGGGGAAGGATGGTAGAGGAAAGCGATTCAGCGAGGGAAGGGACGATGAGGCGTGTTTGGGCAATCGACAATTACGAATGCTTTGACAGCATTGCCAAATCACTAGCCTACCCCCACCATTACAGCTGCAATCCCTTCCCCCTGCAAACACCACCTCCCGCTCTCTTTGTGTTTTTGCAAAATTTATGCCAGAAATCGCAAGCGGCCAAAGCCGCCCCCAAATCGCACTGGGGGCTGCACTTACAAATTGCATTAAAAGCGGCCTCCCTCCCTCCCACTGAGAGATGCCCTACCCCAGGGGGCGTGGCACTTACCTCTCTCTCTCTCTCACTCTCTCTTTGCAATTGTATTACGGTATTTGTTTTCTCGTTTCGAGGTTTTCCCTCCTCTTTTATTTCTGTTTTTTTTTTGTTTGGAGTGGGCGACAATAAAGTTTTCGTTTGCATATTTTTTGGGTTCTACAGGGTTTTTCCTTTTGCCCAGACGATGCTGCTGCTGTTTTCTGTTGACGGGAGGATGTGACGGGGAAAATACAGAGCTACATGAGGGGATGAGACAGGGGGCTAGTGGTGCGACAAAGGCAAGTGCATTCATTACACTTTTTGTGGCGCTTTCTCCCCAGCGGACAATTTTGGAGAGCGCTTTGAATGAAGTGAAAGTGGGTTTTGGGGGTTTATGATGTCGAAAGGATGTCTACATTTATTTTATTTATCAAGGATATTGTGCTTACAATTGAGATTTATTTGAAAATGTCCCTGAAATTTGGTTCCACTAAAAAAGGAACTTTTTTTTGAGTATTTTCATGACATGCAGGCCTTCAAACACATGTAAAACTCAGAAACTTAAAGAAAAATACCTTTTTTTTTGAACGCATTTTAATTAAATTTCCGTTTTCATTAGCATTTTCCATCTTTTATTTGCATACAATTTAAAAATGCGCGATGGCCATAAAAACTATGTTTCACAAAAGAAAACAACCTCAAATTAAATTAAATTTTAATGGAATTTTTACTGAATTTCCTCGAGTTGTTATTCATATTTTATTTACTTGCAAATTGCATAAAAAATTCCATGGAAAAATCACTGAAAAATACTAGGAATGATGCTCATGTTGCAAGGATTTTTGTGGGGAAATCTATAAATAACTAGGGGAATGCTCTGGGGAGTTGATACCCCCAGGTTTCAGCGCCACTTCCTCCTCTGCTTAATGGAGATGTCCCTATAAGAGAGCGGCAGGATGAATAATGATTTCGAGGAGTCTACGAGAATATCCGTTAATGAAGAAGTTCCATGGAAGAACTGGTTGTTCTGCTTGAGGGAGTTTTTTCGACAGAGTACGATCCATCCAAGAATGCATTCCCTGTCGCTGTGTTGCCGTTGCGTTCGTTCCACAAGCCACATACTGGTACACTCTCCAACAGGAGGAGCACTTCCTTCCCTTAGCCTGTGTTTGTGTTGGTTGCATGCCAAAACAATGCACTGAACACTGAAACACTGAACGGGAGGCCTCTTCTCTTCTGTTGGTCATTTGTTGAGTCCGGCTTTTGGGGCGAGATTTGAGGCCAGGGAGCGGCGTGTGGTATCGTGGCAGCCAAATTGCCTTGTCGCTGTGGTTCGTCCTCGGTTTCAGGAAGATGCCACGAGGAGAGGGGTAGAAGAGGATTCAACCTGTTGAACTTAAACGCCAGTTCTCTTCACTTTTGTTCTCTTTTTGCACTCAACCGCTGCTGCCTCCTGGCCCTCTGTGGCCCTGTCCCTCCTTCTGCTGCTGCTGCTGCTGTCCTTTCGCTTGTTGAAGCGCCTTTGGCATAGTTTTTTTGCCCCAAGGCGCCTGCAACTATTTATAGCCGCCCTTCGCCCCTCTCTCTTTCACTTGCTCTCTCATTCTTGCGATACTTCCTTCCGTTATCTCCTCCTCTTTATGCACGGCTGTACCATTTTTTGCTGCTCTCAAAAGTGTGCTACAGTTTTTTCTCTCTCTCTCTCTTCCTCTGCCGTTGCTCCACTCTTAAGCCCCAAAGGTACAAATATCAAATAGACGGTAAGACTGGGTTCCTCTCTGCCCACTTTTCCTCCTTCCACCACTTTAGCAGCCACTTGTCAACTGTTGTCGTTGTTTCTTTGTTGTCGTCTGCCTCTTGCTGCCTTCCTGCCGGCAGTCTGGTCTGTCTCTCATTCCTTCTCTTCTTGTTGTTCTTTATCTTCCCCCACTTGTCCTCTATCCATTTATCTGTTAGAGCAGAAGGCAAACAGCAAACAGCTAACGGTAAACGGAGGATAACACGGCAGGCGAAGGAGAAAGGAAGAGGGGAAGCAGAGCCTTGTACTAGCTTTCTCTCTCTTTCGCTCTCTCTCTTTGGACACGGGTGTCCTCCTCGCATCCTCGTGTCCGCATGCATGGCACAATCCAATTATCATACGGCCCTTTGCTTGGGTGCCCTCTGCTCTCGGGATGCCATGGCCCTCGACGGACGACCGACTCCTCTAATTGGAAACAAACAGCTTGGGTCCTTGCCCCCCTCTCCTTCTCATACTCTTCCTCCCCTTTTCACAAAAGAACAAGTCAAAAGGCCAAATGCCAAGGTGTATTATTATAGGGTGGGTCATAAGAATATTCACAAATTTTGATTGCCACTGTTCCTCTCTCTACCCCTGCGAAATATGCCTTTCTGGTACTGCCTTACCTCAATAGCAACCTTACCTTGCACAAAATATACTTTTGAAATAACTAAAGAACAGAAGTAGAAGATAAAAACAGTTAACATTTTTGTAGAAATTTTTGTAGATTTACATTTTGACAACGCTTTTCCTCTGCTTCCGCTCTAACGCTTTCACTCTCGGTTTCTCTGCTCCTATCTCGACCTCTTTTGGCTCTTTTCTAATGCAAAATTCTTTCCTTTGTCCATTCTAATCCCTCATCAACTCTACCTCCCTCCCACCCTCTTACACCCCTCTAGAAAGGGGGCTTCTCTAGCTTTTGGGGCCTTTGCGTTTATTTAAAATTCATTCGCTTTTTTTTGTGAAAGAGAGGGTTAGCCGCTAAAATAACGGAACCCACATCCTGTCAACGATGAAATCGCCAAATATTCAATTGGGGGAAGCCACACAGGCCCCCCCTACACCCCCCATATACACCCTCCAACAAAAACAGTTTATAAATTTCAACCAGTTTTATTTTTGGTTTTGTCTTTTCGGGGCAAAAGTTGATCTGCATCAAAAAACAGAGAGGGGCAGAGTAAGAGACAAAGAACGCGTTGAAAAGTTTCCATTAAAAGGGACATACACTGTAGAAGAGGGGGAAAGAGTGGACAGAGGGCCAGAGCTCAAGCGTTGCGACACAGAGATTCAATGAAGCAGCGAGAGAGAGAGAGCGGAGACCGGAATGGAGTGGAGGAGCGTTTGTGCCCTGAAGCTTTATTCGCGGTTTTTGTTTACGCTGAAAGTGTTTTACAAATTGGGGATTGATCCGAAAAGTGGAAAGCGAAACGAGAAAAGTGGAAAAGTGAAAACAAAGCAAATACCGAAAAGAACAACTTTTGTTTTTCGCTAAGAGCAAAGTTAATGAAACGCAGAGAGTAAAGGCCAAGGGATAATCTGGAGAATAAATATTAGAAAGAAGGAGAAAATAAACACAAAAGCGTTTTATTGAATGTCGCTACATAATAAGATTATGGTGTGTTTAAGAGTACTGTGTGCTCTTGGAAGCAAAGAAAGATTTAGTTAAGGCTAAAGAAGAGAAAGAATTGATTAAAGAGAGAGAGGCGTAAAAAGTAGACCTCACTGCAAGCAGCGGTAGAGACGCAGAGCAGAGCAGAAGCAGAGTATAGGCAGATCGATCAAAGTCTCTCAACGTCATCAAAGAGCAGTCTCTTCTTCCAAGCAGCTGCCGCCTTGCAGCAGAGCACTAGCAAAGCAAAAGCATAGCTGCATCAGAGCCAAAGCAGCCATGCAGCAGAATATCAAAAGCATCAATGCAGAGAAGAGAAGCAAAGAGATCTTTCCCACAGATAAGCATCACAAGAGAGAGCGACACAGAGATAAACAGGAGCCATAACAAACGGTAATTGAAATGACTGCAAAATAGCCAAGGCTTAAACCCTACAACAAATACAACAAAAAGCATAGAAAAGGCACAAAAACAGAAAATCACATAAAACCAAAGCGGGTGAAAGAAGAGAAACTATTTCAAAGTCATTTGGTAGTGGCAGGGCAGATGAAGGGCAATGAGCAGAGCGTAGGGGAATGGGGCAGAGAGCAATGGTAATGGGCAATGCTCAGAATAGATGAAAGGAGAAAGAGAGGAGCAAGTGAGAAGTGTTTATTGCAAAACAAAGCAGCAGCAGCCGCAAAAAAAACAGCTCCCACCGAAGAAAAGCAACAGCAAAAACAATGAGTGAAACGGAAGGGGGGAACAAACGGTGCAAAATGCATATGCTAAGCAGAGAGCGGGAGAGAGAGAGTAGGAGAAAGAGGAGTGCTAATAGAAATACGGTTTTTTTCTAGTACAACCTCAAGGGGATGGGATGCCCATTCAAGGTGTTCAAGTGGCGATACAGAAGTCATTGAATACCTGACCCGTTTTTTTTTGCACTTTAAACGGGTTGTAACCAATCTACTCGTGTATAACTGTTTCATAATCGATTCCAGAACGACGAATATTCTATGAAAAGATTTATAAGATATTTAAATTGATTTTTTGTAGAAAAAATCAACTTGGAAATGACCTAAAATTGTTCATAATTAGCTTAAAAGCTGATCTAAAGTTAAACAAAACAAACAGAACTTAAACAAATATTTTTCAGATGTAACCATTGAAGGGGTTCAAGAGTCCTGCCATCTCTTTTCATATTAAAGGGTATACATACCCATCAAAATGGAATGCAAAATGAGTTGCAAGAGAACCACAAACAAGATGCAAATATCTTTACTCTTGTAGTCTTTTCTCCTCTCTCTCTCTCTCTCTGCCGCACTATGATTGCCTTTTGCCTTCGGGGACTTGTCTTGTTCCTCCCACTATCCCCATCCCCACCCCCCTTCATCATCACGGAACAAACCCTCTGGACTCGTTAAGTTTTTGACAGGCCAACTAATTTCAGAGTGAAAAGAAGAGAAAAGTGCCCGGTGGACAGGGTTTCTTAGTGGGAAAGCGAAACGCGAAGTGACAGGCAGGACCTCGTCCTTCCCCTCTGGCCACACGACATCTCTGGGCCAATCAATCTTTTGGCCCGGAGTCCAGAGTCGAGTCCTTGGCAGGCAGTTCAAGTCCTTGGCCAAATCCCGTTTCCCGCTCCATCTTCATTCATTTGGGCAGTTGCTCTCTCTGGGCGACCCTTCTCTGTGCATTCTCCAGCGCTTTCCCTGCCCTTTTCCCTACCCTTTTCCTATTGAGGGGGGTTTTGACTTGGTGGCCTCCTAACGACTATTGCAAATATGTTGCAATTTTCCTCCAGTTTTGGGCTTCTCCTGTCCTGTTGCTTTCTCCACATCTCTCATCCTTTTCGGTCATTCCTCCCCTCTTTGACAAGGACATGGCAGGTCCTGTGCCTCCGAGGGACCTCCAAAATATGTTGAAACTGCAGGAGGGCCTTCTGCTCCTCTATTTCGTTCTCTCCTGCCACCAAAGATTGATCACAGTTGGCCCACAGTTTTTGTAGCCTTTTCGGGCAATATTTATTTCCGGTCCGCCCCGTGGCAACACTCCGCTTCCCGCTGCATCACTGATAAACCCATTTTACATTTTCCATGCCCTTTTCCACGCCTCTCGCTGTCGTTTAATATGAAAAATTGCGCGCAAATATTTGCAAGAGCTTCCACCAGAGAGGAGGGACGGGACAGAAGAGCGGAAGGAAAGGAAAGAACTGCAGTATGTGTGGTGTCAAAGGGCATGCCCCATGCACCATGCACCACCCTCAATGATTCCTGTCTCTCTTCCTCTAATTGTAAGAATTTGTCAGTTCTGTTCCTGGGGTCAGATATTAATCGTTTTGGCCCCAAAAGAAGGACCAAACCCAACTTGGTCCCTTCCGAGAGAGAGAGAGAGAGAAAGAAATAGAGGAAATTGAGAGGGGGAAAGTGTGAATAGAAAAGGAAAAAATGTGGACAATGGAACAGAAATTATGGGGAAACTGTAAAACTTTAGAATATTTAGAGAGATATTTACAGGCATTGTGGGGCGGCAAAGGAACACACGAATAGGATAGAATCCTTATACTTGTTGAGAGTAATATTCGAGTATGAATGAATGGTATATAGGAGATCTTTGCAAATATGTACATATATTTACTCGATTTGTGGATGTGCATCCCCTCTCCATATGCTATTCATTCTTTTGAAGTTCTCAGAAGGAACGACACTCCATATAGGATCAAAAATCACTCAAATATGCGTTCATTGCATCGCAAACTTTACTGGAATGAAGTGAAAACATATATTTAACAAATTCAAAGCCTTACAGATCTCTCAATTTACTCAGAAATCTCTTTACTTATTGCATTGCCTGGTCCTCATTCGACAGCAGAACCCAATCTCATTACAGGGGGCAGCAATCATTATCCTGCAGCAGCTGTTCAAAGGACTCTACTTAACTTCTGTGCCACATCAAAGGAATCGCAACCAGAGAGAGAGAATGAGAGAAAAAGAGACACACAGAGTGAAAGAGATTGCCAGGGAAACGGAGACTGCTCTAAAGAGGATTAACCAGAGCGAAGTTTGCCATTATTTGAATGCACTTAACGCGAAAGGACCCCGGACAACGGTCCGACACAGAAGCCCAACCTCCAATTTTCCATTTTCCAGTTGTTAACTTTGGCTTCATTTGGCTGGTGGTTTAAATACTTTACGCGATTCCCTTTTTCTCTTTCTCTTTCTGCTCCTCTCTCCTCTGAAAGGGGGAAGAAACGAGGCAGAGAATCCATAAAAACTAACAGTAATGCCTTCATTTGGTGCTCCTCCAACAACAGGGAAAGTTGGCAAAGAAGGAAGAGTGGAGGAAGGGGGAACAGAGAGGAACTAAGCGAGTAAAGCAAGAGCAAGGGGGAGAGGAGTCGCAAAAAAGGCGGCCCAAGCCGTGGCTAAGGCGAAAATCTTTTTAGCAAAACTTTTAATGCTTTTTCTTTGCCATTTTTTTAGTAGCTCCTTCACTCTCTCTCTCTCTCTCTATCTCTATATCTGCAACTCGCTCGCGCACTCTCTCCCTCTCGATTTTGAGGCATAACTTAAGACTGGAGAGGGGGATAAAGAGAGTAAAGAGAGGGGCGAAAAAAACGCATAAGAAAAGCGCGTGCACGTGGTAAAGTCTCTGGAAAATTGGCCTCAGAGACCGAGACGACGACCATCATCATCATTTCATTCATGAATGATGGGAATTTTTGAGACCCGTTGCATCTGCGACAAGTTTTTTCTTTTCTGGATAGACTGGGGTTGCAAGGGGTGGCAGGGGAAGTGGTAAGAACGGATTGCATACCCTCGTAGTAGCGGCTTATCCCCCCAAAAAAAAGAAGAAATGAAAATAGAAAATTGCTTGAATTGCATTTCGTTTCGTTTCTCGTTTTGATAGGTTTTTCCTTAAACGAGAGAAAGTGAAGGAGACGAAGGGGGAAGTCGAATGTGGAGAGAGATGATAAGAGTAAGGGGAAAAGGGGGGACTGTGTGGATAGAGAAGGTTAAGATGTCAGGCTTCGTTAGACAAACATCTGCTGCTGTTGCTACTGCTGCTCTTTCTCCTTCTCCAAGGACTACTTCTGCTTCTAGGAATCCCCCTCCGTTTCCTTCTGG
Source organism: Drosophila lowei (assembly GCA_008121275.1). Classification (NCBI taxonomy): domain Eukaryota; kingdom Metazoa; phylum Arthropoda; class Insecta; order Diptera; family Drosophilidae; genus Drosophila; species Drosophila lowei. Next base: position 6,358,699 of record CM017777.1, read on the forward strand.
GAATTCTCCTTCTTCTTCTTGCAGCGTTTGGGAAATCGTAAGAGTTTCTTTGAGAAACTTCTGCCTCGACCGTCATTTACCGGAGGCCCAAAACTTCCATGCAGTTCCATGTTGTGTTATGACAACTCTTTCCTCACTTCCCTCTCTTTAATTCTCTTTAATTCTCCTTTCTTCCCTGTCTTAACTTCTTCTTTCCTTCTACTTCTACCTGTCTTTATCCCTTGAAGTGGATCTTCAATTAATTAAATCATTGAGCGCCTTAGACTTTGTCTTGAGTAAACAAATTTTCTAACATTTGATTTACTGTGGAGTCCCTCATAGGAACATAGAGAAAAGGAGACGTAGAAAGAGAGGTAAATGAAGGGGAAGCATCCAGAGAGACAGAGTATTCTCTGTTTTAATGAGACCCCCAAAAAAACTCGTGTAATTTTGGGAAATTTCTCTCAGGTAGAAGGAAAGATACAAAAGGGGAAAAAGAGAGAGAGAGAGGGAGACAGTTCCTCGAGATTCTCATTTTAATGAGCAACAACTATTCTCATTCTTATTGTCTTCTCTTGCTCTTTCCCTTCCCTCCCGCGACAAAAACTTCTCTAATTGAAATTTCGAATGCGAATGCCGCCGTGGCATCCGCAAACACTGCAAATGACTTTTCAGTTTTGCGGATTTTCCTATGGTTTTCCTTTGGGGTTTCCCTTCGAGTTTCGGTTTTTCTCTTTTGTTTTCTGCTCTAATTTTAACTGTATTTTCTCCAGCGGATTTTAAGCTGACAACTTACATCAAAATAAACTATTTATTCGTTTCGTTTCGTTTTGTTTATTTCTTCTGCGATGTATTCTGCGATGATTTTTGCTGTCACTTAGGCTCTGGGAAAGTTCTGAAAAAATTGAGAGGAAACGAAAAGTTATTGAAAGATCTTATAGAACAATAAGCCAAAGAGCTATTAGATCTAGTAAATCCTTTGATTAAGGATAATAAATAAGTAAATTTATGTCCCATTATCTGCCAAAGAACTCCCAAAAATCCACAGAAAACTCTTTTCCAGAAGCCGTATTCCAGAAGCCCCTTAACTACACTTTTTTCTATCTTTCTTTTGTCATATTTTGATGGCCAACACCCCCGTCTAACCCTGGTCGAAACCCTCTCTCTCTCTCTCTCTGTCTAAGACATTTCCCCACACTTCATTCGCTTGATAGTAAACCTCCGGGCAATGGGCAATCCCTTCAACTGCAGGTTTGGTCAGCATTCAGAGGAGCACAAAAGGGAGCAACAAATGGCATCATCATCATCCCCTTCTGCATTCCCCCCATCCCGCTCCATTGGTGTCCCGCTCCATTGGTCTCCCGTGTGCCACATGACGTATGCGCAATGTGACAGCCAGCAGTTGGCTAAGGACTTAATTTAAAGCCGCTTTCGCCAACAGAGATTTACCCTCAACGCGCACTCTCTGCCAGTTTCCAGCCTCCGCCTGTGCAGCTTCAGAGATTGAGGTCTCGAAACAACAACAGAAATGATGATAGTACTTTTGATACCCCTCAAGGAAAAAGACGAACCGTCTATTGCCAAATTAGTGCAAAGACTTGCAAGCAGTACATTTATTGAGTTTTCGTTGGAATGTTCTTGAAAAGCAATCGATCCAATCGATTATAAATAGATAATATAGATATAAATTGATAATTATATTAAAAGCTGATACATCAAACATTTATCACATTCTTTTGCATCGACATTATATCGAAATATTGTAAAATACCGCTTTACTTTCTGCACTGCAAACGTGTCCCCAAAAGCATAATACCCTGCGCTGCAACAGGCAAACTCGTACTTACGAAATAAATTTAAAAACTCCCAAAATCTAAAGACAGACAGATGCCAAGCCTCCTCGTCACTCCCTCATTCAGTGGGCAGTCCTCCTGATCCTTCTGTCTGCATTTAATTAAAACTCCCAAAAGGACACACAGACACACAGACAGAAAGACAGCCAGAAGGACAGTCCGGACAGCACCGAACAGCGCTGGACAGCACCGGACATCTGGACAATTAGTGTGAGCCATGAATTATGAGTTTTTGGCTTTTATTTTCGGTTTATTTTTCCCACTTTTCTGTCCTTTTTATGTCTCTTTTTTGTTGGGGTTAAGTAAATTATGGTCAGAGTTTTTGGGGGCTCATAAAATCAGTTTAAACAATAGCCCCAGACAGGGGGTTAAAGAGGGGTCAGAAGAGGGGGATGTTAAGAGGTTAAGGCCAACAAAATGTAGAGCTAACTATTATTACGGCGGACAGAGGAGCAGAAGAGAAACAGAGACACAGACAGAAATACAGAACTTTTGTGCTTTATTTTCGTTTCCGGTTGCGACTGCTGCACCACACACACATGCAAAGCAGAGTAGCATATGGTAAAAAGGATGGAAAGAGGCAGAAGAGCAGCCTGCAAGAGTCTGAGTCTGAGCATATGGATAATGGCAAAACGTGCCGAAAGCCAAAAAGTTCTATGGAACAAAAGCAACAAAAGACAATGGTGGTGTCTGTGGAGAAAGACGGCGGTGGCGACGGCTGGCCGTAGTTCTGTCGAAGGCAGTTGCATCTCCTTTATACTTGTGAGGGGGCGTGGTTGTTCCCTACAGTTTTACAGCCCCTCGTTTATTTTGACTTTCAATTTGAATGCTGTGTTGCGCTCCTGGAGGCGCCCAGTCCGGAATCCTTTGCTGTTGCTCTTGTTCTATGAGAGAAGTTTTGTGGCCATTTGTTTGGCAGCGACGGCGGCTCTTTAAGCATTTGTTTAAGGATATACTATATATGGAAGTGCACACATACATACTTGTAGGCACATATGTATGTAGAGTTCTCTAGGTAGAGGTAGAGTATTATGTACAAATAAAAGGTATATTTCATAAGAGTATGACAGTTAAAAAAATCATATTTCAGAAGAAAAAGAGCATCCTAAGAAGGAAGTTCTTAGCTGTTACCATTTGATCATCAAAACAAACCATAATTCTGAGTTCTGAAAATCGAATTTTACAACATTTGTCGTTGGTCTTTGCATCGATATTAGTACGGAAAATAAGTAACATCGTAAGTAAATAAGTAATAAGTCAATGTCGATAAATGAATTATCTCTTCGATAATTGAAGAAATAATTACCTATTTATTAATGATTTCAATACATAATCGATATATTAAACAGTTATCTCTAATTTTGTACCCCAAAATCTGCTTTCCTTTTAAGGTACGCACTTTACATTGACAGAGGGTAATAAAGTCCTTTGCCAAGGGGCATTGCATACAAAACCATAATGCATTTGGATTGTTTACGCAAATATTTGCAGAATTCAAAGGGGCGACCAGAGGAAAGGGAACATAAAGGAAGAGAAGGATGGGGAGAGAGAGGGAAGGGCGTGCAAGGCATTACAGCATTGCTAGACATGAGAGAACATAAGCCAAAAATACGTAATGTCTCTCGCATCGAGTGGAAAGGAACCCTTCTCTCCCTGTGTTTCCCAAAAACAAGCAGTTTGTTATCATGCCGTCTCGCCCTCTTCTGCTGTTTGTCCATCTTGTTAACCTTTTTCTTTGTTTATCCCTTATTCCTGAGATAAAAACTCAACTTAACTTCACTCAAGCGACGACTCCTTTGGCCTCCCGAAATCCCTCATAAACAGGAGAGTCTTACACAGCAGCAATTTTAGTGCATCTCGAAGGACAAGTCGAGAATTGCTTTGGCCCCTAAAAATATTGTGGGTCAATTGCGGTTGTTGTTGTTCTACTACTTCTACGCTCTCCTTCTCCTTCTTTATTTGCTCTCTTGTTTTTTTTTTCGTTATATTTATGCACATTTTCCATTGGATTTTCATTTTATGTGACAGCAGAAGCAACTATGAAATGGAAAATGGAAAAAGTTTACCATTTGCCATTCGATTCTGCTTTCTCTTCTTCTCTCTAGGGATTGTACACTTGACAGCTGGCAAACATAAATCGCTGGGGCTAGGATATACTCGTACTCGTGCTGGTATGAACAAAGGATAACAGACAGAGTGCAAATTTGACATAAACATATTATCCATTGCCCATTTTCCCCATTTTGTGTGCAAATTAATTTACATTTTTTGTTTTCGTACAATTTTCTTGAGGAAAAAAACCATTTTGTTAAAATGGGGATAGAGCCCATGTTCTGTGTAACAATTTTTATAAGAAATATCAATTACTTAAATGTTGTCTGTATAACAGTTTCAGTATACATGTAACAGTTTTTCAAGTGTTGAAGTTCGAGGGTATAACAAAAGGTAGGGGTTGGAGTAGATATAACTGTTATAAGCACAGTCGCTAACCGTATAACAGTTTGTGTAAGACTTATAATGCTTCAGATATGATATTGGAACATAAACTACGTTCTACACAAAAGTATAACGTTTTATATAGTAAAATCTAAACATTTTTTGCGAGGCACACGTACTCCTCGTCTCAGATCCGAACATATGCAACGATTATTTAATTTTCCATCTTTAGAAAAACATATTTAAACTTTCCATCAAATCCCCTCTCACTTCCTCCCCCATAAAAGAAGCTTACTTTCCCAAAGAAAACTTCTGTGAAAAACAAAACACATTTCCCCCTAATACAAGTAATTCCATGCAGAGGGTTCCCACTGGACGAGTGTCAAAATCAGGCCGAATCATGGCCCCTCTTCCTCCCTAGAGGGAAAAAGGGGGAAACATGGGAAGCGATGTCAAGGCAGAGACAACAATGGACAGATGATAGCTGCAGCCGACATGTGTACATCTAACAGAGTGAGTGAGAGAGAGACGGCGAGACAGGGACACAGACAGACAGGGAGACTGACATACAGACAACGTGTTCCATCAGCCACACACAACAAAAGCCAGCAACAATACCTCGTTCAGAGAATGGGGAAATCTATTGTGGCTCTGCTCTATAAGACACACATGTTGATGGCGGGTCCTTTGGGGGGTTTAGCCTATCTTTTCTATCAAAAGATTGAATCAGAAAAGGCACCATCCTTCTGCAGGACGAAAGAAACAAGAAGCCTAGCCTACTTATGGACGTCGATGCACAAAATTTGCAGATAAAAAGAAGCTCTAGAGATGGAAAATATCTTTCAACTGTTTCATGCAGATGTTGGCAGTGTTATATGTATTATACAGTGACTAGAATCTAGGAAATGCATATAGATAAGTGTTATACAGCTATGCAGCTAATATTTGTTCAGTTTTTCGTGATTTTGTTGCATTTTGTGGCATCTGTTCACATTACAGTGTTCATTTCCTGATATAAAACTTTCGGAAATTCGTTTTATTTTCCCTGATATTTTTCCGCAAATTCAACTTTTGCTAACTCATCCTAAAAATCTCTCTTTCGCTTCCTTCCTCCTCTTTGTGGTTTTCCCTACGGGAATTCCTATTTCATCCTCCATCCGTGAAGCTGCCATTCAATTAAGTCATCATCCAGCGTCATTATCCAGTACTTAGCACGCAAGCGACTACAGATCCCTGCTCGACAACCTCCATTCAACCTTCTCCCTTCTCAGGACCACCTTTCCTCGACCCTCAGCCACTCACTTGTCGAACATGATAAATTTTGTGTGGGAGGGAGAATGTTGGATGGAAGAAAGGATTTCGTTGAATGTTATTGCATTTTTAGCACCTCCTTGAACCAACCCTCTCCACTCGCCTCCATCCATCCACTAATCCCCCTAGTCCTTTACACTCTTTGCCTTCCATCCCTCCCTTCCTCTCGCAGTTTGCGTTAATTTTGCGCCAGCTGTCAAATGTCAAAATGTCAAGTGAAACAAAATTTTCGCATCATGAGAAATGCATGTCACTGGCGAGAACGAGAGAGCGAGAGTTCCACAGAAAGTCTACATGGAGCAGGGTACAGAGAGGGGGTTGGGGAGCCAAACTACCCGACAGTCCCCCTTTTTGGGTGGTGGGGCTACCAACGAAGTGGCTGACTACTGGATGGAATAGTTATCGAGTTACCCCTTCCACCAGACTCAGAGCCATCCCTAGATCCAGTTCCTCATCAAGTGGTGGTTGAGGAGGAGCAGGCTGTGGCACATAGAAGGGGAGACTGTGGCAGATGTGGCAGCAGATGGGGCAACGGGATACAGAGCCAGAGAGCCATGAGCAGCACTAGCAGCATCAACATCATGATAATGCCCATTATTAGCAGTGGCAAAGCACATTTGCATGCATTTTAGAATTTGTATATTCCGACCAAACGGAGGAGGCATCAGAGGAGTCAGAAGAGGAGCCTCCTTCCAAACGTCCCACCCGCCTCCAATCGCCATCGTCCGCCAGTCAGCCACTCATTACACTAGACAACAGAAAAACGGGATATATGTAAAAAGAGTGACAATTTATTTGGAATTTGGAATCAGGTTTCCTTCCTTTTTCTTGATTTTCCGAAGGATCTTTCCTGCTGGATATTTGATTTCTTATTTTTGAAGGAAAAACTAGAATAAAGAGTACTTCAAATTTTAGTTTCCTTTCAGTAAAAATCTATTCAATATTATATGCATTACTCAAAAATATCCCCCTGCTCAATCCATGCAATCGTTTTAGTCCCCAAAAATCATCCCTAAACAAAGGTGTTCCATTAAAAAGTAGCACTTTTATAAGAATAATCTTTCTCTTTCGCTGGTTCTCATTCTTGTTGTCTAGTGTTCACTGTAGAAGAGGGGGAGTAAAAGTGGGGTAGACGCCACTGCGTGTCAGTGGCGCGTTGTGCATCTGAGAGGCAGAGATGCGGCACCAGTCGCCGCGCAGCATCAGACAGACAGATAGACGGAGACCTACGCTAACAGGCGGCAGCCCGGATCTGCTTCCCGATTTATGCTCACATTTTAAGCAATTACACGGCCAGGAGGCTCCCATTATCTGGGGATGGCAGGGATGCCACTTGCACTTCTGTAGCCACATTTTCACTTCCATATCCGTTTCGATAACTATTTTCGGGGTGGCGCTAATTGAATCAGAGACTCCCCTATTCCTAAGGGTTAAGTGATGATAAAAGAAAACTCTGGATCTGTGGATCGGGTATCCACAGTGGTTGTATGTGGATGGTGTGCCTGTCATCTGACACTTGCAGTGGCGACAGACCCAGGGCCAAATCAATGCAAATGGGAATGGGACTCGCATTTCTGCCATCTGCCTGTATCGCTGCTATCGAAAGCATTTCAATTTGTGGATCTGCTGTAATTAAATTCCATCAGCAGCCGTCGGCCCCAAGGTAGTGGAAGGTAGTGTCCTTAATGGAACCGAAGCTCCATGAAATTGCCCATCAAACGAGGGCCTAATGCTCTTAGGGCCCGAACTGAGGCCCCGAACCGAAATCTCGGCTAAGTGAAGTCCGGATTTAAATGGATTTCCGTACAGCAAATGTCCGGCTAATTGAAGTTACTCAACATTCTACATACATATCTATAGACAGAGGTAGAGGAATGTTTTCATACATAAGTTCATGACCTGGGCCCTGACCTCTGCGTCTCTCATTACTTTCACATCAATCAATCAATTGAAAAGTCAACGAGGGAAATGGAAAATCGCTTGGTTCGTTCGCCCAAATGGAAAGTCAAATGTCAACAGCGACAGCGCCAGGGACAAAGGGCACAAACGTCGAAAGCAGTTGGCAAAAAGCAATAATAAAATGTAAAATTAATAAAGTTCTCGACCCTCGAAAGGACAAGGGTGTAGAGTGGTTGGATGGGGGAGGAAAAACCTCAAACAATAACCAAAGAAACGAATGAAAGGAAAGAAGCATGTAAGGGAGAACTTTGAATGCTCTATTTTCTGGTATTATTAAATCTGTATTTTTAAGTATTCTAATCTGTTTAGGTAATTTTGTAATTTCGAGTAGTTTCTGGTACTATAAAGTTGTTCTGGTATTTTTATAGAACCATCTGTATTTTCTAGTATTTTCTGAGTTTACTAACAGAAGTGATGATAATACTGCCACTATTATTTATTATTCTTTTCCACTCAGTTCTGGGGGACTATTATCTCTAAGGGCGCATTCCTTCCTTCCGCATCGAAATGTTAACTGAATTCTGAAGCTTAATTAATATCTTATGCCTTTGTCGCAATGCCCTTTTCCTTCCGTTGCTATTCTTTCGCTTTCTTTCTTTTTCCTTTTTTCTGTTCATTTTCATTTTGTATTTTCTTTTGCCGGTAACTTTTCTGTCTCTGTCTCTGATATATTGATGAGGTGCTGGCCTGAGGAGTATGCCAGTGGTGGGATTGGTGCTGATGCTGAGACTGGAGGCTGGGGGCTGCTTGAAGAATAATCAACGGCGAAGCACTCATTGAGAAATGCAGCGCGACATTTCCGCTGCAGCAGAAGCTGGCTGCTTCATGGATGTTGCCCTGAAGGTGTCGTACACGTTTACCATATCCCCCTCTCCTATCCCCCAGATCTGTTTCTCCCTGGGCTCATGCTCATCCATTCCGTATGATTCTCCTCTCCTCTACGTCCTCTCTCTCTCTCTTTCTTGTTGTGCCTCTGGGCGGCGTGTCGTGTGCGTGATTTATGTCACACGAAATGCAAATACATGAGTAAACATGCATGCCGCCACAGACGATGCTACAGATATACGACTATATAAACATACATACATATATACAGACTTATACATATGCATATACATATATTTATGTGGTGTGGAGTGGGAATATTGTAGTTATGGAAATGGGAATGGAAATTGTAGAAGGGGAATGGGAATGAGAGCAAGAGAGAGTTTCTGTTGCTTCTCTGTGTCCGGCCACAACATTTTCACGTTCTTCAAATAAACTGCACACGAGTAGAGTAGAGGATTAGGGGGGGAGGGAGAAGAAGATTGTCGCACATTTTGACAGTTGGCAGAACATTCTTTCTAATAAATTTATGCGGCATGCGATATGCGGGAATGTACTACACATCGGAATGTTGAATGTTGAATGAAGAGACGTGTGGCAGAGTGAATTTTAACTGTGTTATGGTTATGTTATGCCGTGTGTGTTAAGGATGCGACACGAATTCAGTTAGTTGTAAACGGGGATGTGTGTGGTGTTGAAATCTGTTGCAGCAACTCATTTAAATTGCCAGTTACAAGTAAATTGTTTGTTTCAACAGATTTTTTGAAGTGGGATTGGGTTGTCACTCGGACAATTGTGTAGCGACAGCCACTGTTATACATATTACTGGTGAAAATTCCATGCAATAAACTGTTATATTCATAGGAACACACGCTCTGACGTTTCAAACTGCAATTAAGCTTTTCAATCTCTGTCCCCCAATCCCCCTCACAAGGCACACCACAAGCCAGATTCCACACCTTTTTCCAGAGCATCAACCATTTAATAAAAACCTGGATCAACAATTCGATAAAAACCCACACATTGGAGTGTGGTTTACGATTGAATTTTTGCAGAAATATCCTCATTAATTGAATTGAATCCGTTAATTATCCGCAATATACGCATTACATGCACGGGAGGAATGTAATCATAATAATATTAAATATTTTTATTCACATTTCAAAGTGGGGCGGCTTTCAATCAGCCGAAAGTGCTATAAAGAAGCACAGCCCATAAAACGCAATAAGAATAGAGCGTATAACAGTGGACATAAAGTGTTATAAGCCGCTAATGAGCGACCCGACACGAAGCACAAGCTGAAAATAAAATATTTGGCGTTTAATTCATTTTTAATGATTGACCAAATGACCGACTGACTGATAGATGGGTGGCCCGTCGTCAATCTGCCCGTCATTCTCATTATGCAACACTTGCACCTGTACTCTCCCTCTTCCTCTCTCTCTCTCGCGCTTTATCTTCCATCTCCTTCTACCTCTGGCACTCATGCATCACTGGCCCACAATTTGGTTCAATAATTTTTCCAAGCTCAGAGCAACGACAATTTTCACTGAGCTGAACGACGAGTCGGTGGCTTTTTATACCCTTTGGAGAGAGAGGGTATAATGGTTTTGTTCAGATGTTTGCAAAGCAAAGAAGCAAGCATCGGAAAATCCCATTAAGGATAAAGGTTTCTTCATCAGAATTAGGCTTTCTAAGAAAATGTCGATCGAAAAATAAAAAATTTAATTAAAATCACTTGTTTTTTTACATATCCACCATAAGAACACCGCGCTAGAGGGGTATCAAAGCAGCGACCCCCCAAACAGAAAGCCTTCGGTGTTCTTGTTTGTCAACTGATAACAATCTATGCAGTAGCTCTCTCTGTCACTCTCACTCTCTCTTTCGTTCAGTGCTCATCTGTGCAGTTAGTGATTGCAGGAGAAGTGGGCGGGCGGTCCAGCAGCAGAGGTAGAAATAACCAAACACAAGACAAACACAAAGTCACAGACAGAGCAGAGGCAGAGACAGTGGAAAAAAAGCTGAGGTGGTCCCACACTCACACAGTCACACACCCATACAGTGGTGCACACACAAAGTAAACTGCGTCGCAGTTGCAGCGCTGCTGCTACCACTGGTGCTGCTGCTGCTTCTGTTGCTTTATGTAGAGAAGAACGACAGAGAGAAGAGAAAAACTGCAGCGCATAAAGCAAATCGTGTCAATGACATTTGGTGACATACGTGTGGGCCAGAGGGAGATGCCAGATGCGAGACGACGATGACGCATCAAGCGCTGCAGCGATAGCGATGCTCGCGAAGAATAGAAAAGAAATAAAGAGGTGCCCGATACAAGAAATTGCTTTACGACAACAACAACAAAAACAGCAGCAGCATAACCGGTTCTTATCTTTTAGGGCAAGGTAAATTGTATGAAAGGTATGGCAGCAATAAGTATACGCACATGCATGTGCATTCAATAGTGCAGCATTCGCACTCACTAAGCCGACTGAAGGCCGCTCCTCTTGGACTTCCTTACCTTCTTTTAACCCCGGTCCCTAACCATTTAAGTGGGCGTATGATAGGGCCCCTGTCACCCAGATAAAAGTACAGGAGGGAGAAGTACAAAACGGAGGGGAACCAGAGGTTGGAGTTGGGGAAGCAGGAGAGGGAGAGAAGATGGGGAATAGGTAAAAGGGAACACAAGAGTGGGGAGAGTGGGGAAAACCCAAAGAACATAATTTACGGTTAGCTATGCTTTGTGGTTGCTATTAATAGAAATGCTTTTGGGGTCATTATGTTGCTATTGTTGTTTCTGGTGTTGTTTCTCCTTCGTCTCGGGGATGTTGTTGGCGCTGATGCTGATTTGATTTTGAGGTTAGTTGAACATACAAACACCCACACACAAAGAGAGAAAGAGAGAGAGACAGAGAGAGAGAGCTAACGGTTTAAAGAGATCAAGTGGATTCAGAGAGGGAAAACTTTTGATTTTGGATTCTGCGTTGACAAATCTGATGATATGGCTGATAAATTTAGATATAAAATGTGAGTATGGTGGAATGACAGAGGCAGGAGAGTGCCGAGTGGAAAGAGGGTACAGTGGGGATGGTGTGTGGGACGAGTGAGTGTGGGAGTAGGTAGAGTGAGAAAAGAAAATAAAAGAAAAGAAGAAAAGTGTAAATAGGTGGGGATAGAGTATACATATGTATATGTCTCATACATCAACTTGTATCGTACACCTTTAGCGGAAAACTAATTCGAAATCTTTATAGAACATCCACTAATTCGAATCTATTTCTTTTAAATTAATTCTTTAAATTCTTTTAAACTCCTAAAAATCATCAAAAATATTAAAAAAATGTATAATCATTAAATAAACCCACAATAAGATTAAGGAATGTATAAATTAAAGAAGCGATTATGGATGAAAATTCTACAAATTATTTGAAAATCGAAATTTCATGTCGTTAATGTCAATAAAAATTTAATGATGTTTTTTGTGTATACATTTTTATTTAACCAGCCTGTTATGTTTATCCATGCTGTATGACGCGTGTGTGACATCAGCTTCCACTCCCTCTCCCAATAGAAGTCACTTCCAATCAAAATGCACTTCACATACTGCGCTTTCAACATTCATTAAGAACAAATGTGAATCCTACGTTAAATTAACTAAAAATTCAGAAGATAAATCCTCCTCCAAGTCGAAATCTCCCATCAGATGTCCAGTCATTAATCCTGTCCTGTCATACGTTTAGGCTTTCATTTTCAGCTATTTCTGAAAGGATCTCGATCTACATTCGAATTTAAAACTGAAATATGCATCCCCTCTTCAATCTTCCACTGAATATGGTATAATTTCTGCATAAAATTCAATTTTTGGTTTTTTTTTGTGCACTTGCAATATAATTTTATTTCTCGCTCTCCATCGAGCACTCAATCTCTCATTTCATTCTCTCGTTTCTCCTTCTCTTTTTTTCGGTGGCCATTTAGCTGACCGCAGCGGTTGTGCCAGTGCCTCCCCCATCTTCATTCCCCTGGCACTCTCTGCCACTGCAATTGCCACACCCAACCGACAACCGGCAACCGACCGCCGCCCACCTCAATAGCATTTAAAGTTAAAAGCCATGAAAATCAACACATAACAAACCCATCCAATCCGAATCTCTACAAAAAAAATAAAAGCTAAAGAGACCGAGAGTGAGAGAGACCGAGACACCCCAACTTTTCTGCGGCTTTACGGAAATTGTAATTTAAAACTACGCCTCCGCGGCAGCATTGTGTTCTGCTGCACTGTCTCTTCCTCTCCCTCTCTTTTTTCTAAACCCTTTTCTCTCTTTTTTTTGCAATGTTTTTGGTACTCTTTTCGAAGGGTATTAAGACTGGCTCAGTTTTTGGTTTCTCTGAAATAAAGAAAACAAATTTTAATGGGGGGTTTATATAGAAAATATTATATTCGGCAGGAATTTCATACAGATCTTTCATTTTTTGTGCAATCACTGCTATAAGTAAAGATCAGATCAATGTATAATACGGCTTCTATAACAAAACTGGTTCGAAAACCACATATTTGAGGGATTGAACGTTTATAATGTACATATGTACAATATATTGCATTCTTATATCTCTATATATGTATATATATTGTAACGAATGGATATTTAGTAGGCTGACTATTGTTCTCATGCCCGATATATTGCAATAGTCTTGGCTCAGAGTTGTTTGGAACAACACACAAATTCTTTTGGAAATAAAGTGTCTCTGTTCAATTAGAAACTAACTCTCTGTATCCGTTCCTCATTCCGGAACACGAACTGTAGAAACGTAAAACTCATTTAAATTTCATCAAGATCGCAGAACTATATCCATTGTTGTATCTAAAGATAATCAAATATAAACATAGGAAAAACCATTACTAGGTACAATTTTGTATTTCCTTAAGTTTTTACAACAAAATCCCAAATATCGGATCGGATAGACCTACCATAAGTAATATTCACTCTGTTTAAGTGCATCTCAACCTTCGGCACTCACAGTCACCCTTTTAATTTGCATTCGCTCTAGTGTTTTTCGTTTTTTCCATTGTGTGGATGTTGTATATTTAATTTCATTACGAGTGTTTTTTGTGTGCTTTGTGCTTGGTGTTGTGTGTTGTGTGTGCAGCGTCATTGAGAGAAGAGTTCATAGAATTGCATTTCAAACATATAATAAATGGAATGCAAATAAAGCCCCAGAGATCCCCTCCGCAGAGGGGGAAAGAGTGGGAGGGGACTACATACGTGAAGCGCTAATCAACAGGCGGCAGCTTAATAAAACAAATAAAAATTAGTTTATTAAATGTAAAATAGAACTCGACTTGAGGGTTATCCTGTGTGACAAAAGTTCTTTTCTTTTATAAACGATGAATAATTTGTATTTAATTTATTACAGATCTAAAGCCCTCATTAATTAAGTAGTTTTCATTGCTTGAATTTTAAAATATTTACAGAGAAATTAGTGAAATAATGAGATATTTATTGTATGCATCGCTATCCACAAACTAAAATGCAATTTTCTCACTATTTATGCATAGTATTCTGATATTCTCATATTTTTTATCTGAAACCAGCGTCGAAAAAAAAATGTTCTAAAGAAATGAGAAAAGAGAAAGAGTACGCTTATACATATATCCTGTCTGTCAGCATTCCCTGATTATTCTCTTTGGCTACAAATCTTTGTATATCCCTACATACCCTTGACTTCATATAACATATCCCAATAAACAATGGGTGAAAAATCCGTTAAACAAAAGCTTAAACAATTGTTTAAACACCGATTTGGAGTTTACTCAGGGTCTTGCTACATTCCGCAGTTCACGCAGGATGACAGGATGACATTTAAAGCTACTGTTTGTATACACAAATATGTTATCGCTTAACATAGATAGATATCTACATAAATTTATGAAGATTATCCCCAATTTAAAGCTTTAAAATATAGAGAACATGTGGGGAAAATAGTTCCCTCTATGGCGGGTTTTCCTAATGGAATTTTGACAATTTTGAGCACCAATTACCAATGTCATTCGTCACTCTTGTACATTGGAGGAAGAAGGAAGGGCAAGGAATGGAGAAAAGAGATGCGTGTGGGTAGGAAAATGCTGTCTCCTGATGTGGCTTTTCCTCCCATATCCATTCCTTCCTCTGTCTGGGACTTGAAGCTTATTTAAACATTCAGCTTGTATATTATTTCCATTGCGGGGAAAACTCCTCTGACAGCCGACAAGGCACAACGAGACAGCAGGAGAAGGAGAAAGAGCAAAGAACACACAGAAATAAGGCAGAGAAAAGGTAGGAAAATCAGTTGGTGGGGAAGTGGAGCAGAGTCGGGGCGTCTCGTGGCGTTTTCCTTTTACCTGAAGAAAATGTTGACAACTTCTTTATTTATTTCATCATCGCAGGTGCCTCACCTTTTGAAATTAGTTGGTGCTGTAAAAAATATGCAAAACTTTTTCTTGAAATGGGGAGAATGGGAAATGGAATAAAATTTAGGTGAGGCTACCGCCAAGGTGAAGTCACGGCTGGGAAAAGGGAAAATACGAGTGCAGTTTATGGAAAAGAAGTCTAAGAGCTCAATAAATTCCATGGAATAACCTTCTTTCTTAACGTTTTCATGGGTGATTACATTAATTGGCTTCTCAAGAGAGTTTTTCAAATGCGGTTCTTTCACTTTCAACAAATATTTCTAGGGTTCTTTGATGGTTCTTTTGGATATGTATTTATTTGATAGAAGTTAATATTTCTGCTCTCTGCTTCAAAGTATTTTTCCACAAAAATTATTTATATTTCATTCACTTTTAGTGTTATTTAAAGAATTCGAATGTTTTTGCTGTTTAAAGCGTTCTCACTCTCTCTTTTTCTCTCTCTCTCTCCCATTTTTCCCATTCACTATTCACCTTTTGCCATCCTTTTTTTTTGGAGGAACGTGACTTCGGATTTGGATGAAAAATTTGGAGACAGACAAAAATGAAAGTAAATTACAAGTTATCTTCTATACAAAAATTTCTCTCTCTCTCCCTCGTTATCATTCTATCTCTATTTCTTGCTCTGTTTTTTCTCTCTTTCCATTTTCATTTTCTACCCCTTTCCTTCCCTCTTTCTTTTCTTTTCTCCTCTTTTAATATAATTTTCAGGAAAAGTTATGTCTCATTTCTGTCATACAAATATTTCATGAGAAGGATTATTACATGGAGACGATGGATATCCATGCGTGATAGGAAAACACTGGAAGAGAGAAAGAGGAAGAAAAAGAGGTGGTTGGGGGAGGGGGGGTGAAGAAAAAGGGGAGTGGTGAGAGGAGACCCATGAAGCAGGTCCCTGACATTAATCATTACCTCAACTTTATAATTTTTGGCAAGGATTACGAAGCCGGCATTCATTCTGGCGACGACTGGCATTCACTATGCTACTTTCTCTCCCTCTCCCTCTCTCTCTCTCCCCTCCCTTCTCTCTGTCTCTTCTGTATGCAACTACAATTTTTCATACAAAATGATGTCATTAAACAAAGAACTGAAACGAGAACTGTCGTCGACCGACGACGACAATAATGAGCCAGAGACAGAGACAGAGCCATAGCGCCCCCTGGAGTCGCTATGTCGCTCCGTGTCCGGGCATAGGGAGGGGCAGTACTGGCGGAAAAGAGGGGAAATTACTACGGGGGTTCTGACTGCAGGAAGAGGCAGGACAGGAAAATCGTGCGACTAAATCCCCAAGCAATTTATATGAACCTCAAAGCGAAATGACACGCCAGTTACAACGACAACAACACCAACAAAAGAGGAAAGAGAACGAGCGAAAGAGAAAAAGAAAGAAAGGGAAGGAGAGTGGGAACGGATAAACAGGATAACAGTAGTACGAAAGAAGAGACAAGACTTTTGAACAGTTTAATTCCTGGTTCCCGATTCCCGGTTCCATTTCTCAGAAATAAAATCTGGTTCCTAAGTCCAGAAGAAAGGCTGTAGATCCTGTAGGCGCTTAGTGCATCGAAGAAAGATAAGGATAAGGATCGAAGAAAGAAGGTAAGAGAGATCGAAAGAAGATGCGGGAAAACCTTCTCGGAGATCTATTCAAAACTGAAATTAAATCTCTTCTCCTGTAAAGTATAAGAATCATATTCATTAAAAGTGAATCATGAATTGCGGGTAAAACAGCGAATATATGAAATACATATAAATGTATTAATTCATAGTAATTCTACTTTCTTTTTCGTATAAATTCTCATTATTTTCCACCGTTTTATCTCTTTTTCTCTCATTCTAAAAATTCTTTAGCAAGTTGTTTAGATACCTAAAAAAAATATCCTTTGAATTATATTCATGCAATCTCCATGGCTCCAACATTCATTCGTTTCTTGCGTTTCTGAGACGCAGGCCAACAAGTTTTTCGCTCCAAAACGGGGATACGCGTCAGGCATTGAATGGCTATAAAAGCGTTTGCTGAATGATGTTTGTGATGATGAGGGAACGGTAAGGGACAGGGGCCTGTGTCATGGCAACAAGGTGGATGGAGAGAGAGAGAGAGAGAGAGAGTGTGTGTCATTACGTATGCAAGTCGGCTACGCACAAAACCCAAACGCAAATACAGACAGAGACACACGAATACAGCACACACCTCTAGAGGGAGAACGCCCTCTCTTTCACCACCCACTTGTCTTCTCTCTCTTTCGCTCCTCAAACATTCAGTTAGATTTTGGATATAGCCGGATGAGACGAGAGGCGGGGCGGCGGCAGATGGACGGACGCTGACTGAATGACGACGAATTTTGAATACGAATTTCATTATATCCCGCACTCAATTATTCAGTAATCAAGTTAGCAGATATAGAGAGGGTAGAGGGTAGAGAAGAGAGGAAGAAAGAGTGGTGGAAGAGAGGGGAGGTCCCCATTTTTCTGCTTGTTTTCGAGGCTCTTGTATTTTCAATGAAAATGTTAACTAAATTTGTGGCAATTTTCAAGCCGCTCTTCCCTCTGGGGCATAACCTTCCTCCTCACCATCCCCTCCGCCTCTCAACTGCTAATTAACATTTGCCTAAATCTGTTTTGAGGGCGTGGCAGTAACAATAAGGCAGCGAGAGAGAGCGAGACAGAGCCACACACAAATTGCCATTCGTGAATTTTAGATGAAGTTTTTCCGTGTGTATTTGTTTTTGGATGGATCATGGAACAATGCGGCATCATGCCTGAGGGATTGGCTTTTACTCCATCCCTCCTGTAAAGCACCACTGTAAGCCCCTCTTTCCAAACCACCCTTTGTATCTCCTAATCCTACTTTTGGCAGAAGCTAGGCGCAGTTGTTCTAGCGGCGCGACTAATTATAATTATGCATCGTGTAAGTGCATTAATTATGGAGAAGCCTCAAACTTAGTTACAAGTGAAATTCTGTCGCTCTCTACTGCAGGCAGGGGGACAAGGGTATGCAGAGAGAGGGAGGAATATTTATGGATAGAAGACGGCCTTAGGAGAAAGGGAAATGTCATCCGTTTACTGTGATGTGATGTGTAGTATGCGTGTAGACGATATGGTTCTAGCGTTTAATTGTTCCGTGATGAAACGGAGATACGCGACAGGAGATCCACAAACCCCAATGAGGAAAAGGATTTAACTTTAGATGGGCGGATGAATGAATAAAGGGGAAGAATTGGCCCCTTGGGATTACAAAATGCAAGATTTTCCACGAAATATATCGTAACAAAAATGATCGAAAAACTTAAGAATAAATAGATGAGAGAGGCACCCTTATTGGCACCTTATTTTACATGGTAGACCCTTCGTGTTTCCTTGAATCCTGATTGCTGTTTTACTCGTTAGAACGTGTTAAAACCACATTTGTGGTCTTTACACACAAATAAAGATATGAATCCCGAAGTGCTGTCGTCAGGAGAATGAACCACAAAATGATTATTATCCTTATTATTATGCCAGGATCCCAGGATGATGACGAAACAGAGGTCTAAACCGCAGAGACGTGTGACATGACATGTCGCTCCTATCCACAGATTTTCCACTCATTCCGTACCTGAGAAATTTCTTAAGTTTTCCTTTAGTTTTCCCCTGCGGAATGCACACACATTATTGAAGGCAGGACACCACACAGAGGACTCTCTTCTTGGCAAACATTTGCTTTGAGTGGAGCCATGTGCCCCACAAGCCCCACATGCCTCACACACATTATAAACATTAAAGACACCGCATAAATTAAATTAATTGCCAAAGTTTACAATTTTTATTACCACAAAACTCGTTCGCTTTTCACAGAGAGAGCGGAGAAGAGAGTGGGGGAAAGAGTAATCACTTTTCATTGTTTACCCAAATCACTTGGCACAGTCTCTGCGAAAAGTTTTCAACACTTTGAGCACAAAAGTGAGGGGGAGAGACCCGTGCGGTTTCTCATTTAAAATTTAAATGCCTTCAAAGTGAACAAATTTCTCCCCTCAAAACACACGAAACCCTTCCCCCAAGATTGAGGTTGTGCTCCCACTCCTCTCTTATTAGGTGGCTGCGTTGGAAATTTAAATGTCAAATGTCTCGAAATGTTCCCCATTTTCCCAGGGAAAGTGAGCAAGGAACAGCACTAATTGTTCCCCTGTTGAAAGAAAGAGGGAAAAGAGTGAGTGAGAGGGCCACTCTTGTTCTTCTTTTTACGCCTCTTTTGGGTGCAATTACAAATTATGTTTATATTTATTTTCCTCTCTTCTGCGATTTTTTCCTTTTCCCCTGCCAATTTCCCTTAAGCCCAAAACCCATGTAAAAATTAAACAAATAATACAAAAAAAAAAAGCGGAAATGAAAATACAAAATGGCCGTCAACGTTGATAACTGACAGGAGTATCCGAGGGGGCGATTATGTTTGCTTTAGGAAGGAATGCTGAGAGAATGGAATGAAAGAAAGATGGAATGAACTGCAGTTGCAGTTGATAAATATAAGAGCATATACGGATATACATACAGTGGGCTGCAAAAGTGAGTACATACTCACAATCACTGACTTTCGCCGCCCATAACAGCCAAACGAATAAAGCCAAGCAAACCAAATTTTTTCCTCATATAAATACTTGTATTCCTAACAAATAAGCATTAATTACAAGAACGAATAAGAATTTTTCAAAGAATGAAAAATAAAAAAACAAAAAAACTCGCATGTACTCACTTTTGCACTTTTTATAAAAATTAAAGTAAATCATAATCAATTAAAGTAAATCATCAGGTATGTATATATGTCCTTAATTGACAGAAAATTATTCAGGATTTTCCATGGTTTTCATGGATTTTCATGCCTTTTTTTGCGTTTTCCTTACCTCAAAATTTGTTTTCTGGGTATACTATCCAGATAGAAACCAATGAAAGTCCATAGAAACTGAAAATAATATCGAAATTTTAATAATTCTATTGAAAATTTAAAATATAGATTAAAGTAACTTTAGATGGAGAATTATGGTGTGATATGATTTTCAAAGAAGGTTGTCTTCGATTCTTTTCTCATCGATTTCATTCGAATGATTTGAGTTTACGAATATTTTGTATTATTTTCGCAGATATCATTAAAATTTTGAAGTGATATCACTTTACAAATCTATGCCATATCCCTTCCCAGTTTCCTATCCATTTTATTCCTTGCTCCTTCCCCCTTCAAAATATTTCCCTATGCCTTTCCTTTCTTTTATCCTTTCTTCTCGCACTATTTTTTTGACTCTCTTGTATATTTATAGAAAAAAAAGGTAGTGTTTTGGGGAGTAAACGATATGGACATGGAAATGGGACATCGACATCGACGACGGCACCAATATGCATTTATACGAATCTGTGAACCATGCGAAAACATCATCCAAACAACAAAAGGAAACAGCAAAGAAGAAACCGATGCCGAAAAAAAGAAAATAGTTGGAGGAGTGGATGGGTAGCAGCAAGGGGCTAGCAGGATGGTGGGGTAAGGTTTTGGGGGACTCTACGAGAATAAACCCAATCCATAAGAAGTCACCCGTTGAGGTGGCTTTCAAAATCGTCTTTAATAATCGATCGAATAATTATCGATATTGTTATTATGAAAACGAAAATTAAAAATGTATAAATGCGGAATAAATCAATAATTGATTAAAAATCAATAGTTCTTTTAGTTAGATTCATGTGTATATCGATTCTTAACCGATTTTTCGACGTAATAAATCCATTAATCGTTTAAGAATGAGTATAATCATTGAATAAATCACACAAAAATTAGTTATAAATGGTTTATTAAAAGGCTATAAATACAATAATTGTAAATGATATAGAAACAATCGATACATCGATTTAAACGCAATTAAAGAGATGAATGGCTGCCTTTTGCGTTCCAATGAGAAGCCAAGAGGAATGACCATCAAAGTAGTCCATCTTTAGGCTGGGCGGCGCCTCCTTTTTTGGGAGCAGAAGTAGGAGGTAGAATGAGAAGCAGAAGCAGCAGGAGCAGGAGAATGTGGCATGGGGCATGCGGCAGACAGAGAAAAATGCTGTTAAACAAGTTTCTGTTTCGGTTCTGGTTCTCTTTTTTTCCATCTTCATCGAGTGCGTACGTCGTCTCGTGGCTTATGACCAGAGTGGGCCTTGAAATCGTTTTCGTTGTATAAAACCCACTCTTCTCCTCACTCCTGTCAATTTTTTTTTGCATGTTTTTTTGTCCTGGTTTGCTCTGCAACGATTGATGTTTGTGGCGGCACTTAATGAGCAAAGTGTTTCAGCAGCCGAAATCACTCGTATTTGCCACAGAACTTGTTCCACTTCCGCCTTTGTTGACACTCCTTCTAAATCCACCAAAGATACATGTTCTTAGGGCGAACTTTAGGAAACAAGATACACATCTATCTGCTAAAGTTGTCGTCAAACATAAGAAAGTGACGAAAAGTTGTGCCTCCTGCCTTCGCCAGAATTCAATTTGCAACAAAATATAAATACATACATATAAGCGCTGCCCCAACGGAGTCGACAGCAGGAGGAGGAGGAAGCAGACAGCGGCAAGGGAGCTGGAGGAGCAGTACGAGTTTTCTTGGTAAAGTTATTTATGGCCACCACCCCACGCTTTGTGTCCTGCTCTCCCCTCCCCTCTGCACCCACCATTCATATGTTGTAAATTACGTTACGTATACGCAACGTTACGTGGCAACACAATAAAGTTTACCTCCCTTATTCGCCTTATGAATATAGAAATAAGTAAAAGTACAAAAAGTAAACGAAGAAAGAAGTAAACGGCAGTAAATTAGGCGAAAAATTCAATAACTTTCCCCATCTACGAGAGGTGGAGTGAGAGGGGGAGCTGTGTGTTTGTGTGTCCTTAAAAGCGAATAAATATCCCAAAAAAGTTCCAAGACGAAGGTACAGGAGGTGAATACATAATGTTTAGAGAAGGAAAATGGTAGGTGAATCACAAGAGGGGGCAAAGGGATGGTAGAAAATGGCTAGAATTTAATGGATACTTAATAGAAAACATATAAATTTTAATATTTTCCGGCACTTTCCTGAAAAGAGAGTTCTCTTTACGAAATATCTAAGTACATACATTTGTACATTTGCAGGAAAACAGAGGCCTAAAGCAGGATATATTACACTCCCCAAAGGAACCCCTGAGATGATCCTTTATTTGCTTAAACTTTTAACCCAATTCGAAATTCGTATCAGCAATTAATTATCCCGCAATGCTCATCCCCCAATAATCCCCAATCTATCATTAATGTATATATAATATCCCTCTCGCTTAAGCGACATATCAATAACGTTTCTGAAGATAAAACGATGGAAATCTGTAACTTAAGCTTCTGGCCAACTGGCATCATGCATTTTCGTGGGCAAGAGGCAAACACCCGTAACTAAATTACGCAATTAATAATAGAACGAAAACAATAACAAGACAAAAACGAACACAGGAGGAAGTGAAGTAGCAGAGGCAAGGGAAGAGAGAACCTCTCATAATAACAATTAAGAAAAAAAGATTTACCCTAAAAAGGGGAGCTGAAGAGTGAAGCGCGAAGATGGCGTTGGTGGGAAGCTACTAACCATTATCCCACCCCTCTCTCTCTCTGCCTCAGAGGAAAGATCTCCTTCCCTCCTACCTCTCTCTCTCTCTCTCTCTCACTCACTCTCTCTGTCCGAAATGCGACTCAGAAACTAATCAGGCAAACATAATGCAAAGAGAGAGCGCAGAGCAGAGGAAGGAGCGCAAGCGAGGAGAAGCAGAAGATAAGGAACGCAGGAGAGAGAGAGAGAGAGAGAAACAGGATTGTGCAAGCAAGATAGCTGGAGAGCGGGAAGAGCATGAGGCAGCGAAATGTGATAACGAAACGAAAAGCGAGCGAAATCCTCAATTCATTGCACTCACACTCAAACACACGTAAGAGATACAAAAAAAAACACATTGAAGCAGTATGGTAGTAGGCGCATGCTAGAGAGTCGGTCCAGTGATACCCAATGTTCAAAGATCAGAAGGCAACGAAGAATTATATGAATGAGAATGTAAGCACAACGTCGTTCGTTCGTGAGCCATCCTGAATACAGGTGCATATATGTACATACATACATATATGCAAGTACCCACCCCAGAAGCAGCACAGCAGATCGATATGATGCGACACGTTTATATGCGAAAAAGACATTGCAGTAGGAACGAGGAGGAGAGACGACAAACACGGGTAAGACAAGTTATAGGCTTTTACCGATTTTCTAGGGTATGCAAAACCCTACACTCCCAACACTTCACTCACACATACAAATGAGTAGATAATGAAATACGGAGGCCCCTCCCGAAAGACACCGAAGCAAACCACACCATCACTGCACTGCCTCTCTACTATTCCCCGTACCTCTCTCCCTGTCACTCTCTAGCGTCTAGGAGGCAGGGAGCAGGGGCCAGGCAGGGGGTTGGTCCAAAAATAATGGAGCCAATGGCCATGGCCCGAGCAACAACTGCGGCAGCAGCGTGCCGGCAGCAGCAGCAGCGGTGGCAATAACACACAAAAAACAAGAGTAATAACAGCCCAAAAAATGGTTAAAAACAAAGCAAAAGAACAAACAAAAAAAACAACAACATGCAAAAGACGAATGGGGAATGCCCTGCAGGAAAATAGGGAGAGAAAAAAGAGGGCAAAAGGGTATGAGAATCGCGGGAGAAGAGAAGGGAGAAGGGAGAAAAAGTTGAATGGCAGATGGAACCAAAAATCAAGCAGAAAATTCATCGTTTCTGCAACAAAGGAACCAAAACCTAAGAACTCATCGAAAGGATCGGTATTCGACGACCATTGAACTATAATTTAAACGAAAATTGAGTGAGGAAAAGAGTCTCTACTGGAATCGTTCCTTTAATTTAATACAATTTTATTTAGGTGTTTGCTGGGTATTCTTACCCCAAAACTCTGTTTACCATTCAATTCTCAAAATATTTCTGAACAAAAATAGCTAAAAAGTGTACCAAGATGGCGTTCTATATTCCATATTTTCCTAGAAACTCCCCTCCCCCCCTGAAAGAAAGGGTATTACCATGAAAATAAACTCAAAGACAACAGCAAAAATAGAAAACAATGAAAAAAAAACCTTATAACCGGAGGTCCTGGCGTTTTTTGGGAAGAGCACCAGGCAGCTTTTGGCAGACAATGCTTCGCCCCGTCTAAACGCAAAACACACACATACTCGTATGTGGGAGGAAGGAGAGATGCAAAGGGAGTGAGAGAGAGAGAGAGAGAGAAAGAAAACAAGAAACACAGAGAGAGGGGCCGCATAGACAATTGGAGCGACTTTCTTATCAAAAATGTGAGGATGGTGGGGTATGAGAGTCCTTGAAAATGGGGGAGTACAGTAGGGACACGGCTCTCATTTCCTCTTTCTTTTTCCACTGCTTCTCCATTGCTTTCCTTTCGTTGGCTTTCCCCCAAAGAACCGTAGAAGATGGCAAACAATTTCCCACGAAAGTAATTTTTCGGAGAAAAGCAAGTGAAGGGAATATGTTTGGGTAACAAAAGAAAAGAATCTCTCTCCAAAACTCCTTCAAAATACTCATTAGATTTTCAAGGAATAGCCCCCTTGCTAATAATAGCCCATCCCCCTTCCTCTTCCCGCCCCCTACCTTCAATAAAAAGTCTGCTCAATTTTTCTCATTTTCATTTCGCACTCGTTGCGCAAATAAATCAGAAAATTGTTTAGCGATCTCTGCCCCCAAACACAGAGTTGAATTTTTTCCGATTTTCGCATTCGACTTTTGGGCGAGTTTTTCCTTTAGAGAAGAGGTGCAGGGGCCTGTAAGAGAGGGGGGACTATGGTGCATGGGGGCAAATAAATCGCTCAAGTTTCACTCTGACTTTCATTCCATTCATTCAAAACCACTTCCGACATCTGCAAATATGGTGGCCCCTAAAATGGAAAGTGGGCTAAAAGTGGAAGGGGGTGGAAGGGTACCAGAGGTACATATATCCGTCCCTTTAAACCGACATTGACTGCCCTGCCTTCGAATATAAGAAAAGGCCAGAAAAAAGGCTAACCCTTAAATCGATTTTTGAATGACTTTTGGGCGGAAAAGCATTAGCAGGGAAATGAAAAAGGGGGTGGCAAGGAGGAGTAATGGAAGGGCTAAAGAAGAGAGTAAGAAACGTGGCAAGCTTAGGAAGAGAGGCAAGAGTCGGAGGGTAAGGGTGAGGGGAAATGTCTTAAAAATTCATTTGGGGAAAATGCATTACGTTCCAGTAGCAGCAGCAAAATTCGACAGCCAAAAAACTAAAATTAAATCCCAAAGATCGAGAAATGTCTGTTTTTTGCACAGGAAATCGAATTGATGAAAAGCCAAAGGAAATTCTTCCAAGGAAAATCCTCGGGTTATAGAACACATGTATGTACAACCGATTCCCATTCCGATTCATGACTCCTTTTATACATCTTTTTGGAAATTGGCCTTACAATTGGCAATTGGAATGCAAATTGGTTTCATATTCCAATTCCAGCTCATTTCCCATTCACCATTTTCCACATTTCCCTACACATTTCCAACTCCACGTACAATTCTATTCCCCCCCTACCCTCTTCTGCTCAGTGAAACCTGTTACCAGGGCCCCCTTCGACGCTTCCCGCATTAGTAATTCAATGATTTCCATGTCTATTTGTTTGCCACACGGAGTTGGTCCTCTCTCCCTCTCCCTCTTTCCATCTCTTTCCGCTGCTGCCATTCTCCCTCCTCATTCTCCTGCTGGCGAAAGGTGTGTGTGTGTGTGCCTCACATTTTGGCCACAAATTAAACTTATGGCTTGTGTGGGGGCGGTCTACCTCCTTTGGCTAATGAGGAGGTGGTGCATGCAAAAGGAAGAGAGGGTGCTGTATACAGTAGTTGGAGAAGAAGTGGGAGAGGTGCAGCAGTAGAAAGGGAACAGATCTTGGGAGAGGGGGTGGTGGCTAAGGCCTTGGCAGCAAAAGGGCAGCAGCCAATGCAGGCCGGGTCCTTTGAATTTGCTCTAAGCAAATCAATTGCCACAATTTCTGCTACAATTTCCGACGGTTCGAATATGCAGGTGGTTTACTCTCTCTCTCTCTATATATACATAGAATCCCATTCACCCTCTATGCTTATATTCCTACTATTCTTTCAATCAACCCAGTCCTAGAAACCCACTCCCTAACCCTAAACTATAGTCCGAACTACCGCTCCCTTTTTCTCTCCTAAATCGATGTATGATCCTTCTCATTCAACGAATATGTACCTCTCTCAGAGAACCAAAGACCTTTTACTCTAAGGCGTTCCCCCATCATTCCATGTGGTATTTTTGTTGAAATTAAGAGGAATGGAATGTGCAGTAGGATGCTACTGCTGCCCCTCTGCCTATGTTTTCATTCAAGAAAAATATGTACTTCCAAGGCTAAATATTTGAAAAAAGAAGGAAATGCATGCATAATAAATATCTAAACAGACTATCTCTTAATTCTTGGCTTGAACGATGCGTCTAAAACATCCGTTTGCTGACATTTCAATCAAATCAAAAGTGGTAGATGAAATCTCAACAGATTTTCCGTGGCAGCGAATCATTTAACTCCCGACGCCAGCTTGTGCATGTGAAAAGGATAAGACTCTTGGCTGCAATCTGCCAACTGAAAGATGCAGCGACTCGAAACTTTCAAAGATGAAGATGCATCGCAGAGGCAAAGGCAGAGGCAGAAACAGAGGCAGGAACAGGAACAGAAAGCGATGTCAAATATCAACTGAATTGCAAAGCTGCAGCGTAAATTTAGGAGATGAGCAGCAAAACAGAAGCAGAGATGAGGCCATGCCGCTCTCATATTTATCTGAGAGATGAATAACAGGAAAAAAGCTGAAAAACATTTACGAATATTGTATGAATCGAATTAAGCCCCAGAGTCCAGCGACTTAATTTAATCGCAAAAATCTACCTTTAAGAGTGGAAAATATTTGCATAAAATCACAATTAAAGCGTTTGCTTGCAACGATTCGATGGCTTTAATTGTTTTGCATCTGAGAGATACATTGTGTGTGTATGTGTGTGTAGGGAAGGGGGGCACGACTGCATACATTACTCGTATCTGTGTATCTGCATCTCTGTCTGTGTCTGGCACCTCTTTTTCCCGCTCTCGAAAGTGGAGGCGTCGAAGCGTCGATGCAAATTTATGACTCACAGAGGTGGATTTTTCTCTCTACGTTCTCCAGGCTGCTGCAACTGTCTGCTGGGGCACGACCGAGTATCTTGTCACTGCAACAATTGCCAGTAATTGTCGCTTACATGTTAAAGAGCCACAGACTATGAGGCCAAAAAGGTTCGAATGGAAAGCGGTAGAGGCTCGCATCTAAGGCACTTCTTTCTTCTGCATTTCGCCAAAATCTCTCGTTCTCTCTCTCTCTCTCTCTCGGTCTCTTTTTATCTTCTTCTTTTTCTGTCTGAACCACATTCTGCCTTTGAGGCATGCCACAAGTCTGTTTGTCTGCCGCCTGCCACTGCCACTCCTCTGCGTCTCATTCCATTTCATCCGGTGTGTGAGTGTGATGGAACGTGCCACAAGCTGCTGCCGCTGCCACGAGCTTCGGCAACATTTTCTTTTCTCATTTGCGGTACTCGCCCTTTTTCCCGAAATGTATTTTTATACCTGGAAAAATCTACAGGGTAGCATGCAACACAGGAGGGGAAGTTTGCGGAGTTTTATCATATATGCAGGATTCTGTGGGAATAGTAAAAGCAAGCCACTTGAAGAGCCAATTAATAGGAAAACGTTGAGAATTAGTGTTTGGAAAGTAACTTCAAAATAAAATCCGTATGTATTTTCACTTTTCAGCACAAAGAATCTCAGTGTCAACAGGAAATTTCATTGCTGGGTAGCACCTATGTCTGTAGATTTTACTCCAAGCGGGAAACCCCTCTCATTTGTTTCCTTCCTTCTTTTTTCTGTCTTTTTTCCGCCTGCTGTCTGCGGCTTATTGTGTGAATTACTGCTGGGCCAACATTCGACTGTCCTCTGCCTGTCCTCCCTCCTATCTCTGCCTCTAAAGGGAAGAGAAGCGCCCTCGGAAGGTAAGCGGTGTTTCCTGAGGAGAGGAGGAGGCCATAAGAAGTTGAGTTGTGGCACCTTCTGAAGGAGTGGAGAGTTAGAGAGTGTGGGGCATGCTTCTGGAGGAAAATGTTTCGGGGGCCTGGAGCAAGGTCTAAGCTCCTCGGATTACACCTATCAGTCGTCTTGTCGTCCTTCCCTTCCTTCCCGGCTTCCTCTCCTTCGTCTTCGCCTTTTTTCCACGGGGGAAAGGTCAATCCAATGGCTATGCCTCGGGCCTATTCCTCTTTCCTTGCCCCAATCCAATGGACTGTCAAATTTAAATATAATTAGGCATTAAATTGTTGCAATTTAGAAACCAATTAAAGTGGAAGGCAAGGCACACATTTAAGTGGAATTCCGGGAGGGAAAACTGCCAGAATTCCCCTTCTGTCTTTAATTAATTACAGTGGCGAAAATGTATCAAGAGGAAACGATTAAAGACTGAGATTTTCCTCTCCAGACTCAGGAAAATGCCGGGAAAATAATTAAACTGAAAGTAGGCCTAGGATTATGAAGGAATTTTCCATTTGTTTTAAATTTCGATTCATTTTGAGACTTCTTTTA
Organism: Drosophila lowei; assembly: GCA_008121275.1. Classification (NCBI taxonomy): domain Eukaryota; kingdom Metazoa; phylum Arthropoda; class Insecta; order Diptera; family Drosophilidae; genus Drosophila; species Drosophila lowei. The sequence goes on from CM017777.1 coordinate 6,387,169, forward strand.
ATGGCTGGACAGAACTGGTTTTATGCATAAAGAATCTACAAAAGATTCAGTGGAATCATACTTATTTCTAACACTTTTTGGCGGACTTTTTAACACTGTAAATCCCTAGAAATCCTACTGTTCGTGGCTTACTTTTGAGTGCTCAAAACGGAAGTAAATTTCCCTCCAAAAAGGTTCTGATTTTATAGAATTTGTTAGATTCAAAATCAATTCCGAGTGGTGTTTCATCGACAAAAAAGACTTTATTTAATGCAAGAAACATTTCAAATCTTAGCATCTTTTGTTTGTAGCCTACTTTTGGGGAACATCCAATGAAATCCTTTGAAATATATTCGAAACTTCCCCGATAATATCTCTCCTGATTCAAACCGTTTTTGAACTTATTCCAATCAGTATTCTTTCCCCAAACGACTCCTGAAAAAACGATGTTGCCACTCAATTGTGTGTGTCATTCGATGCAGCAATCATCCACAGATAGACTGTGCTGTGTGCCAGAAAATGCCACAAAACTAAACAAAATACTCCACTCGTACGAGTGAATGAATGTATCTGTATCTGGTTGTATCTCCTGCCAAAATAAAGATAAAATAAAGACAATTGTGGTTTCTCGTGGCTTTATCTCTCTCTCTTTTTGTCTCTCTGGATCTGAGTTCAAAAAGTCAAAACTTATTCATTCGCCCATCAATATGTATATAGAGAAATTTGTTGCAATTTCCAGGTTTTTGTTGCACTTTTCCTTGAGAAAAAATTAGAAACAAATATTTCATGCAAAAGCACAGAGAAGATCCTTGCCACAAAATGAATTTACATCCAATTGTAGAGGCAGAAGGGAAAGAGAAGAGACAGCAAAGGGGAGACAGGATTTCCCAGGGAAATTCCTGCTGATGTCTCCATGTGGGGCTTGGGGGCATGTGGCAGACAGCAATAAAACATACACAACTTGTCACGAGTGTGACACTGATTGAAATTATAAACTGTCACCGAAAGCCATCCCTTAGATACGCACATCCACACACACACATACAGAAACACACTCCATATATACTCTTTAAACACAGATACAATTCCCAAAAGGAAGCTGCATACATGTGTGTGTGGGGGATGTGTGTCCTGTCTTCTCTATGGATCTCTGATGTATGTATATTATTATTTGAGAATTTTTGCATACAAATTAGGAAGGTCTCCATTCTGCCTCCTGCCTCTCACTCCATCTCTGCCTGCGCTTTTCCTGCGGAAAATATATGCCAGATATTTGGCCCAGAGAAAGTGTTGTCTGTAGAAGGAAAAAGGAGGACAAAAAGGAGGAGAAATCCCGAGAAGAATCCACAGCGAAAATTGAGCCCATTTTTAGGTCTCCAGGACAAAGTTTTCTCTCTCTGGCTCTCTCTGGAAGCGATAGAAAAAATAGGAAAATCAGGGGCAAGGGGATAGCCATGTACATATATCCTGACCATGCAGCAACTCCTCTATCTATCGTCTTGCTCTGCTGCTGCTGTGCCTCTTGTGTTGCATGAAGGAAACTTTTAAATTGTGCGTCACCTAACGAAAGTATATGAAAAATGGCACGAAAACAAAAGTTTACCATCAAAGGAGCAGCAGGAGATGCTGTATTCAGGATAACAGGGAATGCAGGATACCAGTCAGAGGAGTCGTAATTGAGGCAAACTATGAAATACGAGTGGAACAGCAAAAGATGCAACAGCAGCAGATGGAGCAGCAGCAAGCAAATTATAATCAGGGGAAACTTATTTTTCCAGAGCAAAAGTAGAAAATATGAGGTTGATAAAGGGGTTTAACGATACAAAGATACATTTATGGCACTACCAGGAGATAGAAATTGGAGGTAGGAAAGGAGGAGGTAGCGGAAAGGCTTAAAGAAAAGCTCCCTTAAGAAAAAGAAAACACAATTTTATTAAAGTTAAGCACAAAATGGGATTATAGACGACGGACATTGGATCAAACTTTGGGATATTAATGCGAGAAATATAGTACATATATGAAACTAAAGTTTTCTTAGAAAACTAAACGCTTTCCTTAGAAAAAACTCTAGTTAAAACAAGGGGGAAAACTCATGGGAAAACATAAACAACTCAAGAGAAAAATGGACTTAATCTAAAGACTTGCATCTAAAAGTTATAACATTGAAAGCGCAAAGGAAAGCCAAAGAAAAACTCTAATTACCATTTCTCAATTGAATTTCCCAGGGAAAACCCCTGCTCTCTTCCTCCCGCCTTTCTCTTTCACCCTCTCTCCTGACTGCCAATACGTTGCTGTAGTTGTTGCATAAATAACCCAAAAGCCAACAAAAAGCAACGAATGTTCCACACAGAACATTAAACATTACATTTCCATAAGAAGAGGAGTAAAGGAGGGGGGAGGGAGAGCGGGAAAAACTAAATTTCAATTAGTGATTCTTTCTCCCCCATAAAGCAAAGGAGAACGAGTGGGAAGCGAAAAAGAAGAAGCCCTGCCAAAAAAAACCGAACTTCGTCTGCTGTCATCAGAGTCTCTTCTCTTCACTTTTCTCCTGCCCCACTAATTGTTCCCTTTCTTAACAGCGCTCCCCCTCCCCTTCTTCTATCTATCTATTTCTGTTCGGTCTCGTGTCTGTTCTTGACTTTCGGGTCTTTCGGCATCGGCTTAAAGTTGACAATTAAAAACTTTTGCGGAGCTCCTTTTTGTGTTTTTAATTATTCGTTTGTTGTACCCTACCCTTTGCAGAAAGAGGGTATGATCGGCATGATCGAAACGAATGAAAATTAAGTTAGGAAGTCTACCGAACATAGATAGAAGAAGCAGGCCATATATAAAAGATAGAAAATAAAACATGATAGTTTGAAGATATATTTTGTTTATATATAAAAGGGATGGTTTGAAAGCCAATTATTAAATGACGAACTTCAAAAACCATCGATCTGCAAAAAGGAATATGCAAAATTCTTTTGATTTTTTACGAATATCTTTCAGTACATCTTTTATTTCTAATCGATTTTTATATCATATGGATTTTCGATCCACTATAATTTAAATAGGTATCGTGTTTTTCTAAGGTATCTAAAACTTCGATATCCAAAGCTAGTTTCGAGTTCTCTCTGATTTTTGTTGCTGTTGTTTTAGTGCTGCTTCTTCTCTAAATGAGTTTTTTGTCAACAAAGAGACAGACCAGAGAGAGAGATAGATAGAGAGAGAAAGAAGAGAGACAGCAAGCTGGAGAGACAAAGTTTGTCAAACGCAAAACTGTGTGCAAATTAGTTTAGTTTACTGCCATTTTCTCAAAGTTTTTTTCGATGTTGCTTCGTTTTGTTTTATCTCTCTTTTTGTTTGGAAATAATTTAAATTTTCAAAGGTACTAAAATCAAATTGAAGTTTTCGGAATCTGCTTTTGATTCGAGTTCTGCTGCTCCTCTCTTTTGCCAATTGGGAGTAAGGCTTCAGCAAGTTGTCGGAGGGGCAAGGACAGAGAGAGGGTTGTTATGAAGTTTGGTGTTTGATCGAATAAAAGATACTTTTTACATGCGACAAAGAGGAACAGAAAGGTGTATTTTTAGGTGGGGCGTTCTAAGAGAGCGCTCTCCTGCATCACCCTGCCCAAAGCACACCTTGGTCGGTGCGGATCGCAGCTTCGGGTATGTGGGCGGGCGGCTCAGACATTGTCTCACACACACGCACACACACTTATGCAAAAACTCACCTCAGTTTGGCCGCTGCGACTGCGCTGCTGCTTCTGCTCGAAAACTGGTTTTTATATGCTTCTTGAAATGCTGCTTCTGCCACTGCTCTGCTCTTCTTATCGATGTGTGTGTGTGTGTGTGTGTGGGTATTGGTTTTTGTACCTTTTTCCCAATATGTTTTTTTTTCTATTGCGTTTTTCGCAATTCTCTTAGCGACTGCGACTAGCATTCAATTAAGACCAACAATTGGGCCGCAAACAAAAGGAAAATCACGCACATACAGGCACAGAAAGTACACAATACAAACGCAAATACCTGTGCGCTTCACTTGTCGCGCGCGTAGGCGTCGCGTTGGACGACTGGACAGTGGGTTGGTTGGGTGGGACACTGGAGGGGGAACGGTGCCGGGTGGGCGGTCAAGGCGGTAACTGGTACAACAACGATTCGAGGCGAAAATCACGCAGATTCAGATTCAGACTCCGATTTCCGAATTCAAAAGAAAATTCGACATATTCTTGTGCGCGGCGTGGGGTACAGGGATATTAAATATCGAGTATTAACATATATAACACCAGTTGCTTGTTGTCTGATTCCGCGGTTTGTTTCTGATTGGAATGGAATGCAACCATTCGACACGACACTAACTGCTGTTTCCACCTTCGCGGCCGATTGGGGATTGGGGCTTGGGGCTTTCAAATGGGGGCCGACAGTTGGTTTTGTGTTTACATTTGCTCAATTTACAACATGGCAACTACACATTGGCTACACAATGGGCAGAAAATGAGGGTATGGACAACAGGCAACACGGCACAGAATATGCAACGCATGCAAGGCAAAACCCACCCCTTTCGAATAATATACCTTGAGGCCAAAAACGCCGATTTTGTCTTCAAGGTATATTGCGGCGTCAAAACACGGCGAGGTGAGGTTCGTACGAACCTTGCATTTTTCCTGGCTGTTTTTGTCTGTTGTCCATACCCCTTTCAAAAGCCAGTTCAAAAATACTCACCGACTCATTTTCTCGTTGCATGTACGAGCGCCTCAGTGTTGCGCTTCAGGTTGAGTTTCGCCAGCAACATGTTTCAGCGACATATGACCGAAGTTTTGGTACAGGGTACAATGGGTGTGAAGTGGATTTGCAAAGCCAAATTTGAAGTTGTGTTAAGAACAAATTGTTTTTAAAGAAGGAAATGCTAAATGGCCCTGGCAATGGTGTCAAATATATGTTAATGCATCAATAAGTCATCTATTTTTTCCCTTTGCACTTTTCACCTTCTTCGTCTCTTGCTTGCTTCTTGATTTCATGTTTCACGTCACCTGTCACCGAAGATTTTTGCTGTTGCTGCTCTCGTTGCTGTTTTTGTCGCTGTCGCTAAGTAAATTTTAAGGTTTATTTAAATTTCAATTTCTGGGTGAGGAAAACTCAATGTATTTTCTCTGTTGCTTTTTCTCCTTTTCCTTCTTCTGGAGCTGCTGCTTGGATACCTCTGGCTGAGGGGAGTATGATGTTTTTGGGAGGCTGTTTATGACGCAGAGAATTATTTCTTTCTAGATATCGCAGATTGAGAGACATCTTGACTATATCATAGAGCTGCCATAGAAATTATATACATGCATTGGTATAAATGCAGTCGTTTCCTGTTTTTTTTTTAGTGTTTTATGTAAATTTAGCAAGCCGCTATCGAAGCTCTCTCTCACACTTGCCCTCTCACTCTCTCTGTTTTCTGGGGTGTAATGAGGCTAGCTTTATGCCGTTCCATACTTATTGGTTTTCAACGTTTTGCACTCCTCCCCTCTGTTACGCCACTACTGCTCCTCTGCCTTTGACTTTTCCCCTCTCCTTCCTCCTTCTGCCTGTTGCTGGTGATTTGTGTTTGTGTTTGCTGCAAACTAATAACAAATTAATTTTCATTCGAATTATGCATGCTCTGTTTAACACACACACAAACACAAAGAGAGAAACAGAGAGAGTGCGTGGGAGTTCAAGAGATGAAGAGGAGCAGAAGAGATTAGCATTTTTGGCCAAAGATAAACGAATTTTCGGGGCACGACGGCACACAAAATATGCAATTACTGTTCATGGCAGAAATAATTGCATTTAGATTTCGAAATCGAATTCGAAATTAAATATACATTTGTCTCTCTATCTCTCTCTCTCTGAGAAGGGAAAAATCCTCTCTTAAGCTCCGCTCAGACCCGATCTCTGACTCGATTTCCATTCGCCTTTAAACAGGCTTAACCCCTGCCTTTTCTCCCCCTTCACCTCTCTCTCTTTTTCAGAGAGCCAGGCAATCAACAAAGACAACAAAAACGTAAAAAAAAGGGACAACGCTAAGGGAGAAAGTCGTCTCCTTCCCCCTCGCACTATGTCTTGCAGTTGTACCGTTAATGATGATGCCACACACGTGTTTCTCTGTCTCTCTCTATCTCTATGTGTTTGTGTGTGTGTATGTGTGTGTGAGCTGCATCTGAAGTTGGAAGATGCACTCATGCAGCTTGATTGGCCTGCTTACACGCTCTCCTCCATCTCCTCTCCCTCTCGCAGTCCGAGTCCCCTCTCAAGCCACAAGTCAAAATCTGTTGAAGAAGAAAGCGACTGAGAGAGAGGGAAAAATTGCAAAAGTTCATGTTGTTGAGGTAGGGACAAATGGCTTAAGATTATCAAGGACATCCGTTAACAGAGAGAAAAAAAGAGAGAGATACAGGGCCGGGCCTTTGAGTCAATCTCATTGTGGTTTCTTGATCTGTATCGAAATAAACTCAAGATCTCTCTAATTATAATTAAAATTATCCAATTATTCTAATGATATACGGGTACAATGATAGCCGCTAATCCCATGACCATTCTATCCTTGACAAAATATTCTAAAGGGACTTACATGTATAGTAATCTCCGCTCTCTGATTCCCAATCCATTTAAATTAGCTGCCAATTATTTATGGCCATTGCACAGAGATTTATGCACTGCACTGACCTATGACTCCAGTCATACATGCAACCGCCCCAGCGCTTCCTTCCTTTATCCCCACTATCCTCTTAAATAATTGGCAGCACTGAAAAAGTCGCAACGAATGCGATTTCTCTTCTTCAACCCAAAATACAACTTCTCTTCTTCGATGTAATCGTATTGGGACGTTCATTTGTGGTGTAATTCGATTTTGGGGCCACAGTTCAGTCACTGGCAAGTCGGGTATTATTTTGGGCTCTCTCGTAATAATCACTGTAATAACCCCCTGACCCACAAGAGGGAGGCATCAACATCGATGGCGCCGCTCATGTCATTGCCACTGCGATACCATGATTTATGCCTCTCGCAAAAGCCAAAATCCCGACGAAACCAAACAAAACTATTGCTAATGAGGTCTGCAATGCGCGGGGCAAATAAATTCCTGGTTGCAAGTGCCACACACACATTCCTCCCGCCCCCATCCCTCGCTCTTTTTGGGTACAGCCAACCCTCGGACTGGGCCTCGGGCTAATGACCAAAAGCGGATTTCGCATTGCAGGGGAAACTAATTTTTTCTTTGTAATTTTTTAACCGAAACATGAATTAAAATAAGCTGCTCAAAAGGAGGAGGTCTCCTCTGCCATATTCCTCTTAGAGTACTGCCCCTGAAAGTACTTCCTACGAAAGTAAACCTTCTAAAGTTCTACCCCTGAAAGTTCTCCACCAAAAAAAAGGGGAAGAAAATGCGCTGAAGCGTTTCAGGTCCACCAGAGTTCCACCGGCTAATGTGAGGATATCAAATTTAATTTTGCGTAATTAATGTCCTCTATAGGTCTCCTCCCCATTCCGCATGCTTTAGCCGTAGGTCAAGCCTGACCAGGGGCCAAAAACATGAACAGAAAAGGGAAAAGAAAATTCATTAATATGATTTAGGCCCAGAAGGATAAACAACAACAGTCAGGACAGGGTACCCCAAATAAACCGAAAACAAAAAACAAAATCATCAACCAAAATCATTTTGTATTTATGTTTTGGGTCGGCCTTCCATTTCCGTGCATCAGTGAGCGGCGGAGGTTTAGTATACACGAGCAAAAACCCTTTTTTTTTTACCAAAAGAAAAAGTGACAAACAACAAAAAGGGGCTGCGATGCAGAGAAAGCAGAGACTGAGAACTGAGAAAGTTTGTTGACACCTGCAGGCGATTTGAAGGGATCAGAAGTTAAAGATTTGTACCGACGCAGAGGATACACTCTTTTAAGACAGAGGCTAGGAGAAGCCACACTTTGGAGTAGATCTTTGAAAGTACCTTTACAGTGGAAATCTATCAACTACTGAAGTTGTTTTCTCTAAATATTATCATAAGTTTAGGTTCCCTTTTTCCTGATACCTACCTTCTTCTTCCACAGAACATCAGCCTATCCCTAACTCATCTTTCTGGTCTCCATAACCAAACCCTTTCCTGGGGGGTTAGGGCATCCCTTCATCAAAAAGGTTTAAATCAGCACGTGGCATGCATCCTGTATGTGTCTCTCACCCATGTTTCTCCCTCGCTCTCTGTCTGTTGTTTTAGTGTTTGTCTATCTATCCGCTCAGCTGCGAATATTGCCTGCTCTGGCCAGACTTCTCCTCATCCTTTGGTTTATCCTCCTGGACATAGGATATCCATTCAGAAGGAGGAGGCATGAGCGCAGCTTTGTTTATTTGCATTGGCTGCGGCGATAGATTTATGAGAGACGCCATTGAACTCGACCCCACACGCCCTACCTCTCTGTCTCCCTCTGCCACTATCTGCCTCTCTTTTTCTATAGATGTATGCGAACACAATTATGCCATAGGCACGCACACTCTGCCTAAACCACTCACAGACACCACTCCCCCAAAAACACACAGCTGCAAATGCCCCTTCCCCTCCACACAGCAACCCCTTCAGCGATTCCTCTTCCCGCATCGCCTTTTGGTCTTCTGGCCAAAGCCAATTTTGACATTTGCGTTTTGACGCACGCGGCGTATACGCAATTTTTGACTCTTGGAGCCACTCTTTTGGCCAGGCTTTTGCTCCCCCTCTCTCTTGCTCTTTGACCACGTGACCAGCAAATTGCAAACGTTATTGCTGCTGCTGTTTCTTCCTTCTTTTTTGGGTAAAGTTTTCAGTGGGATATATGGGATATACGGGAAATGGTTATGTTATATAAAATTGAACAGTGGGTATTCATGGTTGAATGATGAAAGATGGTTAAAAAATAAAGAAAGTAGCCTAAAATGAAATAAAAATTATTATTAAAGAATGAATACATACGATAATTCGTTTGATTCTGAAAAAAATGTATCGATAAGTGAATTCAAACGATAATTCCTAACGATAATCTTTCATGTCCGATATCTAAGTGCATGATAACTGAAAATTTTCCACATCAAGTCTTCAATAAGGCTGAAGATACCTCAAGCACGATGATTGTTCATGGATATTAAAAGTACTTCCCCATTGAAACTTTCATTTAAAGAGATATATGTCATGGCTAGAGTTCAAACTTTCAACTGTCTTTCCCATTATGAAACGCACTGGCATGACACACAAACACACATAATCGTACTCGTAGGAGGGGTATTTGTGCAATTTCTCATATTTCATGGCTTGACCTTCTCCTTCTATATTTTTTTGGCCGTCATATAAATTGTTTGTTTCTGTTCCCAGTAGTTCCCAGTGTTTTCTTTTATTTTGCTGCTGCTGCTGTTGTCGTTGTTGTGGCATATATTTTTATGACCCCAAAACGTTGGCACGTATCGTATTTGGGGAGCCAAAACAGAACAAGCAGTCCTTCTAATACTATAACCAATATAAATGTCATTTATGTTTTGGACACTTTTCTGGTGGTGGGGGGAGGGATGGGAGGAGAGAGGCCACCAGAGGGAGGTGGTGCCACGTGTAGAGCCCTTTAGAGTCGTGTTAAAAAAAAAACTGAAGGAGAAAAATTCTGTCATGGTCAGCGATACAAAAACCAACCATAGCGAATTGGTGAAGGAGGAAGTGGGTTGCCACTTGAAGCAGACTCCCATGAAGAACACACACCACAGGACATCTGCAGGATGCACACTATTCGTATCTGTATCTGTATCTGCCTCTCTATCTCTATTTGTATCCGTATCTGTATCCGATTCAAAGTGCGGTTGAGGGTGTCATAAGCATCGACAGCACACATTCCATACACACGAGAGAAAAGAATGATAGCAGCACTTTGTGGCACTTAAGAATATGCAAAAGCAGTAAGGACTTCCGCTTAGGTTTCGAGCTGGATTGTTTGGCCAATTTTGTTGGATTTGGAAAAGGATTGAAGTTAAGGAGTCTGTGTGACTGTTTGAGCCTTAACAGATGGTTCTTGAGTAATAGAAAAGCCAATTTTCATTTGGAGAGGATTTCTGAGGAGCGAGGATTCACATTGTAAAATGTAGATTCTCTGGAATTCCGGACAACTCCCTGCCGTTACCGAAACGGATTTCAATCAAAACTGCAACTAGGATTCCGATTCCTCGTTTGTTATTCATTCGCGAAGACAAATGGATCTGGAAATGGCGGCTCATTCATCTCAGCTTTTCCTTTTCCCTCCTAAAGAGGAGACACAGACACTCTTTCATGTTGACTCCACCTAATGACACGCAGGAAAAGACAGCTACGGGTAAGTACTATCTGCTCCTCCTCAATGGAAGCTCGTTTCTGTTTCCGGTGTTGCAACTGCTACAACTTCCTGCCTCCCTGTCTTCTGGCTATAAAAGCGGAAGGCGTCATGCTGCTTCGAGCTTTTGTTCTCCTACCGCACCCCTTTTTATATAGTCTTTTTATGTATGCTCTTTCCGAGTCGGTCTTATTATTGCATTAGCCCCTGCGGTGGGGTCTGGGCGTCCTGGAAGGGGTTGTGAATCCTTCGTTCATTTCGTTGTTTGTTGTTTTCCATGTTCTCTCCTACCCTTATATTATTATTATTTTTATTATGCATGTCGCGTGACCTGCTGCCGCAAAGAGAGAGAGGGAGAAAACAATATTTATTTATTTCAACCCTTCCAGGATACGAGAATGGGGATGCAATGGGGGCGGGTGGCCCTCCCTCCCTTTAATCTGCCGTAAATATGACAGCGATTTCCTAGGAAGGTCGTTCGTTCCGCTTCTGGTTTGGAACCCACATCAAGAAGATCCCGGTTTCGGGTCACGATTTGAGGCTTTATTGTATTCCCATCGAAGCTATTAAAATACTAACTATTAATAAATAAATTCCATTGCCCGAATCGCACATCGTTCTCTTTCCTTTCTCTCCCTGTCGCCCACGATTTTTTTGTTCTGTTTTCTGTCAACTTTTTGATGCCGCATTTGTTGAGGTTTATCTAGTTTTTGTCTATGTATTTTTTATGGCCCGAATATTCTTGATTTATTTTTAGTGTCAACTAAACTGAAACATGCAAAATATGGCGCCGTTAATTCCACACTTTGAACCCTTCTATTGTGCCGCGAGAGTGCAGCTGGTTTAAATTTGCGGTCGCAAGGGCAGAACGGGATTTTGTTCTGTCAGCGTTGTTATTCAGACTTGTTCATGATTGCTGAGGCTTGAAACTAAATTGGGTTTGGTGTTAGTGCCACATATGGGATCTGTGTCTACTGAAATGGAAGCGTAAAGAGTTTATTTAACATAGAACGGAACATAGAGGTCACAATGGATGATAAAAACAAAGTTTTTCATCATAGAAGGCATCGAAGGACTCTTTGTTGAAATCTTGTTATCGCTCATTAGCTTTTTAAAAAAATGTTATCACATTTAAAGTCGATTTCCACATCACGTTCAAATTCAAATCGCTGCCCGACATTCAATTTTGCGCGCCCAACCACCACATACTAGCTGTGCTCTTCTTTCAAAAAGCCGCATGGCGAACATACGGCTGTTCGAAACAAGAACTCCAGTTCGTAATTCGTATTAACGGACAAACCAGCGGATGCAACTCTCAAATTTACACAAGACTACAAAACTGTGGCCTTTAACGGGGCCAAATGGTTATATTGTGGTTTTTTTGAGACAAATTTAAGTGCAGGCAGTTTAATTTGGGTGTTTACATTGTGGTAAGCATGTGTTTTAGCTGGTTAATATTACAATATATGTAGATATGTAATAAAGTTCACTTCACTGTGTTTTCAAGAACAAGTAGATTAAATAGGAGGTGCACTGGAACATCTGTGGTTGGCATCAATGAAGTGTGCATTTCAATTAAAGATCAGTTTATAAAGTCACAACAACTTGATAACTGCCAAAATCCAACTGAGTGAGGAGTTGAAATCAAACAAACCTTGGACCTCTCTCTTGCGTCTCTCGAAAAATTGCATGGCCAGCAATATCCCCACGAATCGATCGAGCGGAGCGACAATACAGATTGTGTCCACTCAGCGCGTCTCGCCGCGACGGACCCCGCTTTAAAATGCGGAGACGGAGACCAAGGTGCTTACGCTTACCGGAGCAGCAGCAGCGTGGATGTGGATTTGGATTTGGATGGAAGTTGCGCATATCAATTGAGGCCGATCGAGGGAGAGACATCGACAGAGCCTACCTGCTCTCACAGCTCTCCGTTCTCTGTGTGCCGCTGCTGCTGCTGTTCGGTTATAAGGCCGCGGCTCAGCGTCATGTCGATTCAGTCAGTGGCCCTTTGTCGGACGTGTGTAACGTGTTGCAGTCCCTCCCCCGCTGGGACATTGTCAGTGAGAGAGAAAGAGATGAACAGAAAGCGGACGAGCCTACTGAGCTGGCTGCAGCAGCTGCTGAGGACGCTTCTGGTGCGCCTTCTGTGCCAGTTCAAAGCGAAGGCCGGTCTCACGAAGACGACAGCAGGCAGCAACAGGTGCAGGCCAAAAGGGGGCGAAATCGTGCCCATACCCTGCGTCAAGGGGCTGCCTGTTGTGGGGACCCTGCTGGATCTGATAGCCGCCGGCGGAGCCACACAGTGAGTAAAGAATGACCTAGAATGAATTCCTCTATAGATCGACCACTCTCTCCCTCCCAGACTACACAAGTACATCGATGCCCGCCATCGGCAGTACGGCCCCATCTTCAGGGAACGCTTGGGCGGTACTCAGGATGCGGTGTTTGTGTCGTCCGCCACTCTTATGCGTGGGGTCTTCCTGCACGAGGGTCAATATCCGCAGCATCCGCTGCCAGATGCCTGGACGCTATACAACCAGAGGCATGCCTGCCAACGTGGACTGTTCTTTATGTAAGTGGAGCTGAACCGCGAGTTGCGACTCTGTCTATGAATTGCAAATTACTCTCATCTAATGTCTGCTTCTCTTCGCATCCATCTGCATGTCTAATGCCACAGGGAGGGGGCTGAGTGGCTGCACAATCGTCGTATACTTAATCGCCTGCTCCTCAACGGAAATTTGAATTGGATGGACGTGCATATTGAGAGCTGTACGCGGCAGTTGGTCGACCAGTGGCGCGCACGCACCGACGAGGCGACTGCAGAGGGCGACGTCCCAGGGAGTCCCAGCTACTATGAGCTGCCGAATCTGGAGCAGCAGCTCTACCGTTGGTCTATAGAAGGTGAGTCTGTCGGAATTTAGAACTTATTCCCTCACACCTCTCCACCCACAGTGCTCTGCTGCATCATGTTTGGCAGCAATGTCCTGACCTGCCCCAAAATACAATCGGCCCTGGACCACTTCACCCAGATCGTGCACAAGGTCTTCGAGCATAGCTCGCGCCTGATGACCTTTCCGCCCAGATTGGCACAGCTGCTTCGCCTCCGCATTTGGCGCGACTTTGAGAGCAATGTGAACGAGGTGCTACGTGAGGGCGCTGCCATTATAGACCACTGTATTGGAGGGGAGATTATCGAAGACGGACAGCCGGAGCAGCGGGAGGAGACGCTATTCAACCGACTGCAGGCGGCAGAGGTGCCCGGCGAGATGATCAAGCGGATTTTCGTGGACCTTGTCATAGCAGCAGGTGACACGGTGTGGATTGAAACAGCAGAAGCTGCAGAATTGTTTGACTAATTCGAATCCCTTCCAGCACAGACCGCCTTCAGCAGCCAGTGGGCGTTGTTCGTTCTTTCGCGGGAGCCAGAGCTGCAGAGCCGCCTTGCCAGGGAGCGAGTGGTGTCCGAGTCGCAGCTGCTTCACGGCTTGATCAAGGAATCGCTGCGTCTATATCCCGTGGCGCCATTCATCGGACGCTACCTGCCGCAGGATGCTCATCTTGGAGACCACTTTGTTGAAAAAGATGTGGGTAAATTTAGCTCCACAGCAGGAACCATCGATTGTTCATCTTTTTCACCATCATTTCAGACCCTCGTACTCCTTTCACTGTACACGGCCGGTCGCGATGCATCACACTTTGAGCAGCCGGAGCGGGTCCTGCCCGAACGCTGGTGCGTGGGTGTGGGCCGGTCGGAGCAGGTGCACCACTCGCATGGCAGCCTACCCTTCGCCATCGGCCAGCGGTCGTGCATTGGGCGGCGTGTGGCCCTCAAGCAGTTGCACTCGCTGCTGGGCAAATGCGCCACCCAGTTCGAGATGCAGTTCCTCAACGAGCAGCCCGTCGACTGTATGCTGCGAATGGTTACAGTGCCCGACCAGACGCTGCGCCTGGCCCTCCGGCCGCGTTCTTCCGAGTGATACGACACACACAGCAACACACACACACACAGACGCAGTTCATCTAATCCTAATCGTAGTCGTAATCGTAGTTTCGCTTTAGTTTTATACAAATATATAAATTTCAGACTACAGCCAATAATTCAGAGCGAACACATAGCCATCAGCAGGACGTAGCCCATGAACAGGGTGACGAGGATGCCAAGTCCCTTCAAGGCCGATCCCAGAAACAGGAATCCCAGGACCATAAAGCAGGCCACAACGGATAGAAGGAACTTGGAGGCCAGCGGCCGCAGGGAGACGCGAGCCGTGACCGTCCTCTCCCAGATGTCCGTGTTGCCGTCGCGCTTATCGAACCACTGTTCGATCATGGGGGCCAGGAGCAGTTGGCGCGTCACGCTTCCAAAGAAATCCTGTCGTTCATAGCAGGATTGCAATTGTATTTTATACTAAAAGCAAAGAAATAGCTATACGTGGAATTCGGAAGGAAGAGAAATCCTGTGGAGACGCACCTTCTGGTTAATTGCATCCGATATTCTGTGCAGCCGTCTGACTAAATACGTGATCTCGCCGGTCTGGATGGGCAGAAGCGCAGGATCGATGGCAGCTGTCAAGTTGGAGGCATTCATCGACATCTGCCGTGGGTTCAACCTGGAGGTGTCCAGCAGGGAGTCGCTGGTATTGAAGAAGCTGCGATTGTTCGCCGAGATGGAGGGCGGCGACGTAAACTCCTCGGGTAGCGTCTCATGCATGGAGAGATTTGCTTGATCCACCTACAAGAGTAAGACTTAAAAAGGAAACAAACAAAGCGAATGGAAGCCTCACTCACATTAAACGCTCGACAGAGGTGATCGATGCACTGGCGCAGAACCTCCGGCACACGCGACACATCGGCTAGCAGAGTCTCGTCCTGGCTCGGCTCGTTCCACATCCTGTGCAAAAAGTTCTTGAGGAATCCCTCCAAACGCTGCTTCTCCAAGATCTCCATTCGCAGGCGCGAAACCTCCCGTAGCACCTGATTACGGGCCATGCTGATAACAAACAGAAAGTTCTCCATGTCCAGGCGCATGGCGTCGCTAAAGAGTTTGGGCATGCTCGACCATTGGGTACTCTGCGGCAGGGATTTGCTTGAGAAATGCACAAATATACAAATTAGAAGGGGCATTCAATTTACAACGAAATGTACACCAACTTCAGCATGTGCGTTTGACGATGGGGCGAGTCGAAGCCATAGGAATTTCCCGAGTGTAAGCGCTCGAAGCGCTGCAGACGATCTGCCAGATTCTGATCGCCAAATGTCATGGCCAGGCGGTTCAACATTTGGCAGTTACGGTACACGGTGTAATCGAGACGTCCAAATTGCGGCAGCAGCTGCATGAAGATATGCGTGTAAACGATCAGATTGTCCATGATGAATGCATCGTAGGCCGAAGTTATGGCCGGCTTGTAGCTGTGGCCGGATCTAAAAGAGAAGCAAAAATTTTCATGGTTTCAATCTTTCAACCTGGTAAGAGCTGCCCCCACTCACTCTCTGCTGTTGAGGATGGCCATAGTGTATCGCCATGGCTGGATATAGCTTAACCACAGCTCCAGGACCACCAGCAGGGAGCTGTCCAGCGGCCAGCGATCAATAAGACCCGACAGGAAGGCATATATGCGACCCTTGACCATGCTCAGGGACAGCTTGCGCAGCGAACAGAGTGAGGTATGATCCACCGGAGCCGTGCTGGCGAAGAAGTGGATTTGCTTGACTAAGGTGCGGACAGCGCGCACCCAGTCGCTGCCGGGCAGATGATGCTCCGACTCCACGTCGTAGCGCAGCCAGATGTCCACAAAGAAGTGAAGGACCGACTCCGAGCGCCAGGCATAGTTGCGGGCGGCGCTGACACTGGCTGAAATCGACTGAGGCGAGATGTTGCCGCCTCCTGGCCCGCCACTACCACCGCCAGAGCTGTTGCCATTGCGATAGGAGCTGGGTATCTTTATGTAGCGCGGCTGGCGCTGCGGCTGCAGCGACTGTGTGGGCAAGGGCTGCGGCGCCTTGATCCCGCCACTGAAGTAGCTCGGCTCGATACGGGCATCCGGAAACAGAGGCAGAAAGTTATTCAGATACTCACTCACGAGCATTAGATACACGGTCTTGCTTCGCGTATTGTGGATCTGCATTGCCACGGGATCGATGCTGTGCAGTGGCTGCAGACCATGCAGCACGAAGTGCAGCATGTAAAAGTCGAAGCTATTGAGGGAGAGCGTTGACACCTGGTGTTTCTCTGGATCGATGTTGAGCAGATCCGAGTAGAACATCGGACTCTGGCCGGTTTGCAGCATTGTGACCAGTTTCACCGGCAACAGGCTGATGTCCATCTCAAACTTCGCTTGTTCGGCCAGCAGCCTGTGGCACACGATCATCCAGGGGCCGCACACGCCAAAGAACTGCTCCAGCGTCTTGTACACACTCATCCCGCTCTCCGGAGTCGTCGTGCGCAATCCCCAGCCCAGGGGATTGCCATTTACCCCGAATATGTAATGCACAATGTGGGGGAATATTTCTTGCAGCTCTCGCAGCGAGCAGCGTTCCATCAGCATTAGCAGATCTCTCACCCGCTCCAATGGGGGAAACCGCAGCGCAGACAGAACGCGGTTCTGGAATTGCAGTTCACCAAATTCAGTAAATACATCCTAGTCATGCTAGTCTACTTACGAGTATGTTCTCGGGTGGTATAGCTGGCATCATTTTGGAGTCCTTTATGTCAGCTTACTTTATAATTAAATGGACTTTAAAAACATTAAGCATCATTGTGACCGCGGACTTATCGTTAAAATATACGGTCCAACCCTCAGAAATATACCGTAAATATACTGGCGAATTATTTGTATTCAAGTTGCATCACATTCCTCGTTTTGGATATTCCGTGGAATATAACTAGCTAGCTAAGACCTGAGGGTCTAAACTGATAATTTTATATGATTAAAACATCAATTTCCTACAAGACTGGTTAACTTTAAGTTCTCATCTTTATTGGTTTGTTTATGAAATAAGGTTTAAGCAAAACCGGTCAACAAAAATGTCCACTAAATTAATTTCTTTCCATGGTAACTACGCGCTAACTACACATTTGCTACATATTAACTACATTTTCATGTAATTATCAAAGGCGACACCTGAAGGGGAAATGTGTACGTTTCAAAAATTTTTGCCCGTTTTTTTTCATATAAGCCCCATGGAAGCGCCAGTGTGAAAAACCTCCGTTATCCACTTTTTGACATGCCTTTTTTTCTGACATTTTTGAAAAAATTGAGATTTTGATGGCAAACGATCAGGAATTCGATTCTGATCACGAATTAGTATTCGATGTGGCCTGGGACATGGCTCTAAGTGGCATTTCTACACGGTTTCTACATTGGTGCATTGGACAAGAGGGTGAGTCCATAACGCGTCTTAAAATATACTGGAAAATACTAGAAAATACTATGAAAAGTATAAAAATTGCGAGGTGTGTGAGCTAGACGCGGTGGCAAGAAAATAAGAAAATCCGATAAGGTATACGGTCCGACCCTCAGAAATATACCACAATATACCATCTCATTTTAAAAATATACCGTAAATATACTGACGAATTCAAGTTCTATTATACATATTCCTCGTTTTGGATATTCCGTCGAATATTACTAGCTAGATAGATCTCTCAGCCCTGCCCACATAATTTAATCCAATTAATAAAACTATTTTCTACTTGACTGCTTTATTTTTAATATTTGATTTATTGGATTTTGCCTAAAAAAAGGTTTTAGCGAAAAAGGCAAACAAAAAAAACGTAAGAGAGTAATCGTTCCTGTTGCTCTATTTTGATATTCCGTTGAAGAATGCTGGGTAACTAAAACCCTCAGCCCTGCCCACATAGTTTTATCCCATTGATGAATAAATTTTCTACAAGATTAATTGCTTTTAAGTTCTCCCATTTATTGTATTTTGATTAAAACAAGGTTTAAACAAAAAAGTTCAACAAAAAACAGTCGCAATGTTGTCACGTCAATGTTGCTGGTAATTGAAGACCTGTTGCTTATTAACCGGAGTATGGGCATTTGTATACCCTATTTCGGTAATTGAAAATTAAGATACTGTTTTAGACCTATTCATGCATATGATTAGTTTCCTGTGTATATATCTCGATCCCGATAGCTATTCTTGGGGTCGATAAGAAGACCATAAACTGCCAAATTTCGTTGAAATAGATTTAAAACAGAGAATTTAGGAATTTGTTGACTAATATCGGGCTGGGAAGCCTTATAGAAACTTAAGTCTTTATTTTATATTTCCATATGAGTATTATAATGTAAAGCATATACAATAGATTATGTTTTGTAAGAATATTTAACAAAAATAGGAAATATAAGCGTAACAAAAGAATTATTCAATAATGTAACCAGTTTTCAAATGTTTTCTAAATAAATGTCATTTCATCATCAACCTGCAAAAGGGTTGACAAACAGAAAATTAAAGATGCAATGGAAATCGGACACAAGGCAAACGTACGACCAAACGCTGTTCAGGCATATTGTTGTTGTTCGACGCCTTTTTTTCGTGTATCTCCAGTTAAGAGCTTTCGTCAAAGCTTTTTTTCCTTCTTGGAGCACCCTCCTTTATGTTCCTTGTAACGACGTTCGCCATTGTGAATACGACGAAAATGCCGCTTTAGCGCGTAATTATCTCTATATTTGTTGTCGCACTGCGAGCAACCGAAAAGTCTTTCGCCAGTGTGGGTCCGAATGTGCATAACCAGAGTATACTTGCGAGTAAATTTCTTGCCGCAAGTCAAGCACTTGTGAGGACGTTCGCCAGTGTGAGTACAAGTATGCTCATCTAGGTGAGACTTGCGCGAATATTTCTTCTCGCAATACGTGCACTCGAAAGGACGTTCGCCAGTGTGAATAAGCATGTGCCTAGTCAGGGTGTGTTTATACGCAAATTTCTTACCGCACTCCTGGCACGTAATATTCAGTTTTCTGGTTGGGGATAAAATACATGTTAAGACGAAAATCCATAATGGTAAAAGATGGACTTACTTTGGCAAGGATTCGGGCGTGCAGCTGTTCTTGGTGGGGCTTGATATAGCAGGGTCGGGGTCGGTGAGCTTCATCCTGGTGTGAATAAAAAATTATTTAATGTCTATTTAATGATTCGATATGATTGAAAACCTACTTCTTTACCAATGGTGGACTGTCACTGCAGGAAAGCATTTCACAATCTATCTCCTCCGAGTCGGAGTCGGTCTGTTTCTTAGCTCCTTGGCTACGCTCCAATTGCCCTTGCTCGCCAGCGTGCTCTTTACTGTGGATCCGCAGATAAAGGATGTCGATGAATTCTGCATTGCATTCTTGGCATTTAAATAGGCCAACACGGTGCTTCATCACCTCATCCATGTTCGGGAATGAGCGCGGGGAAAGCGTGAATTTTAAGGATCCCATTGGAATGTCGTCCTTGGTATGTCTCAATAGACTACGATGAGCATATTCATTAGTGTGCTCTTTACTGTGGATCTGCAGATAAAGGATGTCGATGAATTCTGCATTGCATTCTTGGCATTTAAATAGGCCAACACGGTGCTCCATCACCTCATTCATGTTCGGGAATGAGCGCGAGCTAAGCGAGCACTCAAAGGCTGCCAATGGCATGTGCTTTTGTTGATGTCTCCTTAGACTACGTTCATTTGCATAAAGGCTTGAACACTGGGGACACTTATGGCATTGCGGACATGGAAGTTCTACGGTACTACGAATTTTTCTGGGAGAAATGCTTTCCAGACGATCATTGCTGTGGTCTTTTAGAGTCTTATTTTCCTGCGACGGTCTACGATACGTGTTCTTACTTCCAAGAGGCGTTCGGTTGCTCCTTTAATGAGAAAATTAGCTATAATTCGGTTTTAAAAGCCAAGTACTTACTATTCGGCCGTCTAATTGTTCTTGGTGTGAATCCAGTTATGAATCCAGGCACACTCGGCACACTTTCGTCATCCTTCGCGCTTGTTTTTTTTCAATTCCGGCAGAAAAGATGCGTCCATGCGCTTTTTGTAAACCGTTAAAATATACGGTCCGACCCTCAGAAATATACCACAATATACCATCTCATTTTAAAAATATACCGTAAATATACTGACGAATTCAAGTTCTATTATACATATTCCTCGTTTTTGATATTCCGTCGAATATTACTAGCCAGATAGATCTCTCAGCCGTGCCCACATAGTTTTATCCGATCAATGAATCAATTTCCTACTTGACTGGTTACATTTAAATAATTGCATTTATTGGATTTCTATATAACGTTGAAAATGAAATTTAATAGATTGATGAAATTGACAAAATATACCATTATATACCGATATACCGTAAATATACCGTCGGTTCAATTTTGACCTCAAAAAATACCGAAAGTATTAAAAATACCGTAAACGGTCTCCCTGTTAAGCATTTTTACGACTTATAATCGGTATATTTTTGGTATATTTCATCGATAAAAAGTAAAAAATTTTTTTTAAAGTCGATAACAAAATTTTAAATTTCTTGGAACGCTGAATTTGCAATTGGTAATTGGCGCACGACACTATCGAGCTCTGTACATTGATAGTATCGATAGCCGAACTTGAATCGGGTAAGGCTCTCTTTGAACCGGTTGACAACAATGAGCCGAGCCCATTCCATGGGCAACATTAAATTGTAAACCGTGTTTTAGTCAAAATACAATAAATGCGAGTACTTAAAAGTAGTTAATCATGTAGAAAATTGATTCATCAATAGGATCAAATTATGTGGGCAGGGCTGAGAGATCTGGATAGCTAGTAATATTCCACGGAATATCAAAATCGGGGAATATGTATAATAGAACTTGAATTCGTCAGTATATTTACGGTATATTTTTAAAATGAGACGCTATATTTTAGTATATTTCTGAGAGTCGGACGGTATATTTTAACAATAAATCCGCGGTCACACTGCAGCCGGCGGAAAGAAGTTTTTAAGAAAACAAAAATTAGCTGCGAAAATGAAGCGCAGGAGCCAAACCCGAGCCCAAACAACCAAGGACAGTAGTAATAAGCCGAAGGAAAAGGCCGGCGCCCTGACGCTAGACCAATTCAGCTCCGACGTCATATGGCAGGTGGGTGCTCCTCTGGACAGGCGCTTTCATGCCGCTAAAAACTAATAAAAATCCGCATTAATAGGTTGCATCGCAGTACTGGTCGCCGGACACAAAGGCTGAGCATTTGCCGTACAGCGCGAAAGTCATTGAACGCATCTACAATGAGGAAATCGGGGGCACCCACAGTGCGCGGCGCATCAACATGCTCGAGTTCAGCCAGTATTTGGAGCAGTATCTGTGGCCGAACTACAAACGAGAGTCGGCCACACACGCCCACCTCATGTCCATTGTGATCATGGCCAACGAGAAGTTTCGCGAACGCGTTCAGGTGTGGAACGTGTTCGAGGAGCAACCCGAACAGTATCCAGACTTCTTCCGCCACGTTCTGGAGTCGTGTCTGCCGGATAAAGGAGCGAAGGAAGCCAGAAGCACGTTGCGTGAACGCACGGCCCTACTGATGTTCCTCAATCACTGCTTCAACAGCATGGAGATTGAGATATGTCGTGAGCAGGCCAAGCGTCTCGTATCCCTCTCCATGTGGCATTGCCTGCAGCCCCGCCGTCGAGAGCAGGAGCTGCGTGAGGTACCCAAGTGGCGGAAATACTGGAAACGCCTGCTCAAAAAAGAGAAGGAACCCAAGGCGGAAGTCCTGTGGGAGCGGTACTTTATGCAGAACCTCATCATCGACTTCCTTGACATACTCGAGAGCATTCCCGCCGAGGGGGAGATCAAACCCGGTCTGGTGCACTACTGCGAGCGCTTTCTCGAGTTCATCATTGATCTGGAGGCCCTTCTGCCCACGCGGCGCTTCTTCAACACCGTCCTGGATGACTGTCATCTGATTGTGAGGGCTCTGCTGTCGCCGCTGGTGCGTCGCGAGGAGGGAAAGCTATTTGGCCAGGTATGTGTCAGACTTTTCTTGGTTTTAATCATAAATTAGTTAAGTTTAAGTACAAAAATCTCAATGTTGGACATTGCTAAACTACGAGACAACACTTAGCGACGCTAGAGCTTAGATCCTAGACGTAACCCGAGTCGGTGGCTGAATATTCTCAGTAGTCGTTGCCGTTCATGTAGTGCAGCTCGTCGCCCCAGTCGTTTGTGGAGGGTGGCTCGTTGTAGCAGCAGGATTTCTTCAGCAGAAACGTCACATGGCGCTGCCGCAGTACACATATGTAGAGCAGCAGCGGGCATTGCAGGGCATTGACCACAATGTGGGCATAGAGCAGGCCATCTAGTTGCAGCCAGGACATGATGAGGAACAGCCAGGCCACGGACATGACCAACAGCATCAGCGAAAACATTATGAAGCTGCAAGAAGTAGAAGGAAATCTTGTTTAATATGAACGATTATCTACGATTTAGAGCTACTCACTTGGCCTTCAGTTTGTGGGCAATTCGTCCGTAGACTGTGCGTCTGTTGATCAGCTTCCTGGTGGTCACATAGAAGAAGGTGTTCACAACGATGGTGCATGCAATAGGGGCAAAGAATATGCAAATGCCTAGCCAACCAATCGTCTCCTGTTCGCCCACCATCTGCTCCTGCTTGTACGAATCGGCATCGAGGAAGAAATGCGCAAATACCGCCAGGGCTGCCATTGTGCCTGTGCAGCCCCAGGCGTAGGCGGAGTAATAGCAGTACTTCCTGCCATCGGTGACGCGCAGGAAAACGTTCCTCGAGCGAAAGGTCTTCCAGATGTAGTAGCCAAAGCTGTTCAGCCAAAAGAATGCGGCCAGTAGGCTGAAGCACAGGATGATGTCCGCTACAATGAAGCTTACGTGATTCGTGAGCTCTGTAAAAATGCGCACCAGGTCCGCCGCCTGGCTGACCATCAGACACACGGCTATTGTGGTCACAATGTTGCCCACCAAATCTCTGCTGAACGGAAGCAACAATTAAGGCATGAATGGAGTCAGAGTTCAGGCAGCAGAGCTCACCTGAGGGTAGGCAGGATAAAGTAGATAATGGCTATGACCAGCAGGATAATCAGCGATATTCCATGGAAGATGGGATTGAGAATCTTGCGCAGCAGAAAGTTCGAGTCGCTCCACTTGATCTCCTTCTTAGCCAGACAGATTTTGGCAAACAGAACATGCTCCTCGCCCGTGCTAGAAGTGGCCTAAGGAATGATAATTATTGAATAGAATGGAAGGAGGAGGTCGTGGAGTGTTATAAAAGCCATACCCTATCTATGCAGTAGAGTCCCTGATCGTAGTCATGATAGAGGGGCTCCCTTCTCCCACCTATGTCATCCTCGTAGTCTGTTTGCACGCCACGCTGCTCGGCAGCCTCGTCTTCGGCGTTTGTGTAGTGCCTCAGCTTGCCATCGTCCAGAAGCACCAGTTTATCAGAGCTCTAAAAAAAGGAGGGAGTCTATAGAATCTATGGAAAAAACGCGAGACAGAGAGAGTACTCACCCCTGCATAGTGATAGATGGGCCACATCTGCATGGAACCGCAATTGGGAATGCCAATGATGAACTTGAAGCGCACGGGCCGGTTCTGGTCACCACCATAGCTGGTGAACATGGGCTGGAAGTAGTCTGCAAATGGATGCCATAGAGAGAGAGAGAGAGAGATTCTTCAATTGGAAAACAGAAAAAACAGAACAGAGAACACTTCAAGAGTCTGCCTTTGTTACAATCCGGGAAACGAGGGGAAATCTACACTTCTATAAATATTTAGACTGCATAAAAAGAACGTGCTCCCATGCCATACCATGCAATGCCATGCCATTCCATCATCATCTCTCAGCTGGCTTTCAGTTTGCGATTTGTGGAGGGATCTGTTCTCCTCCAATTGCCACAGAGATGCATTCCCCCCATGCACCCATTCACCCATTCCTTTGATATGCTAATCATAGTACACGGAAATTAGAGTGTGCAACACTCTTCCAATCTTCGGTCATTGACTAATCCTCAGATGAGATCAGTGTGCGATTGTTTGGACAAATTGTTAATGATTCATCTTTGTTGTAGCACTTTTCCTACATACATACATATGTGTCACATCAATGGCAATGGTTCCAATGTTGAATACAGAATGAGCTTAGGAATGCTTTTGTTATGAGCACAGGCCTAGAAGGCTGATATTAATTTAATTTAAGGAAAATCTAAAGAATCATAAATATCTTTCATCTTTTATGATTTATCTTCGAACCATGATAACATTCAGTATCACTTGCAAAGATTTCCCATCATTTAAACTTAATAGCCAACCTATTTCCCCCCTTGAAAGCGCCCCCGATCTAAGTAAGAAGTCACTTACTTCACACAGTAGCCATGCCTCGCCACATAAATCATATCATATCATCAGCAGCAGCCAGCAGGATTGCAGGCAGACATCCCCACATCCACAGCCACTCTCTGTGTTTGTTTTCAAAACATTTCAGAGAGAGAGAGTGCAGCGGGAGAAGGAGGCACTGGCTACGTTCCACTGATCCACTGATAGCCAACAAATGGGCCATAAAATGTTGGGCACACATATGTTTTGTTGGTGTAGCATGCATGTCAGAGGGGAAAATCCATAGAGTTGAATGCCCAACTCCGGTTGCCAAGACAACCTCATTGCGTGTGTGAGTGGGGGCAGTGGAGTTGGGAACGGCATGAGCACTCACCCGTTTGGTTGACCTGCTGGCACTCGCTATCCACGTGTATCTCAAACTTTTCGCAGCATTTGTTGACCATTACCAGACCGGGATCTGCTGGAGCTGGGCCTGAAGATCCGCTGCTTATATGGGCCTTCGCTCGGGATGGTACCAGAAGCAGCAGTAGCGTCAGAACAGATACCGAGCAGCAGCTGCATTTTTGCGCGCCAAGCGTTTTCACAAGCATCTTTCGCACACAAAACAGACTCAAAACACAACAGGGAGACAGGGTGACGGTGACGGAGACGGAGACAGAGACAGAGGTACACAGGTAATCGCGGGTTTATGTGAATCTGCGTTGGCCAACAGATGCGTCATCAAGGTGTCTCTCAGTCTGAAGCCGGCTAAAAGCCAAGATCATGACTTTCATGCCAAGAAACTAAGGCAAAAACTCTTTGTCGACTTTATCTACGCACAACTGTAGCTGCTGAAAGGTGGGACTGTGTCTCAGATTAACCATATAAACAGTGAGGGTTTTATTTTTTCTGTATTTAAATCGGATTTTCGAATTTCGCGGTAAGAGAGAGAACATTCGAATTCAAAAGTCGACGGCTGAATGAGCTGCTTCTGCTCTGGCTTTCTAGTGACTGCAGAAAGAGAGAGCGGCAAAGTTCAAGGTATATTCAATGAATGGTAAGGTAGTACCTGTCTCTAACGAGCCCATATTCCTCTCTCTGCCTCTAGTTTCCCTTGCATTTTTTCGCACCTATTCGATTGCTGCCTTACCTTTCCATATAATATGCCTTGAACGAAGCGCAGTCGGCAACCACCGAGACACAACAAAAACGAAGGGGAACGTTGTGAGTTGCTGCTGCGACCGCAACTCTACATTTATACATAGTCAGTATTGCTCTCCTCCGCCAGACGGCGCTAACATTAACAGAAAATCAGTCAGAACGTGTCGTCGGGCGCTGCGTAGCCACTGCAAATTGATTTGTTCCTTTTGGTTATAATAATGATCCGATCTAATCTAGATTCGGAAATCTGGTAGATATGTTGATTCTCTTTGATTGTGCGTTTTTAATTTTCTCGTATCTTTAAAATTGTGGATGCCACAGATGTTCGTCCTTTGTGGGGGCGGAAAGGGGCGGGGTGGTGTTTTTAAATACACTTATAACAGTGACATATCACAGAAGTCTGGATTCAAAATGTCGTTGCTCTAGCTGTTATAGTGTCTTAGCACTAGGCGCTCATAGGGACGGACAGACGGACGGACGGACAGACAGACATGGCTCAATCGACACGGCTATTGATGCTGATCAAGAATTTATATACTTTATGGGGTCGGAAACGCTTTCTTGTCGACGTTACACACATCCATTTTCACCACAAATCCAATATACCTCTATACTTATTTTGAGTATCGGGTATAAAATGTTGAAGCAGGGCTTTGCTCTCTCCTCTCTCTTTTCCCGCTCCCCTCTTCAGCTAGTGTTTTTGTTTAAATTGAGCGACGGAAATTATCAATTGGAGCAGGCGGGGCGGCAGTCTGGAAAGACAAACCTGGAACCGGCAGAGGGAATGCACGATGCATGTGTGTGTGTGTATTTCCACCCTCCCTTCTATTAACAGGATGATATTTGATGATGATGGTGTGATAAGATGCCGCTGCATTCCCATGCAAGCGAGACCACTGCACTCTCGCCTGTAGCCTGTAGCCTCGCGACGCGCGTGCCTTGTCTTTCAATGCTGTGCATGGTACTTGTCCCCTTGTCCTCTCACACCTCCCATAAAACACGCATATGAATCGAAAGGAGTGGAGGGAGGCGATTTCACCTTACGCTGTTCAATCAGAATGCAGTCGGAAGGTGGGACACCCTTCAGCTAACCTTCAGAAACCCAGATTTGGTATTGGATTTCCTGAACAGTGTCGAATTTCCTCCGATATAACTGCTTTTGCTCCCCCATAAGGACTTCCGCCTGCTCTTTAGAGACAGACCCGCTTTTTGTTCACCTTGCTTAATTAGCACTCTCTCGCTCTCACAATCTAGCCCGAGAGAGCGATTCAACTAACACACTCAAATATTATATACTTATGTATGTATGTATGGGAGCTGTATTGCCCAAACTGATGACGTATCAACCTTATGAGGGGGCAGACCGGCTTTGGCTTTACCCTGACTTGCGATACCTGTAGTTTATGTGACAGAACTTAAAAGAGAGTCGGAGAGAGCGGCAGAGAGCGGCAGAGAGAGAGAGAGAGAGAGAATTCACGAGGGCAGGTAGTAAAACAACGAAACTCGTTCCATTCAATGCACGCGCATGGCGTATCGCTCAGGAGCGGTTCAGCGGGTGACAGGGGTAGACGATGGGGATGTCGATACAATCGATGATCTAACGCATAAATAACCGATACTCTCCTCCTATTTACAGCTCCTCGACATGTTAAAGTTCTACACCCGCTTCGAGATCAATGATGTCACGGGGAACTCTCTCACCGACCACGACATGACCCAGCTGCACTACAAGAAGATCACCTCCCTGCAGCGGGCAGTGTTCGCCAAGTTTCCCAGCCTGCGCGTGTTCGCCCTGTCCAATGTGGCCACCGTGGACAATCGGGAGTCGCTGGAGCAGCACTTTGGAGGATTGGATGGGGAGGGGCTGAAGCAGATCGCCACGTTTCTGAACCTAGTGCCAGAGGAGGTGGCCGCACCGTTCGAGTGGCACCGCCTCGATGAGGCCTTCCTGCGGGAGCTGCTGATCACGCGACACGAGAAGCGCTGCTCCCAGCTGGAGGCTCTCAACGAGATGCCGCTGTACCCCACGGAGCACGTGGTCTGGGATGAGAATGTGGTGCCCTCGGAGTACTACACGGGCGACAGCTGCCTAGCCCTGCCCAAGCTCAATCTGCAGTTCCTCACGCTCCACGACTACCTCCTACGCAACTTCAATCTCTTCCGCCTGGAGTCCACCTACGAGATCCGGCAGGACATCGAGGATGCCGTCAGCCGCATGCTGCCCTGGCAGTCGGAGGACGGTGACGTCGTCTTCGGGGGATGGGCACGCATGGCCCTACCCATCGCCAGCTTCGCTGTCGTGGAGGTGGCCAAGCCGCATATCGGGGAGAAGAAGCCCTCGCGAGTGCGAGCGGACGTGGGCGTGACTCTTTCCGTGCGCCGCGAGATCAAGACCGAGTGGGAGAACCTGCGCAAGCACGACGTTTGCTTCCTGATCACCGTGAAACCCACACAGCCTTATGGCACCAAATACAATCCCCGTGAGCCCTTCATCCCACAGGTGGGGCTCGTAAGTGTGCGTGGCTGCGAGGTCGAAGGTATGCTGGATGCCAATGGCCGTGTGGTCGAAGATGGGCCCGAGCCGCGAGCCCAGCTGCCGGGAGAGCAGCGCTGCTACCGTGTGTGGCTGGACTCGAATCAGTATCGCCTGGACATGGACGATCTGCAGGATGTAAGTAGAACCTCGCTCTACTCTTTCCCAGTAATCCTTTAATGCTAAGCCTTCCCTCTGCAGGGTGGCGATGATGTCTACGAGAGCTTCAACATCCTTATGCGTCGCAAACCCAAGGAAAACAACTTCAAAGCCGTCCTGGAGACCATTCGCCATCTGATGAACACAGAGTGCGTGGTGCCCCCCTGGCTGCACGACATACTCCTAGGATATGGCGATCCGGGGGCTGCCCACTACAGCAACATGCCCAATCAGGAGCGCAGTCTGGAGTTTAACGACACCTTCTTGGACTACCAACACCTGAAGGGGAGTTTCCCCAGCTACGAGCTCAAGTGCGAGCTCCCAGAGAAGAGCCGACTACCACCCTATCGTCTGATCTTTGAGGATGTGCCCGTGCAAAAGGATAGTGATGGAGAGGAGAAAGAGAAGAATGAACAGGAGCTGGAAGCGACTGTGAGCAAATCGATTGTAGTGCAGCCCTATAAATACGAGGCCAGGGGACCTTATCTCAGCGACAAGCCCAAACAGTGAGTAAATCTAAGGGTTTAATTCTTCCATTTTTATTTCATTTCCCTCTTCCATCCCTCGTCCCTTGTTTTCCTAGAAACACCATTCGCTTTACGCCCACACAGATCGAAGCTATTCGCGCTGGCATGCAGCCGGGTCTGACACTGGTGGTGGGTCCTCCCGGCACGGGAAAGACCGATGTGGCCGTGCAGATCATCTCCAACATCTACCACAATCAGCCCAACCAGCGGACCCTGATTGTCACGCACTCCAATCAGGCGCTGAATCAGTTGTTCGAGAAGATCATGGCCCTGGACATTGATGAGCGACATTTGCTGCGTCTGGGTCATGGCGAGGAGGCCTTGGAGACGGAGAAGGACTACAGCCGCTATGGGCGCGTGAACTATGTGCTGGCCAAGCGCATGGATCTGCTGAACCAGGTGCAGCGTCTCCAGGAGGCGCTCGGCGTGAGCGGGGACAATGCCTACACGTGCGAGACAGCGGGATACTTTTATCTGTACAATGTGATGGCACGCTGGGAGAAGTTCCAAGACCAGATCAGAATTCACCAGGAGGAGTCGGACATAGACAAGCTGAGGGCTTTGTTCGAGAAGGATTTCCCTTTCGGCAAGTTCTTTGCGGATGCCCCACAGCCACTCTTCAAGGGATCCACATACGAGGACCTCCTGGCCACAGCCGAGTCAAACTTCCGCTACATTTCGGACATATTCACAGAGCTGGAGGAGTTCCGCGCTTTCGAGCTGCTGCGCACGGGTTTGGACCGCTCCAAGTACCTGCTCGTGAAGGAGGCCAAGATCATTGCCATGACCTGTACCCATGCGGCGCTCAAACGCAAGGAACTGGTCAATCTGGGGTTCCGCTATGACAACATCCTGATGGAGGAGTCAGCGCAGATCCTGGAGATCGAGACGTTCATTCCCCTGCTGCTGCAGAATCCCCTGGATGGCCTGAATCGCCTTAAGCGCTGGATCATGATTGGCGACCATCACCAGCTCCCGCCCGTGATCAAGAACATGGCCTTCCAGAAGTACTCCAACATGGAGCAGAGCCTTTTCACCCGCCTGGTGCGCCTCGGCGTGCCCACCGTCGATCTGGATGGACAGGGACGTGCGCGGGCCAGCATCTGTTCGCTGTACAAGTGGCGCTACAAGAAGCTAGAGGATCTGCAGCACATCTTCGAGCGGGACGAGTACAAGCAGGCAAATCCAGGGTTCGCCCACGACTATCAGCTGATCAATGTGGAGGACTTCAAGGGCGTCGGCGAGAGCGAGCCCAATCCGTATTTTTATCAGGTATGAAGCATCCCATCTGAAGCATGAAGCATGAAGCATCCCAACAAACACTTCAATAATTTAAATTTGTCCTTGGGATTAATTCGAAACTACATCATACATTTTTTAAAATAAGCATTCTGAACGGTCATTCCCCTCTGTGCACGCCCTTGGTATAAACTCTTATATCAAATGTAAGCTAAACAGGTGTACATCCAATACCATCTTTCGTTGTAAAAACACATTACTAAATCCATATTTTCTTTCATTAGAACCTGGCAGAGGCGGAGTACGTCGTGGCGGTGTATATGTACATGCGTCTGCTTGGCTATCCCGCAGAAAAGGTCTCCATTCTGACCACCTACAACGGCCAGAAGCATCTCATACGCGACGTGATCGGCGCCAGGTGTGCCAATAATCCTCTCATTGGCTGGCCGCACAAGATCACGACCGTGGACAAGTACCAGGGCCAGCAGAACGACTACATCCTGATTTCGCTAGTCCGCACCAAGGCGGTGGGACATTTGCGCGATGTGCGGCGTTTGGTGGTGGCTATGAGTCGAGCGCGCCTCGGCCTCTATGTCTTTGGTCGAGTGTCGCTGTTTAAGAACTGCCTAGAACTGCAGAATACCTTCATGCTGGTGAGTAAACCTGGACGAAACTGAATGAAGGATTATTGTATTATAAATTTAATCTTTTACAGCTAACACAGCGATCTTTAAAGTTGGTATTGGTTCCCGGCGATAGCTACCCCACGGAACGATTGTCCACGGATACAGTGCCCAAAAAGACGCTCAAATCCGTGGAGAACATGTCCGAAATGGCGCAGTACGTGTACGAGCAGTATATGGCCAAAATGGAAGATCTAAAGGACACTTTGCCCTCAGAGGAGGAGTTGCGGGCCATGCGTAATAAATTGCCCCACGAAGATGATGATGATGACAAGGGAGCTGCTGTCCCAGAGGAAGTCACAGAGGAGCCACCCCAAAAGCGGGCAGCCAAGGAAGCACCCGCTGGAAAGAAGACACCAGAGGTTTTCAAGCCCACGCCCATACTAAACGAGATCGCTATGGATGAGCCAGAGCCAGAGAAGACCCAGGATCAACCGCAACAGGAGGTTCAGGAAGAACCCTCCGATAAGGCTCGCCAGGAATCAGCGGAAAAGGCGCCTGAGGCAGAGTCCTAGGCAGATCTGCTTAGTTGCTTCAATAATTTAATTTCAATAATTTCCAACAATATTTAAGGACAAATGCAAGAACCCACACACACACACACATTAAATTAAAAGAATCACTACTTCTTGGGCGCAGTGATGCCCTCGAGCTGTGCCTTCAGCTGGGCATTAGTCTTCTTGAGGAAGGTGATCTCCTCGGTAAACTTCTTCTCCTCGGAAGCACGCAGCTCGGCATTGCGGCGCTCGGCCTGCTCCTGTTTTAGCTTCATGTCGGCGATAATCTCCTCCAGCGCCTCTTTGTCCAGCTCCAGGGTTTTGACGCGATCGCGCAGCATCTCCTTCTCCTCATGGGCCTGCAAGGCCTTGCGCATGCCAAAGGCCACGGAGCTACAGTAGAGCGTCTCGTAGGCTTCCATGGACATGGCAATCTCATCACGGATACGCAGCAACAGCAGTCCGCGCTCCGAGCAGTTGATGGTCACTTGGCGTATGATCTCGTCTGCAAAGAAAACATATTAATTGCCGCTTAGAGTTGGATTTCAACTCACCAAAACACTGCGAGTAGAGTTCACGGCGAACTGGGCAGATGCCCGTCTCGCGGGCCTGCGTCTGCTGCAGGCGAGTGTCCAGCATCTCCTGTAGATTGATGACATCCTGGCGAGTGGCCGGGGTGCTGGACACAGACTGCTGCCACAACTGTCCATCCTCCTCCCAGCAACGCGGCGGCAAAATCGAGTTCAATATCTCTTCGGTCTCCCGCTTGGTATCTAGTAGAGCACCCGCTGTCTGGGGACGTTTCATCTCCAGCTCCGTCAGCGGAGCCCCCTTTTTCTCCGGATGCTTGACCACCAGCACTGGATTGTTGTAGCGGACCAGTGTCTGGAACTGGCCCACACTAGTAATCTCTAGCTCATCCATCTTGGCGCGATTCTTTGATATATAATTTCTAATCTTAAATGTGAGAAAGATTTTTTATGTGTGATTCGACTCGGCGTCGTGTTGTATTCAAAAAGTTTGTTGATTGGAAAATCGGAAATGACTTTGCTGGGGAAATTCTCCCAGGGGTTTGGGTTTGTTATTTCCCCTGTGCCGGCTAGCAACGTGCAGGAACTGGGCAGCCTTTTCTGTTTACTCGGTTGCGCAACATGGAAACAAATATGAACAGACTGGCGACGAATGTCCTTATTATAATTATCTTTATTGTATCTGTTCATAAGTATCTTGTAACTGATTGCAAAGGATCGCGGGTATTCTCCCCATCCAGAAAAAGGAAGGAATCATAAATAACAGATTTGCAGGTTATTGTTGTTTAACAACAAAAATTATTTGCACAACAACAACCCTCAACTTGCGACCGCTCAAAAGGCAGAAAACTAGAATTTCAGATCTGGGATACCAGGCGAACAGAAATCAGCAGAAGGTCAATGGTTAAAAAAAAATTTTATTGCATTTTTACCCCGACTTGTTTAACCCCAAAAGTATGCAATATTTTTTGCATTCGCTAAAGTTGCTTACTGCTGATTTCTGTTCGCCTAGTATCGAATTTCGAAATTTCCTTGTTTTCGCCATTTGACGTCGGATTTAATTTTCATATTTTCTTTGGCTATATCTTGACTATTTACGGGCTATTACTCTGCCATTTCTCATCCGATCAGGATCTAGCTCCGCAATTTCTCATCCAATATGGACGTTCCGTGGCTTCCTGGGATCGGAAAAAAATCCTTCTCAAGATGGCTTTATAATAAAAAAAATAAATTAAATTATTTAAATTTGTATTTTATTTATATAATAGGTATGTTTATGTAAATGCAAACACAAATGATTTTCTGGCACTGTTCGTGATGGGACTCGAACAGCGGGGGAAGTAGTTTAAACATAATTCGTTGTACAATTCTAATTCTCCGAACTAAACTTAATTATGGATGCGATGCTTATGGATATGAGCAAGTTTGGCTAATTACACTATAAACTAGAGAGCTAAATGTTAGGCGGCGACACAACTAAACGTAATACGTAACACGGAATTGGAAGAGCAAATAATTTAGTCTTTTTTGTATAGCTAATGTTATTAAAACTTAGAATTGTAGACACACATTGGACATTGGACTGTACGAGTATGAGTAGACACGTGTTAAAACTAATATCGCGGAAGTCATTCGAGTGGAGTGAGCTGTGGGGATGAAGGGTGTACATATTGTAACTCTTAAATACTCATATATTGTTTCATTACGGCTAGACATTCTCAATATATAATAGTACATATATATTATTGTCATTATTTATGCGGGAGAAATTCCTCTATGGGTTCTTGTAGTTCTAGTTGCTTCTTGTTCTGCTTCTGATTCTGCTTCTGATTCTGCTTCTGTTTTTTCTTTTTCTTTTTCTTGGTTAGTTTTTAGTTGAGTTCTCTATATATTCGTTGGCATTTAAGATACAGGCTACGCTCTACATACGATACATGTATATATGCTCTTTATATATAAGTATTCTGTGAATCTGTGTGTGTGTGTGTGTGTGTGTGTCTAGAACATATGGTTTATGCGCAACGGCGAACTCAGGACATACAACACAGATCAGAATCCGCTACACAGATAGCTACTACGTAATTTACACATCTGCTCGGCGCTGGTGGCTCCAGTTGAGGCTTAGATCAATTCTGCCACAGCATCGTCGCCATCCCGTATGGGTGCCTGAAATGTGGAACCCGTGAACTCGTAGAGCTGCAAAAAACAGGCAAAGATTAGCAGAAATACTTTAGAGGGGGAATCCTTTGCTACTCACAGATGGCGCTCGATTGTTTCGCAGCGTGGCATAGTCCGCAAACTCATGCGGATCCACGCGAGCGAGCAGCAACCCTGCACCACCCACTCCGCCGGCACTGACTGCCCCACCGCTTCGCAGGGAACCACCGCCAGTGCCGCCCGTGAGACGATTCTGGTTGTTGCGCGGCTGGATGGTGGCATAGGTATTGTCCACCGTCTGGCCCACATGGTGGACCTGCTCCAGCGAGCTGCGATGATGATCCAGATGGCCCGGGGCCTCCGAATTGGAGATGTGATCGGGCTCCGAGAAGACCTGCATTGTAAGCTCCTGCTCCTCGTACAGTTTTAATTTTCTATCGATTTCAAGAAGATGAAATTAGAGAAAGAGCCCCTTTGGCAGTCATGATACGCACTGTTCTATCCACAGGGGATTCTCTGTGGTGTTTAGATCCTCGATGATCTGCTTCTTGATCAGCGCCTCCTTGCGGCGCGTCTCCACGGGCACTGACAGGTTCCAGTGCTTCAGGCAGCAGCACAACACAATGAAACTAATGACGCCAACAAAGAGGACAATCACCAGAGCCACAAGTCCTGCAACGGCGAGGTCAAACTCATCCTGGACGATGGCTATGTAAGCGGGCACAACATTCTCTATGGCAAAGCCAGCATAATAGTCCTGAAACAAAAAATAAACGAAGATTATAGGGGTATCTTAGATTTGTGGGAAAAATTTTGTACACCAAGAAGGAATCGTTTCCGACCCCATAAAGTATATATATATTCTCGATCAGCATCAATAGTCGAGTCGATTGAGCCATGTCTGTCTTTCCGTCTGTCCATCCGTCCCAATGAGCGCCTAGAGCTTAGAGACTATAAGAGATAGAAAAAAGAAATTTGGTATCTAGACTCTTGTCCGAACTATCAAATTGGTAGCAACCCAGCTTAAGAGAAACGCTAATTAACGGGAAAAAATTCCTCCCCCCTTCGAGAAATCCTGGGTACGCCTATGGGTGGCTTACACATTTATATTTCCGCATACAACAGTCATATTGGCGATCATCAGAATCAAGTGAATTTACATCAGCAGATTAATTTGATTCATTCACTTACCTTTAGGTAATCATAATTCCTATCGATATCCTTGAGTATCTCATCAACGGGAGCAATCTGCTGGGTTTGGGGATCCACAGCATGGAAGTACAGATCACACCAGTCCATGCGAATGCGTCCCACCGAATCAAGATGGTAGCGTATTTCATCCACAATAATCCTATGTTGCGTGGCATTCCGCAGTTCTGCGATGATCTCCTCCTGCTCCTGGTAGACCTCTTCGGGAGGTCGGGAGAGGATAACGCGCACTAATTGAGTGCCGTCAAAGACCCAGATCTATAGAGGGAGATTCAAAGATAAAACTATTTTTCTTTTTAGAGGAATTCTCGTACTTACAAAAACTTTGGTGCTGACCGAACGCTGTGGCTGTTCCAATTCGCGTGCCAGAATCTCCAGCTCGAAACGATCCTGGTTGTACTCCGCCATTATCGTGTTGGCGGTGATCCTTCCATCCTGCGAAATGGCAAACGGACTAGGGACAATCGAGCCCGTGGACTTGGAGGCCCCGAACTTGAACAAATTCGAGGCTACAATCATGTACTCGATCTTTGCATTCTTCCCCTGATCCGCATCGGTGGCATTCACCTGCGTAATGGCCGCATTCATCTTCGCATTGGCATTGACCCCCGCGTAGTAGATGGGCTTCTCGAACTCGGGCGCATTGTCATTGACATCCAGCACTGTGATGGCCACCTTGGCCACCGTGCTATCCCGATTCAGGGTCTTAATGGAGAAGGAGGCACGCTCCTCTTCGGATATATGCAGATCTGCCTTGATGCTGGCCAAAATGTACAGCGTGTATGCATCCGTTTCCTCGCGATCCAGGCTCTTGTTGGTGAAAATGTCGCCCGTGATTTTGTCCACATAGAAGGCCCCATCCTCGTTGCCCAGCAGCATGTAGTAGAAGATGTCGCGATTGTGTTTGCTCCTCGATGCCGCCTGAATATGTCCAATCTTCACATCCCGGCCGCTGTTCTCATTGATGGATACTTTATAGGGATTGGAGGCATCGGGGAACTCGGGACGATTCTCATTGGCATCCACAATGCTCACAGTAAGGAGACGCAGTGACTCGAACGGTGGGTTGCCTGCATCCCTGGCCACCAAAATGATGTCGTAGCTGGAAATGAAACATGCAGAATGCAAAATGAATCGAAGACTCCCCTGGAATGGATTTCTTCACTTACTTTGCTCTGTTCTTGCGATTGAGCTGCTGCCTGGCACGCAACTCCCCCGTGGCCTCGTTGATCTTAAACTCTGTGTTCTCTTGCTGGTTCTGGTTATTCACCTGCAGATGGTAGCTGATCCTCCCGTTCTCCTCCGAGTCGTTATCCATCGCTTTGACTGTCAGCAGCAGATAGTCTGGCTGCACAATATCGCCGGGAATCTCAATCGTAGCGTTGTACAGCGCGGGAATCACAAACTCCGGACGATGGCGATTCACTTGCATCACTGTAATCACAGCTCTCGTGGTGCTCTCCATCGTCCCGGATCCCTGGGTGTCGCGTGCGGAGATTGACAGATCGTAGACGCCATGCTTTCCGGCCAGACTCTGTGCGGGATAGACAATGCCCGACTGGGCGTCCAGCTTGAAGAGTGCCGCCTCATTGCCCCCCGTAATGATGTAGCGCACATCTCCGTAGAGTCCCTCGTCCAGGTCGATGGCTTCCACTTGCAGCAGGGCTGCTGGTGGCTGATGAGCAGCATTCTCCGCCACCGTGGAGTTGTACATCTCGCGGGTGAATACGGGCGCATTATCATTGACATCCAAGATGTTAATGTGGATCTGTGGATAATAAAACTAAAGAGTTGCAGTTAATTCGTTGCGGGATGATCCTCTACTCACCGTTGCTGTGGCTGATTTCTGCACTGTAGCTGGCGCCTTATCCTGCGCCACCACCGACAGCGTGAGCTCCTTGATCTGCTCCCGATCGAGAATCGAGGCATTGGCTACCATCACATTCCCCGTGTACGCATCGATGCTGAAGTACTTATCGTTTTCTCCAATCAGCGTATAAGTGATCTCTCCAAAACCACCCACATCCCCATCCTGGGCCTCCACTTTCCCTGCCACTGTGCCCTGGGGAGTTCTCTGTGATGTTGAAGTAGTAATCGGTTTGCGTGAAGTGCGGCTCGTTGTCATTGAGGTTGATAATGTCCACCACAACATCAGCAGTGGATGTCAGGGCAGGCACACCCGTATCGCTGACAGTCACAAGGAATTTCACCTCCTTCACCGCCTCATAATCCAAGCGAGTGATCGAGTAGATCGCTCCACTTGTGTGATTGATGGAAAAGTACTCGTTATCCGTGATGTTGTACTCCCCGATGCTTGAATCCTCATCTGTGGCTTGAAGGATGGTCAGCACAGTGCCCACTGGCTGCTCCTCCACCATTTGGAGCTTGATCAGCGGCTGTTCCGCACTCCAAGGGGCACTGAAGCGCTGTGATTGAATGTAGATTGAAGTTGGATTAGTAAAATTAATCAAAACATAAAGAGAATCGTATAAAAATCACATTTTTTCGGACTAGGACTAGGACTATGATTAGGACTATCCTTCTGGTGATCCGAAACAAAAAATGGCCAACGAGGACTTGCAGCTGTTTTTCTGGAACACCTTTTACATGTTCCACCACGCCTATTTCCTGAACATATATAAGCTATACGGAGACCTGATCGAAGTGAAGGGACTGGTGGATGCCTCCGGGCAGGAGATATGGATCCGTAACGCCTTTACTTTGCTCACGACAATCCTGCTCGTGGTACGATTCATTATGACCTTCGCAGGACTCACGGCCAGTGTAGTGGCCATGTAAGTGTACACCGGATTGGATCCCCAATCCCAATTACTCAATCATTTTTTTTGTGCTTTCAGCTATCCCATCCTGACAAATTCCACGCCAGAGATGCTCATTCCCACCATCATTGTCCAGGGCATCAACGATGTGGTCCTCAACTGTTACGAACTCCTTCTGGGCTATGGCGTTCTGAACTACCTCTTTCCCCAGAGCACGGCCGCGTTTGCTGTCCTCCTTGCCAAAATGGTGATTAAAATCACCTGGGCCGTCTCCAATATGTAAGTTATCTTTCCCTCTGAAACCTATGGATAACTCATCCTCTCCTCCCTTTCCCTTGCAGGAACTACTATGCGCATCACCATAATCGATTGGTCCACCTCAGCACCTTGGACATCGGGGACTCTCAGAGTGTTCGACCCAGCCATAACTCTTTGCATGAATACGAGATCAATAACCAGAACTTACTTCCAAATTAGTTTCCATAGTTGCATATTTTGTGGGATTCGATATTTTCTCATAGGTTACATTTAAATATGTAAGTAACAAAATGGGTTGAAGAATCAGGGTCTTGGAAGAAACATTCACCGATGAAAGGCTTCGTCCATTAATAAAATCAATGAAAGAAACCAGTATTTGATCAACCACATATTTGACATTCACTTATACCATCCCCCTTTGCGTGCTACCATCTTGTCGCGATGGTAAAGAATTATTATTGTTATTATTATTATTACAGAATCTTGTACTAACCGGTGGAATCTTGTTGACATCTATTATCTGGATGATGAGCAGACCGCGACCCTGCAAAAGGAAGAGTTAGTGGTTAGAAACGAGCTTGCAGATAGAGTCCTAGTCCTCCTACCTGCTGTACATTGGGTGCCGTGCTATCCGTTACCAAGACATTAATCCGCATCACCGCAAAGAGACTCCGATCCAGCTGCTTTTTTACCAATACCCTACCATTGCGCGCAATATCAAAGTACTCCTTGAACCTGTCGTTGTGTGGCAGCTCCTTGCCCTCCTTGTCGATGGCCGTGATGTCGTCGGTGGCCGCAAACTCCAGTGCATTATGGCTTGCCACATCCGGATCGAGAGCAATCAGCGTGTACACCAGATGTCCGGGTAGGGCATCCGCACGCACCTCTGCGTGCTGTGTGGCAGGGACAAAGTAGGGATCCTTGTCGTTGCTATTCTGCACATTGATCGTCAGGGTGGCAGTGCCCGTGAGGCTGGGCGTTCCCTGATCGGAGGCCTGCACCTGCAGGGCGTAAGTATTCCTCCGATCGTAGTCGAGTTTGTGGGACACGAAAATCTGCCCAGTGCGCTCATCGATGCCAAAGTCATCAAAGCTACCCTGCTGGATGCGGTACCGCAGCTCCGCATTCTTTCCCGTATCCAAATCGGAGGCCCTTACCCGCTCCACGCTCGTCCCAATCTCCGAGTTCTCCTCCACGACAGCACTGTAGCTCTGCTGCTCGAACGCGGGCGCATGGTTGTTTACATCCCGCACAGTGATGTTGACGCCGCAGTTGGCGCTAAAGAGGCCATCATTCGCTTCCACCACGAAGATCAGTTGGTCGCTCTTTAAGTTCGTCACATCCAGCGTTGCATTCGGACGAATGCTGATCTGTCCCGTTTCCTTGTCGATATCAAAGATCCCCTCCACCTGCTCTGTGCCACGGATCCTGTAGCTAATGCTCGACATGGTGTCGGCATCTCGTGCTTTAACGATTAGTGGGGAATCAAAGACGAGGGCTCCCTCATCCACGCTGGCTCTGTAGAGCGGACTCTCGCATACAGGAGGGGAGTCATTGGCGTCCGTCACGGAGATGCGCAGGGAGACCCTGTCCGTTTGTCCTTTTCCATTATCATCAGTGGCCTGAAAAGGTGTTAGAGAGGTATTAAAATCTACTTGGAATCAAAAGGGTCAGAGGGGTATAACTAAAGCTCAATCATGTGATGTCAATATCATATAAATACATTTACAATCACACTCGTAATATCCACCACCCAACAGGGAAGCGAGCAGCAACGTCGCGGCGACCACTTAGGTAAAACTTCGGGCTGTTGAGTGCCAGAGAAGGGAGCAGCTAGCCTAAGCGACGCCTCCCCATGTTTAAAGCATTGCTTCACGGCCGTACCATACAAGTAGGGCTCGCATAGTCTTATATTTTAAATATATGTTATATAGTAGATAAAACAAATGGAATACAAAGAAAAACGTAATATCAGGGAATACTTCTATCTAGGTTTCTTTTTGTGTTTCTTGAGGTTTAATCTTTAACCTTTCTTAAAGCCACATCTTTTGCTACTTTTAGGGTATGACATGTCCATTGTTACAGTGGATTCTAGGAGACACGCACACGCACCAAATCCTCTACTCTAACCCCCAAACAAGGGGCACACAAATCCTCCGACAGAGCAGTCACCATTCACCTTGTATGACAAGAAGTACGTGGTATCCGTTTCGTAGTCCAGACACGTCCTCTCCACTGCCGTGTCGTCATTAGCACTCGCTCGAGATGGAGCTGGAGCTGGAGCTCTAGCTGCAGCTCTATCTGTGGCTGTGGCAGGAGCTGCTCCTATTGTGGCAGGCGGCGTCTGTGTGATTAGCGTGTATTGAACGGGGGGCTCTGTGCTAATCTCTCGCGTGTCCGCTTTGTGGTCGGCCGCCTCCTCCATTGATAGCATTTCCAGGCTCCCGCCCTCCTCCTCCTCGTCGGACAAGTCACGTCTCCTCCTCCTCGATTGCCGCCTGTTGCTCGTCGTGGCATCGTGGCAGTTGGCGAGGCTAATGACGCCCGTCTGCTCGTTGACATGGAAGAGCTCTGCTCCCGTGCCGGACAGACTATAGCGGATGCCAGAGTCGCCATAGCTCCCAGAATCCACATCTCTGGCGGTCATGGTGGCGATGTACTGTCCTGGGAGTGCTGCCTCCGATACAGAAGCCGAATAGCTTTCCTGCTCGAAGACGGGCTTGTTATCATTGGCATCCAGGACACTCACAGTGATGGTGGCCGTCGAGGAGAGCTTCGGACTGGTGTCCGTCTCCTCTGCAATCACGAGGACAATAAACTTTCGCTGGTTGGGATTCTCATAGTCCAGAGTGCCATTCGCCACGCGGATGTTTACCTGGGAGTAGCCTGTGACGAGCTTCGGCTCTACATCGAACACCCCCGAGACATCCTCTAGTCGTAGGGCGAATTTCGAGTTGACTCCCACATCCGCATCGCTCACATTTA
Source organism: Drosophila lowei (assembly GCA_008121275.1). NCBI lineage: Eukaryota > Metazoa > Arthropoda > Insecta > Diptera > Drosophilidae > Drosophila > Drosophila lowei. The sequence continues at coordinate 6,428,486 of CM017777.1, forward strand.
TATCCAGAGCCAGGGGTGTCCCCGGGGAGGTATTCTCCTCCAGGGAGACGGCATACTCCTTCCGATTGAACATCGGCGGAGAGTCGTTCACATCACGTATTGTCACAGTGGCCTTGGCCATGGCACTCGTCAGGGCATCGTCGGAGGGCACTCCATTGACCAGCTCCCGGGCGCGAATCTGCAGCGAGATAATACCTGTGGATCCCTCGAGTGCCTCTCTGTCCAGTGGCTTGGCAGTACGCAGCTCTCCGGAGTGGGAGTCCAGCAGGAAATAGTCGCTGGGATCTGTTTCGGGGAGAGAAAGGGATTAGTATCCAGATCCTCCTGTCCATTAGGGGACTCCTCTCACTTGTCAGCAGATCGTAGACAATCTTTCTCGGCTCTCCAGTGTCACCATCTCTGGCGTGAACCGTCAGCACCAAAGTATTAATGGGGCTATCCTCATCAATTACTGTCGACAGGGATCCCTGGAACACTGGCGGCTTGTCCTGCACATCCTTAATTCTCGCCTCGAATGTCGTTTGGGTTTTGTGCAGTCCATCGCTGGCCTCGATTTGGAAATGGTAGATCATCCTTTGGTTGTAGTTTAGCGTCTCATTCAGCACCACAGCGGCAGTGAGGACAGTGGCCTCTCGCTTGAGTAATTGCAAACGGAATCTGGAAGAAGGGATAACAGATGGCAGATTAGTGACTAGAGATATATAGTATGTATCCTGCAAGGGAAATACTTACTTGCTGCATGCCTCGGGACTCTGCTGTTGTGGCAGGCACTTGAGATCTAAGCTGTCACCAACTATATCCCGATCTTTTACCAGAATCTTATCAAAGATGGTTGTCCCTACGGCTGCATCTTCATTCACATCTGTCTCATAGGGGGTCTACAAAAATCGAACAAATGATTATCAGAGATTCTCGATCATTATCGAGCAATCGATCCCTATACCTTTTGAAACTCTGGCGGATTATCGTTCTCATCCAAAATGATGAATGTTATCGGCTGCTGGACCACATTATCCTTCTCGGAGTCACCCTCGGGATCCACGCGATCCCTGATCGAAACGAGAAACGTCAAGCTGTCCTTCTCCTCGCGATCCAATGGCTTCACGAGCGTAATGTTCCCCGAAACGGCATCCACACTGAAATGATCAGAGCCAATGGCTCCAAAGGTGACGCCACTGCCCTCCGGATCGTAGCCTTCGAGTCGAAAGACATCTGTGCCCAGAGGCACATTCTCGTACAGGACAATATTGTTTAGGGTTTGAGTAAACACTGGAGGAAGATTGGTTTCCCCTGAAATGAAAGAACGATGTAGGGGCTTTTTTCGGTTCCATTTCGGTAATAACTTACCCCTTGCTAGCCCTTGGGACAGGCATAGCAGCGACAGCCATAGGAAATACTTCATTTTGAGGCCTGCAAACAACAAAAACAAACAACAAAATCAGGTTAAATTGTTTGTTTAATAAAAAAAAAAAAAGAAAGTTTCAATAAGCTACAATCAACAAATTTTCTAGGGAACAAAACGGGGGAGAGTGTTAACTTTTAAATACTCTTTACATAAATAAGCGAACACTTAAGATCCGACAATTATTTAAGGGATTCTGAAGGTCATTCAGCAGCTCCCCTCTGTTCCAGTCAAGACTTGAAAAGGATTGACCTTTTTTGGAAAAAATAGTCGATGCAAAGAGGAATAAAAATTGTACAATCAAATAATTTTTTTACTTAGTATTACTAAGGCTATTCCCAACTTATCAATTGATTGTTTTGGGTGTTACGGAAGGGAAGAAATATTGAAGAGATAACTCCTCCTTTAATCTCCTTAGTTTCAAAAGCAAGCCAAAAAAAAGCATAAACTTTGAGAAATCCTACGTTTAGAAAAATTTGTCGATTCTCAGTTTAAAATCTCTTGGATAGTGTTCCGAAATTCCCTCTAAACCCCTTTCGAGGGTATATATGCTCCCCGTTAAGCTTTTATTGCAGGGTATATAATCGTATCTTTTACTAATTTTTTGTTGGGATTTGTTTTTTGTGTGGCCTTAAAAAAAAACAATAGCAATAGAGACAAAGATAAATTAAATTTCATTTTGTGCTGAAAATTAAATTAGCTGACAATACACTCTCTCTGTCTCTCTCTCTCTCTCTAGAGAAAAAAGGAGAGCGCGACAACGATGATGATGGGGAACAGAGGGGGGAGAGAGAGAGAGAGAGAGAGAGAGAGAGAGAGAGAGAGAGAGAGAGAGCGAGAGATGCTGGGTGATGATGACGGCCTTAACAATATAACGATGTTGATGACAAGCAGCAACATGCAGGGTGGCGGAGGCAACAACGAAGCGAACAAGCAACATTGTGGTAAATTGTGCACTTTAACTGCGGGTTGGGATCGCTACGAGATTGGGGATTGGGGAGTGGGGTTCGGGGTTCGGGTTAGCCAGGGGAAGGAATCGCTTGAAGGCGCCAACATTCCTGATGCGTCCGGCACGCACAGCAGAGTCCGGTCCATAGCCATGCGGGTGGACCAGAGGCAGAGAGGAACACACGTACATCTGGACACCAGCAGACCACACACATACACAACACACACAACACACTCACAACACATACACACACACACACACAAAAGGCAACAGCAGCAACAGGAGCTGGACCTGGACCTGGGACCCAGAGCCAGAGCCAATTAGTTATGCATAAAAGCCCGACTAAATATTTTCAGTTTGGGCCATGTTTTGTGTGTGTTTATTTGCAGACAACACAACACACTGTACCCTACAGAAACCTCCACAAAATGGGTTGCCCAGAGAGAGTATATATACACTCGGCTCTTTATACATACATATGTATATACAAAAAAGGATATACACGCAACGATATCTGTGGAGAGAATGTGTGTGTGGGTGCTTTGGTGTCCATAAATTCCACCTACGAGGAGAGGGAGCAGCATTTACGAAGTCGCTTGGACCATAAACTGAACATTTTAGGATTAGGGGACGAACCGCCACGTTCGTTCGTTCGTTCCAGGGGCTTGGACTTTAAGTTAATGCTGGAACCGCTGGCCCTTCAACCTTAACCCTTAACCCCTGCCCCTGCATACCCCTCTCAAGCTCCCTTTGAAAGTTTGTGCGGTTGGAGCTCGAGATACAGATACCCCTCTTCTAATGGCAAATAAACTCTCGGGTTCGACACAAATTTCAACTATTTTTTTATCAACTTTTGGGTTCATTTTTTTGGGCGAAAGTTTCTATGGTGGCTCGTCTTTGAGGGAGAGGATGCAAAGGGAGGGGACTCTTGAAAATAAGTTAGCGGAAACTGATGGATAATAATTTAATAATGCAATCATCTAGATTGGGCTCCAAAAAGTCACCTCAAAAGTTGGCAAAACTAAATACTTCCATAGGTGCAGAAGGATCCATTAGGGATCTATGGAATACCCAATAGAAATAATTTTAGAATTCTCTCTTTTCTCTCTACAATTCTCTTTCGCCAAGGTTTTTTTGTCCTTTGTTATATTTTCCATAACATATCATACGAACTTTTTTCTGCTTTTCCTCAGGCTATTCCCAATCTCGCATAGGCATCTCTTCATACTTCAAAGATCCCTTCATCATTCTCTTCCTACCTGCGCAACCTTTGTGCAGCCTGATGGACCCTTTGCTACTCTCTTCCAACACTCTCTCTCTCTCACACACAGAAATGATCAATATATAAATTCAATTCCATATTCAACTAGTTTTCCCTATGGGTACTGCTCGCTCTATTAATCCTGTGTTGCTGCTTTTGTGGATGTATCGCTTTGTCCTTTTGCTGATTAGAACTACAATTCTATATATATATGTGTTTTTGTATTCAATTACTTTTATTCTGCTTTAATACTAGTACTTATATTAGGTTAGCAACTAGTTGTGAGGGTCTGGGTCTGTGGTTTGTTGGTGGGGTAATGGGGCGTAGCTATGCGGTACGGCCGCAAAGCATTGCTTCGCACAGCCGTTCCTCCTTACTCCTCCGACACTTTCCTTTCCCTCTCTGCTCTCCGTAGTTCCCGCATTATAGTGGCGGCGAACCTAGTGGTGGCATCCCACGCCTTGGGATTCGCTACCATGAGTGGCACGATCCCTCCGACGCTAATGCTGGTGGCTAGCTCATCCTCTAGCTGGCGCCTCTCGTACTCGAAACGGTGGCATTCAAAGAAGACGTGGTGAGCGTCCTCCACGATACCTCGACCGCAAGATGGGCACCAGTCCTCCGTTTCGTGTCCGAACCGCTTCAGGTACGATCTGAAGCATCCGTGACCGCTCAGCATCTGAGTGAGGTGGAAGTCCACCTGTCCGTGCTTCCTCTCCAACCACAGCTTGATATCCGGAATGAGCCGGTGGGTCCAGCGTCCTTTAGTCGAGGAATCCCACTTCATCTGCCACCTCCTGACGGTCTCGTGCCTGGGTGATTCTCTCTCGGCTCCCGTGGGGGGATTGTGGGTGTCCCTGCGAGATAGCTCGTACACCTCGGCCCTTTCCCTCGCTTGCTCTGCTATTGGGACTAGTCCCGCGATGACCAGTGCTGCGTCGTCGGATATGGTTCTGAACGCGCAGGCGATCCTGATGGCACATAAGCGGTGCGTTGCTTCGACTCCTCGCATATAGCTCGGCACCTTCGTCGCTTTGCACCACACTGCGGCAGCATACAGGAGCTGAGAGGAGACGACGCTGTGTGTGTGTGTGTGAATTTATTGTTCATTCTAAATCATATTACGTTGCACGTTCCACTGAATAAATATGTGTGTGTGGTATGTGTGGCACCACCATTGTGCGATAATCTAGGGGGATTACAAAGGACATCCAGGAAAGTCCCCGAAACAGGACACACACGACACCCAAAAGAGAGCCATTCACAGTCTTCTTCCTGCATGTGGACGCCCCAACTAATGCCCTACAAAAAAATACTTTCCCAAAACTTTTACCCTCTGTGAATTTTCGTACGGTGGAAATATGCCAAGAATTTCCATCATATTACCATTCCCATTCATTCTTGTGTTTAAAATACAATCAAATATGGAAATTTTCTGTTGTGGCAGTTAAATATGCATTTAAATATCCTGCCACAATATTCGCATTTTAAGGCATTTCTTCGAGTGAAAGTATATACATTTCTCCATGCAACAGATGTTGCTGGCTCAGTTCTCTCTCTCAATTATTCTCTAAATTACACTGTGCGACAAAATGGGTTCCATTTTGAACGTACTTTTCACTAGACAAAAATTAGATTGCAGGCCTGATACATGGAATTTGCAATATAGCCCCCCAAATCGTTTTTAAAAATTTAAAAAAAAAACCGTGATTTTGTGACTGCACACTTCTATAATTGTTACTCGACATCTGCAGCGTGTCCATACAATGGACCTAAAAATACAATACACAATAAACCTAAAAATATATCGAACCAAGTGGAAGTTTTCTACCATTTTTAATGTTTTTATGTTTGTTTTCAAGTACAAAATGACTGTCGCACAGTATAATAACACTGTATTTATGGTTCAAGGAATTTAGCAATTAATCAATTAGCACAATTTGCAACCCAAAGAACTCCTACAAATAAAACCAGGACTAAATAAAGCTTAACGAAAGCTCTTAATGAAGCGCATAAAGAGGAGCATATTTAAAGAGGAAACTTTTTTCGGTGGTGAATAATTAATAGGGGATTTAACAGAGAGAGAACTCCTACAATATTTAAATGTTTGCAATGAACCATGAGATAATTAGAAATTAAAGAGGGAAGAGCTAGAGAGAAGAGTGCATAAAATATGTATTTTGAAGCTTGAATTTATTGTAAATTTGTTATTTGATGGATCTCTAAATCTCTAAAATACTATTAGTATGTTATTGTATCTGTATGATTTCTATGTAATCTTTTCTTGGGAGATGTATTTTTCCATGAACTAAAGTTGTATTCTTATTCTCATATTATAGAAGATATTCTTGGAGCATTTACCCTACATTAAAGATCTCCAAAGATTTTCCCAGATAAATTCAACTACAAATATCATCCTTCCTTCCAGTAGCCACATCCTAAAACACCAATATCTTTCTTAACCTCTCGCCAACACATCCCTAATCTGTCCTTCAAACATTTACATTATAAATCTCCAAAAAAATCTCTATAAAAGAAATCTCCTAAGAATCAACCTTAAACTCCTTCCAACATTCACGGGAATGACATCCTGAATCATTCATTTGCCTTAAACTCTTTGGGAATTCTCTGTTGACTTCATTGTGCGCCTCTGAGGACGAGCAAAGTCACAGCCAAAGAGCTTTGCTTTTCATCCGATTTCCCCCATCAATTTCGCAGTTTTCTGGGGTTCCCACGGCCGCTAATAGCCCGGCAATCTCCTGGCAATCATTTTTTTCGAGGGCACCCGGGAAATCTCCCATGCTCTTGTGTGGGCCGTCGCTGTGTCAATATTATATCACATCCATTAAGGCTCGAAAGCAGCACAAGAATATATATATGTATATATATTTATACACATATACATATATACATATATGTGCAGATACACCCGATACGAGGGTCGTGTTCATAACATAACCAATATCAATCATACAGTAAATTTATATTGCATTTGCATACATTTCCGCACATTTTCCTTTCATGTTTGTCAAAGCCCAAAGCTAGACCCTCTTCCATCCACCTGTTGATGACCCACAAGCCTTTAGCCAGGAGTTCCAGCCCAGGGGGAAAATACCTTTCCCCTTTGACTTTGAAAAACAGCTTCTCTCCCTGGCGGAATCCTTCAAGGCTTTGAAGCAGATTGCCTTCTCCCTAAGGGTCGTCCCCCCTTTTTTTGAGTGTGAGTCCACGACGTCAAACATAATAAATCATATTTATTCAAATATACATTTATATATCCGAGCATTTGCCACACTTCAGCGACTACGAGTACGACGAAGAGTGTGTCCTAGAACCTCCTCCTGCTGCTTCTCGGAGGAGCAACAATAATTGAATTAGGTGCGCTCCAAGGACTTCCCTCGGATTTCTACAGAATTTTGGATTGGATTTTTGCGGGGGAGGGGGCGACGACGACTAATGCGCAAAACTTGTTTGTTGTCTCGCGACTGTTGCAAGCTTTTCCCCGTCGTCGCTAATTCTGCCACAGGGACTCTGACTGACACTTGACTTAACTCCAACCAACGAATCCTTAAGTTTTGAGGACAACTCAAGTACTTTGCCAGGATTGCCAGAATTCGCCAGGGTGGTTAGAGTTTTGGGTAAAGTTTTTTCTTTTTGCAAGGGAATGGGTAGGTGATGGGAAAACCCAAAGGAAAAAGAAATAGAAAATATGTTTACAATTATATGCATCCATAAACACAAAGGAATCGATCATAAATCATTAAACTCGTGTGAATTTTAATTTTAATCAATTTTACCCAGACAGGGACAGAGGGTAACACGCGATGAAAGAGGTGGAAAGTGTGGTAGAAGAATCGATGACAGGACAGGTGATTGAATAGAGTAGAATAAATAGAATAAATAGTAGAATACCCTCAATCTATGGATGTTATCCATCAATCACACATCATAAAGAAACTCATTATACCTGTTATTCACACTGCTAGAATCAAATGTGCTCAGACAAAAAAGGTTAGACTGGTTTTGTATGCATATATGTCTTCTCTGCTGTCTTCTGTCATCTAATCTGCACTTTTTCCACTTTTTGATCGATGTTATCCCTGCCTAATCTCATTTTTCTACCTCTTTCATGATATATCCTTCTTCTCCCACTTTTTGCACTGCTCTCATCGGTGTTTCTGCACTTGCCTCTTCCCACCTCCACCTCTTTCTTTCAACGGTGTTTCCTTCCCTCATTTTACCTGCTTTCATCGCGTGCTGCCACCATCTGTCGTTTCTCTCTGATTTCTCTGTCGGTCGTCGTGTCTCTGGTGACATAATAAAAATGTCAAACTCCTTATGCTCTGCATCTTTCTGTTCATCTGTCTGTCTGTCTGTCTTTCGGTCGCTTGTTATACATTTTATTCATCAAAATGCGTTTTTTATGATTTCTGTCATTTTGCTGCTCCTCTTATGGGACTTTAGCCTAGCCTTCCTCTGTTTCTCTCTCCTTTTCCCTTTTTCTCTCGCTCTCTATCTCTGTCTCTTCATCTGCTCCTTTTTGTGTTCCAGGGAGGCAACATTTGTTATGGCTCTGATGATGATGATATCCTCCCCCTACCAAAAAAAAAAATGAGAAGGCAGGGTGGAGAGAGCGACCTGCAGCTCACAAAGTGCTCCACTTAAGTATACTATGTAAATCACCTGTGCGAGTGCCCCTGCCACCTGACACACCCCCACCATTTCCCTGAGATGTCAGTGGCGTCATTTTCTTTATTTCTTGCAGTTTGTTTGCCCCAAAGCGTCGCCATGGGGCATGTGGCACGAGCGTAGAAATAGAACCTTTTGCTTGGGCTTCTATTTAAACGGAATTATCTTTAGTCTTGGCCTTATCTGCCCCACCTTTTGCCCTGTGGCTCCTTCTTGCCCCTTAACCACCATCAGCTGCTTCTTGGCGGTTTCTTCTCCGTTGGAGGCGCCTCCTTGGAGCAAGAGATTCCTGCCTCTAACAACATTTTTCGTTCGTTTCGCATTTAAATTGCTCTTTTTTTATTTGCGCCCTCTGTCCCCATTTTCCACCATTTCCATGGCGGGGAGAGGGGCAGGATACCTCCTCCACTTCTTAATTTATTCATAAGCCCCGATGGCGCCTTCTTTGGGGCATGCCACGTTCTACTTCTTGAGTGGAGCAACATCATTACTATTACTCATGCAGCGCACACACACAGTCACACAGAAACCGAACACTCGCCTACACATGCCACATGACGTGCGTGTGGCAACGTAACTCAACGAGCGCCAGCCTCTCACCCTCCCTCCCTTTCTCTCTGTCTGTTTATTTAGGACACATCACAGCAGTCCCCACCGCGTACCCCTCTCCACTCCACTAGTATTTCCTAAAAGCCAACGTTTCCTTTTTCTTTTGGTTTCTTTTTTTACAAGCAATTTTCACGTTCACCTGACTTTTCCACCCCTTCCCCCCACACCTCCAACTCCCCCTTCTTCTCAGCCATCGCTCATCGCTACTTCATGGGTTTCACAGATTTTCGCTGTATAATTATGAGCCTAGCCACGTGCCCCCGTGCCACACCCCCCACCACCACACTCACACAGTAGCAGTCTCTCACATATTACAGTGTGTGACAAAAGTATATGGTCCGACCGACCACAATCCACAAACAACATTTAGTCGCTAGATAGGATTTTGCTTGCAAATAAATGAATATTTCAATTCAATCTTTTACCAAAATCTTTTCTTGGTCTAAGCTTTAATTTCGGATACAAATTTAATTGTATTTTAGTTGATAAATAATCATAATAACCTATTGTCATTTATGGTTACATCGCGTTACATTGATACATTGACTTACAACTTGCAGAGCACTGCCGCTTTTTGATGATACATCATGGGCAATGAAAACCATTTTTGGTGAGTTCTTTAACTGATAGATTGAAACCTTTTTGAAGGCCTTAAGTCGTTTATTAAACATTATTTTTATATACTATTGAGTTTAAAGGGTTATTCACTTAGAAAGATGATGGTTCATACCATACCATTCCATCAATCATCTTTCATTGAAATCCCTCCAGAGATTGATTGAATATAAAATACATAAATAAATAAATAATCTAAAATTCGTATATAAAATATATAGTATATCTATGAGTAGTTCCACAATTTCTTTCGCTTTCCTAGATGATATTCATGCCTCGAAATTTCTATATCTTTCCTTAAAACTTCTGCCCTATTTTTATGTACCACACTGTTCTCCCACCCTCCATGGAGAGGGGGGTGGGTGGACCACTTCCTCATTTCGCATTCAAAACACTTGTGACAGTTTAACAAATTTTGAATTTAAATTGCGCTTGCACTTAACTACGGGAGAGGACTAAAAGGATGAGGAGCGGAGGAGATGATGGGTTAGAAGATTGGGCCTCCTTCTATGCTGTGGTGTGGTGGTACCTGTTGGGGCATGTGCCACAAGCACACACGCGAACCCACTCATGTGTGTTTGTGCATAAATCTGTTGCCTTAATCGTTATCGCCTAAGAGGATGCCTTGTTTTTGTTATGAGAGCGTTACGAGGCGAAGGAGAGTTGCTTAATTTCTACAATCCTCTCACAATTCCGCAATTATGAAAAGCACGAAAGGAGACGCAGAGGCAGAGGCACAAGTGGCAGTGCCAAATCCTCCTCCACAACAACCACAACATCCTCCAGCGGAGGGAGAGGCGGACAAAACTTTCGTTCTTATGGAATAAAGCCAAAAAGCAAACGCCCGAAGAATCCCTGACGATGCCTGAAAGTTCGAGTTATTATCAAGTTTCCACCTCCTCTTTCGTTTTTCCCCGACTCTCATTGTTGTTTTTCCCACGAGTATTAAGTGGCAGCTTCCACCCCACCCCCAACCAACTTTCAAGGACAGGTGGCATGCCCCTCGTCTCTCATACCTCCTCCCTTCCACAAATGGAAACTCGAACTTAAAATTACGACTCTCTGAAATGAAATTAAAATGGTTTCTCTCTCTTTTTTCTCTGCGAGAGGTAGTTTGTTATTGTCTGTCTGCTGCATATTGAGGCACGTTAAACAGTCCCTGCCCCTCCTTTCCTTCCCCGCCTTTGGGCCAAGTTTAAATTGGTTTTATGTTAAAGCCAAATGAATGAGTGGAGTGTAGGAGAGGAGGAGTGACTTCAGGTCGAGGTCCAGGAGGGACCTCCTCTCGTGAAACATCCAGGAAATGAAATTTCTTGCGAATTCCTTTTCCCTTTTCTTTCGGAAATGGAAAAGGAAAAATGATGAGGGGAAAAGAGGGAGCGAGAAGAGTGGGTTCTTGAGAGGGGGCTCTTGAGAGGCACACTTGACGAGTGGCCGCCGCTTAACGGGAGTTTGAAGGATTGTCAAACACACACAGAGCCCACCCCCACCCAGCCCAAGCCACAACCCTCGAAATGTTTTGAAATATTTCATGCACTTGACAATCCCTGCCCCCGAGGGAGCAGCAGCCCCAGGATGAGAGCATTTCAAATAAATGACCCGTGATGTATTAGTCGAGGCCTGACCTTGAAAGTACGGCGCAGTCCCAGCCCCCGACTCAATCAAAAGCCCCTAAGGGAGAGGAGGCTCTTTAAAGTTTCTAAAGCGAGAATTTACCGATGAAATGTTTTTTTCAGTTTTTTTATACAAAAATAATCATTCTCTGAAAATCCTTACTAACTCACATTTTTTATATTAACCTAAAAAAATGATTATTTAAATAAGGCCATATATGACCCATTCTCTTATCATAATTTTACCTTCAACAATAACATCTTTTCTTTGACACTTTTCCTCTGGTTTTTCCTCTTGACAAGTGTCAAGCGGTCATATCACACCCACCGCTGGCATTCCAGGGTTAATTGTTTGTTTTTTGTTTTCCATTTTTCCGTTTTAACTGTCAGGAGGCGGCTCTCTAATGGAGTGTTTTGCCCGTCAAAAGAAAAGCAGATTTTTCTTTCTTTTCTCTCTCCGTTTGTTTGTTTTTTGTATTATTTCTGAATGCATTGTTCTTTAGGGAGAGCAGGGCGAGAAGTTGAGAGAGGGAGTGCCAAGGAGTGTGTGCGGTAGAGGTGATTATGAGAACAGTATTCCTATTGCGGGTGTCACTCTCTCTTTGTCTCTCTCTGTTTTTCACCTTAGATATACTCCTATGGCTCTTTCTTCAATCCACTCTATTCATTTATATTATCAGCAGAAACAACGTAAGAACAAGGTTAAACATGGTATGTTGTGGAGAGGTTAAGGCACAATCACATCAGTATACACATACGAGTATATATATATATGTACATATGTAGGAAATCTTCATAAGAGGAAACCCGACACTAACATGTTCTACCCACTCCTTGCGGGAACTTGCGTGAACCGATCATTAGAGGCCCGCTCCCTTACCCTCTACTTAACACTCCCTGCGCTTAACCACTGCAACGCATCTACAAACACCTATTGCTCTGGTTTGTGGGAGATTGTGGCAGCCAACCACACCCACAACAGCCAGCCCCAAACAATCAACAAGAACAACAATCAGTGGAGCAGGAGACAGGCCGGTTCAGAGGCATTATAATGCAATAGGATTCGTATAGTAATGGGTATACCACCAATGGAATCTAGTGCCATTCTGGTGTGGTTGGGTGCTTAAGCACATAATACAGCAAATACTTGTACTTGTATGTTCAGAAAGGAGAGTGGGTGGGTGGCTGCAGAATCCCGAATTCAGACCCACTTAACACACACGAACAACAGAGGAGGAATACCCTGAAAAGTGTAAAACAATGCGGAAGGGGAAACGATTGTGGAATCTTTTGTACAAAAGTTATTCTTCCGGAAGCAGAAGTAGTATCTCTAGCTAGAAGAATATTAAACGATGTGCTAAGAGTACTACACTCTGTACTAATCAGCAGTAGTAAAGGTAGATAATCTATTGCTTTATCTTTTGTAGATTCTCTTTGAATTTCCTTATACACCACTGATTCTGCGCACCTCTTACCGCATCGATAGCTCTGCTAGCCCACATTTCTCGTGGCTTTGCAAACTCCACTTGAGAGTAAACTTCCCTGCGATTTCATTCTTTCGCGCGCTTCAAGTGTCCATTCATTATGGCCTCTTAAGCCCTGCCAGTGGCAGTGGCAGGGAATCAGCAGTGAAGTGCAGCCGCCTGGCAGAGGCCTAAAGGATTCACCCGTTAGATTGTTAATCGCATGGGCGGATGTGCGGATGGGAGGATAGTGGGTTGGTGCACTCAAGGACGAGCCTGGGAAGCGGAGACCTGCCTGCCTGCCTGCATCGATATTATAATGTGGCAGCGACCCGTGTGCCGTCTCTTTCTGCCTCTACATCTCGCTATCTATCTCTCTCTATCTGTTGCACTGTGTAAAGTCCGATACTGGTTATCGTAGGGGGGGCTGGAGCTGGAGCTTCCCCCGTGGCACGTTCCACCAAGAGGAAGCACTTAAAATATCTTTGCACGCATGACTGATGATGACGACTACTTAAGGGGCCTCCTGCTTTATGCCGCTAAGAGGCAGGGTGAGTCCTTCCAGTATTTTGTATTTTATACGTTTGCTTTCGTGCCTTTGCTCTGTTTGTTGTACGTGCCCCAAATGCCATCGACATTATTATTAGGCCACCAAACTCTGCTTCAATATTTGGAAAATTAATCGAACATCATCGTGTGGGGCAGCAAACATCATCGTGTGGCATCGCATTACAGCAAATGGCAGACAAAGACCTCCTCACTCCTCCCGACATTAAATAGCCCCAAGGCGGTGGCAAATGCAAACGCAAGCTCCACCTCATTCCATCTAGTGACACTCTACATCTCGAGAGTAGAGCGCACAGATACACAGATACATTGTCCCTCTCCCGTTATCCCCCACACAGTTCAATCGATGTATCTTATATCTGATAATAACGGTTGGATAATTATAATTATATACAGAGACAAACAAAGAAACACCATCTATCCATCCATCCATTCATCCATCGATTGGAGTTGTGGCCTAAAAAGCAAGGATATAATTGAACATAAACTTAATTAAATCTCATCAACAAATTGCCTACATCCACAGCCACACAGCCACAGCAATTTGATGATTACTTTGAACTCCGACGACAAATTTGATTAGTTTTGAATTAGGTTTGAGGTCGGCTATGCTGCAATAGGTAAAAAAGAAACTACTATGCTAATTGTTTGTGTAATTAAATCGATTTGAACTTTCGATTAAGCAGATTATGATTATGAAAGAGGTACAAGTATGTATATCAGAGACCATCAGAGGCAAAAGCTTTAATACAGCCCCATAAAACACATTCGAAAGGTTCGAGTCCCTCGCACCATTCAGGCATGTTTTAACGTGTTCGTTCGAGAAAATAAATGATGGAACATGTTTTTTAGAATCTGAAAATCTCCCTTACACAGCCTCTTTTTCCGTAAACAATTCGGAACCCCTAAGAACCTCGAATAGACATTCCTTTAAAGTGTTTTTCCACTAAATTCTCTTTATTTTAAGCCTCCATCCCCTTAGAATCTACAACTTCACCGTATTACAAAAATAGTACTCCCAAACATCATACATTTACTATTTTTATCACCATTTCCTGGCTCAACTCGTGGGATAACCCACTTACCACAGATAACCAGACTTTATGTCCGATTCGCTTGTCTTAGGTTAGGGCCACAGATAGTTGGCACAGATAAGCAAACACGTTATCAGTACGATCCGCTGCAAGCGACTACACTACGTGACTATGACTTCATAAATAGAATTCAAAACTTAAGAAAAAAGCGGAAGGAAAATAAACGAAAATACACAGCATAAACAAAACAAACACAGAAATTAAAGCGAAAAGAAAAGCGAAATCAAACTTCCATTTCCCCTTCGACTTCCACAAGACATGGAGTTTCTATCAATTGCAGAGAGCTCTATACAGCTCCTAGTTCCCTCCTGCCTTACCCTTTGTGTTTTTTTTTGTTGATGACTGTGATTCGATGCGACGACTGTGACTTCATTCTGTGACTTTTTATCAATTTGTCTTCTGCTTGGCTTCCCTCCTCCCCCGCTGCCCGTCCTTTACCGTGCGTGACACAGCGTGCGGGAGGAAAGGGTGGAGAGGGGAAGGCGAAACAGTTAAGCGCATTTGATGGTGCAAAAGCACCAAACCAAACTAAGAGAAAAATGTGGACGCTTGCAGTAGTCTACTAGTTGATACGGTGTAAAAGACAGAAGAATGAGTTTTCAGGGGATTTTTGATTACAGTTTCCATAAATCAAGTACAAACAGAGCTTAAGAGAGCGTAAAGCATTTTTGCTTGATTCCAGAAATAAATTTCTCTTAATGCTTTAAATGCATATTTTTGCTCTTTTCAACCAAAAAGGTATTTTTTCTCTAGCCATAAACTGAGGATCACAAATGCAGAACAAAGAGATTGTTATGCGATGATCAAGCAGATAAGAAGCGACTAACGACAGCAGAGAGCATAAGAGAGATGCAAAACTTGAAAGGTGCGAGAGTATGTATTGCAACACTTGCACTTTCTGCTGAGGCTGCGATTTAACGCGATAAGAGGTTTGAGAGCAGTTGAACGCAATAGAGCTTTTATGCAGTTGAAAGAGAGAAGGCATACGTACACACACATGCAGCGTTTTCAATATAAAAAGTGCTAAAACACTTTTTGTGTGAAACGGCATCGCTGCAGAGAGAGGGGGAGGGAACGCTTACACGTTCTGTTATTTTGAAAACCTTCATTTTTAAGAATGCCTTATCCCTTTAGAGACCCACTGTTCTAATCGTACGAGTAGACCGTAGAAAATAGGGGGCCATAATGCGCAAAAATTTGGAGTGGAAAATGCACTGCTGACCTAAATAAATATAGAACAGGCAGTAGAATGTATCTAAGAATAAAATGCAAGATAAGAGTAATACCTAGTGCTAATTACGCACAGCGCGAGGTGGCTTACGTGGGGATTAAAGGCAACAGCTCGAATAGGCCGTATGAGCCATATATACCCCGAAAATCTTATACCGCTTATACGCTTTCCTTATACCCTATACAAAAAATTCACAATAAATATTATGCTACTCTAAGCTCTAAGAGAATTACATGACAGCAGCAGCAGTGCTCCCGACAACAGCATCCAACGACATTGTACCCTCCCGCACAAAAAAAAAAAAAAAAAAGAAGGAAAAAAACTAGAAAGAGAGCTCTCTCTTTTTTTCTGTCTCGAAAGTGGTTTTGGGTAAAAGTAGAAAGAAATGAAAGAAATAAGCGTTATTATCGTTATTACGTGAGCAAAATACATACGCAACGAGACAACAACAACAATAAGAACAACAACGACGAGAACGAGAACTAAGTAGCAAAAGCAACAACAACAAGACCGTAATCGCAGTACTATATATTAACAAACAATAACAAAAACCCAACAGAAGAAGAGAAGGAGGACGAGAGAAGTGGAGTGAAGTGGGGGAAGGAGGAAATAGAGAAGATGATGACGAAGACGTTGACATTGCTGTCGAAGGCAGAGACGAAGAAACGAAGGCGCAGACGACGGCGGACGCAACCGGCGACGAGAAGTCAGGAAGTGGAAAAAGGAGGTAACAGAGTTACCAAAGTGCAAGTGGGAGGGAAACACGAGAAGGAGAAGTCGGAGCAAGGTATATTAAGCAGAAGGTAAGGCAATAGCTTTATATGGAAAAATAAGGACAGGGGTCCTATGGGCAAACGATGATGGGAAAAAGTGTGAAGCGGTGGATGGAGAGATACAGAAAGAAGAAAAGTGGCAACGGAAAAATACCCTGAAATACTGAAGACTGGTTTTCCCCTTCATTAAATATACCTTACGAAAGTACCAATGTTTGGCCGAAAGGGTCCGTAAGAAGACATGAGGACTGACAGATGCTGGGATGAAGAGATGGAGACTCTAGAGAGCTAGAGAGAGAGGGACTTTAGAAAAGGAAAGGGACAGACGGAGGGGGCCACTGGTCACATCTTGAGATGGGAAGTGATTTCAGGGAGCACTTATACCACTTCCAATTCTACTCCTTCTACTATATGGTATATATTATTGCTTCTACATGTATAAGTATATACAATATACTTATATACACACACATACTAGTACACTTTAAGGACACACACACGCGCTCACAATCAAGTCAAATGGACACACGAACGTATCCTTGGACGTGAAGAGTGCACTTATCAAAAAAGAAGTGGAAAGAAGTAGAGTAGATGAAGAAAAGTAGCGCCAAAATTAAATTGCATTGAAGCAAAGC
This sequence comes from Drosophila lowei, assembly GCA_008121275.1. NCBI lineage: Eukaryota > Metazoa > Arthropoda > Insecta > Diptera > Drosophilidae > Drosophila > Drosophila lowei. Next base: position 6,445,387 of record CM017777.1, read on the forward strand.
TGCAGATGTATTATGAGAGGGAAAGAGAGGAAGGGAACGATAGAGAGTGTAAGATAGATGAAAGTATTCCACAAATATCCATCAATCCTCCCAAAAATTGATTTTTAACATAATGCCACCAACAATTTCGATGGCAAATGGCAGCTAAATGAGGCTCCAAGTGCTTAAAAAAAATTAGAAACAGGAGGGGAAACAGAGATGGCCACACAATTGAAAAGAGAGAAGTAGAGAGAGGCTTAATTATGACCAAACAATGTCGGCCAAAAGGAAAAGCCCACAAAAACCCAATACAAAATACGCATCAAACAATGGACCAATGGAACCAACCGAACGAACATCAACAATGAAATCAGAATTCAAAATGAAATTTGTCGATTGTATTGTTTGTTTGCAGTGTGAAATGCAGTTATTGTTAAATGTACATACATACATTGAACTATGTGCATATGTATATGAATACAGTGAAAATCATACTTAAAGGACAGCCGTGATGATTGGGAGAATGATTGAATAAAGATATTCTGTCACGCTGGGAAACTTCATTCATTCTAAAATAAGGATTCCAATGATTTAATCTTATCTGACAGTTAAGATCATCTTTATGGATAGTATTTTATGGTCTTAGAGTGTCTTTCAATTATGCTTTCATCACATGGTTTTCCTGGAAAAAAAAAACTCTTGATTTCTGCTTCTTGTGAAACAATTTCACGGGAAATCTTAAAGAATCGCTGGATGTCTGGATACCTGGAATCTGCAAAAAATTCTTCCAAAATTTCTGTTTAAATTTCCTTTAAATTAAACTCTGAAATGTCTCACAATCCGTTACATTTGCTTCAGGCCATAAGCGCCCCTCCTCCTCATCGTCCGCCCATTTTCCAAACCCCTACAAATTATGCAATTCCCAAAGTAAACTCCATTCCTGCCAATCGATCAGTAACAGTAAACCCCTTCTTTTGGTAATCATGCTCCCTCACTTTACCCCCCTTTTTTACCCTCTCGACCACACACACATCGCGGATGCCATTAAATAGATTCCACAGAATCCACGAATCTGTATCTGAATCTGAATCGAATTTCATTCCGCCGCTCGTAGTCCTATTCAAATTACGGCGGATTTGCAGCCTCTCTCTCCCTCTCGCTCTGGAACAGAACAACATATGGCCGCAGACATCGTCCCACAGAATGGTCCGTCCTTTGCCACCTCCAGGGTATGTCTGCAGACGGGTTGGAGGGGGGATGATGGGTAAACATGGCCAAATGCCATTGGATTTGAGCTGCTTATGCCAGGGATTTAGTTATAAATTATACCCCCCCTTCCCAAATGCAGAAGAGGGGCATGTGGTAACCCCCCATGCGAATTGAAATTTAATGCAAATGTAAATGTTGCAAGCCTGAAAGAAAAAAAATACACGCACACACAAAAGAGAATCACATTATTTGTGGCATACATAATGGGGAGAGAGGCACTTGCCACAGACAGTCGCAGTGGCAACAGTTTCAGGCATGAGCGCATCAAACAAGAATCAAAGTACACATACATTGAATCTATCGCATATCTCCCGCATCCCTTTTTTATTTACCATATTTTTTTTTACAGAATTTTCATGATTTTTTCATAGATTTCCTCTATTTTTCAGCAGTTTTTCTTTAGTTTTTTCATCATTTTTTCATTAGTTTCTCTGGGGTTTTTTATTTGTGTTTTTTTTTTTTTTATTTAAGCAAAAGATTGGATGAGTGGTTTTCACGTTAAGCCTTTATATACGGCTTTTTGTGACTGCATCTTGTTTGATGTTGACGCATTGATCAAAAAACAAACAGAAAACAATATAAAAACAATGAAAAACCCAGTAAAAACTATACAACAAATGCGTAAATAATGACAAAAACCAACCCAAAACCCAAAAAGGAAGAAAATCTCATACCAAAATAAACGAAAAATATGAAAACCCTCAAACAAAAAAAGAGCAAAAGATTACAAAATTCTCGCTGAAAACAGAACGAGGAGGAAAAGGGGAGGGGTAGGAGGCAGATAGGCAGGTAGGCAGGGCGTAAAAAATCTGTTACAATATTGAAATATTTTATGACTGAAATACTCCGCCCCCACCGCCTGCCCCATGGCTGTGGCATCATCATCTCCTCCCCCTTCTCCAACAATCATCTCTCCGTGCCACACACACATCGAAGGGGCAGGCAGGCCCACGTTACGTCCTCTTCTGGATTTTGTGGACCATCACATGGCGCCTCCTTCCTTTCTGCCTCCCTTTGTGGAGAAACCATGAGTCTTTTTTTTTGCTTTCACTCAACGCAAGCGACACTTAAAGCGCTTTAAAAGCAAATTTATCTGCCATTTCCTTAAATGCCAGAGGCTCAGACAGGACCCCATGACCCCCAGGCCATTCGTACTCATCCTCCTCCGTCTTCATCCTTCTGCTCTTCAAAGACAATTGCATTTACTGCCAGGGGGAGGAGGACCCTCTCTCTAAAGGGGTTCTCCGTCTCCACAGAAGGAGTAGCATGATAGACACACTCAAATATTGATTTATTGAGTTGCTTCTCACATGGTCTCCAGCCCTGCTCTTTCCCATGTGCCCTGCTTCTGCTCCTGAAGCTAGAGTTCTAAGTGGTACTCCCTTCCTCCCTTTGACTTTCCTTTTTCTTCCTTTTTCTTTCCGCAAACAATGAAAATTGCTGTAAACCGAAGTTCGGGGGGCTTTGAGGTTTCTGGGGATTTTTGGCAACCCGAAATTCACTCTTCAAGTTAACCTCAAGGACTCCCTAAAGGATCTCCTTTGCTTTCCCTTCCCTCCTTTCGTCCTTCCCTTCGACACTGTTAAAACTTTAAGTCTAATGACTTTTATAGATACTTCAACCATAAGTCCATCTCTCCATTCGTTGCCCCTCCTACAGGTACCGTCTTTCCATCTCTTTTTATCTTGTAGCTCTGTCTCTTTCCATCTTTTAGTGGCATGTGTGGCAGTGTGGCCAATGAACTTGTGATTGTGGCAACAGAGTCTTAGCCGGGGATTGACACAGCTCAAGTGAAAAAAGGAACGCTGCTCCAGAGGATGAGAACAGACACACACAAAAGGCTAAAAAGCTCATAATGCAGCTCTAACTCTGAACTAGACAGGAAAGCAGTACCATGAATATACTCTCCCTCTTTTATTGGCTTCCCCCTTGATGAACTTGATTTTGGTTTATGGTTTTATGATCAGCTTATTTAGGTTTTAACGGGCAATAGTTTTTGGCCAGGATTTTGTGGTCAATAGAGAGAGAGAGAGATGGCTAGGGCTAAGGCTAAGAGGCTAAGGAAGGAGAAAAGAGCGGGAAAGAAGAGGAAAAGATACAGGGAGCAAGGGAGTTGAGATGGGAGATAGAACGAAGAATCAAAGAAAGAATCTGCACCTCCAGACATACATATGTTGCAATAAAAATTTTCATAAACAAATATTCAAAATTAATTTTCAAACATTTTCAACCGTAATTATTATTTCTAGAATACCCCCAAAATTCTCTTTATTTATCCCCCTTCTAAAGGATATTTATTGTGTGAATTTCAATAATTTCAGTATCATCCGATACTTATCCTCTCCCTCTCCTCTTAGCCCTCCCCTTTTTTTCTTTCATTCTTTCTTTATTTCATTCTTTCTTTCTTATGCCCATTTATCATGGACAATGGCATTGCAGCAGTAAGCAGTCCCCCAAAAGGAAGCCTCGTTCTGTAGCTTATAATCATAGCTGGAGGCAGAGGAGGAGGAGGGAGACGGCCCTGCAGTACCCACAGGACACACCCCCTTTCCGATTTCCCAAGAGGCAATAGCTGGAATAAATCGTCCTATACATAAAGAGTACTGTACTATATATCGTATATACCTTCTTATTCATGTACATACATATATCATCGAAGCTTTATTACACACCTCCTCTGCACCTTCCTTTCATCCTGGAACACCCCATTCTCCTGGCAGCCCTCCTCTTACTATAGCCCCCCTCCTTCTCCTCCAGGCACACTGACTCCTTTTCTGTACTGCACCGTCTCCTGCTCTTTTTCTCTGTTGCAATAAAAATGTTGAATGCGAAGGACTACAAATTGCCGCAAGGCACACAAGAAGTGGCATCCGCCATGCCACCATTTGATTGTCGACTCCGAGTGGCGGGGATTCTTTAATTTGAAGACAGCCGCCAGAAGAGAGGAATCACACACACACACACACACACATATGTGGAAACATCCTACCTCCTCAAAGGATCTAAAGGAATGGGAATGTTGCCACCTGGCGAGCAATCTTGTTGTTTAATTGACAGACAATTTTAATGATTAAAACGAGTGAAACATTTCGCATTCATTTCCCCCTCGCCGCTTTCTCCGCTTTTCGATTCCCCAAGAACCCGAGAGCTTCCTCCTCCTACTCCTCCCCTCCAGGGGTTTAGACGGAAATTAATGGGGCTACAGAGGAGAGTAGGAAGGGAGGGGCAATGTTTATGGACTGCCAAATGGTGGAGCAAAGTGCAAACGAATGGGGCGGCAAAAGAACGAGAGAGAGTGAAACAAATTCCTCCGCAGCAATGTTTTTTATGGCAAATGGAAATGGAATTGGAATCGGACTCAGGAATCGGCGGCAGAGGCAGAGTCGAGAGTGCTGGGAGTGCTGCTGCCTCCCTGGGATTAGCATTCCCAATTAGATGGGAAATTACACACAGAACTAGCAATAATTTAAAAGAGATGCGCGATTCGAGATACGAGAGATACCGATACGAAATGTATCTCAAAAAATTGTAAAGTACTATTGCCAATGGGAGGGAGGAATCATCCTCCTAAAAGTTGTGCCAAATAAATTATAACTAATAAATATATACAAATGGAGGATAATCAGAACCATTAATAAAAGAAATTCAATTTATAAACGAATATGAATCGGCTATCAATCCGGATGTAAATTAAATGTGAATCGCCTGTCAACGATTATAAATCGTAGATAGAAATCTGCTCTGGTTCTTATGTTTTTGTCGGCACAAATCTGTTGAAGATTATCCAAAAATCCTTAACGAAGCGGTGGAAAACTACAGGAAAACCAAAGGCTAACACTCCGAAACGCTTACTCTAAGAAAAACTAAGAAAAACTCCCGCATTTAATCATATTTAGGGGATGGCTCCCCCTTTCAAGGCTCCCAGGAATCCAGGACTCTAAGGCATGCACTTGACAACGCCAAAGTGGAACACCGAAAAACTTGCAACTCAATTGGCTCGCAAAAATTGTTGTTGGCCAACTTCTATGAAGAGGCAACTTCGAGGGGAAGAAACTTTCATGCAACAGAAGGCAGGGAAGAGGACAGTAGCAAGGACTGGGCTCCTTCAGTGGAAGGAAGGCTGACAAAAGTGCATAATTCTATAAGAGGCTCACAAATTGAAACACAAACAGAGACACCCTACCCTCTCTACCCCGTTCCTCTAGAAGGTACCCCTTTCCGCATCACCCTCTATAGGGTGCCCCCCTCCCCAACTCCTTCAGACAATGGCAGACTGTAAAATTTTTGGGAGTAAAAGAAAAGTTTCCTCTCCGACGAGAGTTTCTTCTATTAAAAATATTGTCAACTCAATACGGAATTCGGGGGAAAAGTAAGTGCAAGTGGAAAAGTGGCAGAGTAGCAGCTTGGAAGAGTACAAGGGGCATGCAACCTTCCCCCTTTGTCCTACCCGTTGAATTTTGCAAAGTTTCCATAAGGAATTTTTTGGAAAACAGCACGAACAAAAATGTCTGAGGCGAAAACCCGACAAATTGGCAAAACCACAGGAAAAGAATCACAACACAACCCAAAAAGGTAGTGGCAGGAGGCAGTGGCAAGTGGCAGGAAGCAGAAAGGCAGCTGCGGCTGTTGGTAAAACAAATAAATTGAAATTTCCCAGACCCCCTCCCTCCCCCCTTTCTATGACACCTCTGCAGCCTATAGCTTCCTTCCGCTTCTCTGTGGCAGCCTCCTTCCTTCTCTGTGGCAGCTCCCTGCGGTACTCCTTAGCATAGTTTTGGTTTCGGTTTGGAGGCTCAGGCCCTGGCAACGATAAATATTGCGGTTTATTCTCCGAAACTCCATCCTCCAACCCGAAGATAGAACCGAACCCATAACCAGATCCCCGAAATAGGGCCACGACCAGGACCCAGGCCAAGGTGTTAGGCGGAAACGGATATCCCACGACTCCATATGCCAATACTGCTGCTGCTGCTGTTGCTGCTTCTTACCACAAATTAAAATGTGGCCCCGCTTAAACTTCCCCACAAAATTTATTGTCTGTCGTCGGCAAGCCGTGATCCCTCCGAAAACTGAGGAACAAAAGCCAGAATGCCAGACATTTTAGCCACAGAAAATAGGCCGGAAATAAGTCAAATGTCGTAGGCCGTAACCAGAAACACAACAAAAATGGGGGAGTAGATCCCTAGAACAAGTTATAGATCCATAGAAAGAATTGGTATTTCCTATAACATAGTTTATTCGATTCCTTGTGGCAGAAATCTCTAATGCGACGCCAACGAGTCCCAAACGAAGCTATGAAGCCTTCTGGAAACAGAACACAGAGATTCCCAGGGTTTCCACAGCCAACAAATGCAAACAGAATAAAAGCAAAATAAATGGCGTCCAAGGATAATGCGTTGCAAATGTCGCCGACAATAAAAAGGATAATGCGACAAGTTGAAAACGAGCCAAAAGGAGCGAAGCGACCGAATGACCGCCATTTCAGCCCCGGAAAAACTTTTCTGCCGGACAACAGAACAGAGAGACAGAACGAGAGAAGAAAACACAGAGAGGACAAAAAAGTTGGAAGCATTTAATGAGTTTATTGAACCAATTGCAAAAGTTGCAAGTTTGGTAAGAGTTGCACGAGTTTCCATGGGTGGCACGAGTTGCATCGTTTGCCAGTTGCAGGCGTTTTTCCCCCAGAAGTTTCAGGAAAAATCGCTGCATCCCGTAGAAAACAGGGGCATCCCCGAAGAGAATGTATGAAAAAAGGGCATATATTCGTGGAAATACACTCTAAATGATAGTTTCCTTTCCCGATCCTAAAATAGAAGCAGAAATCTTAAGGTACAGATGCATCTATGGCCATTTTGGCCATAAAAATCATTCAATCTAAATGATTTATGGCAAATAGATAGCTATAACTCTGTTAAATATGATATGCATACCTTAAAAACTATGGAGGCCACCGACTGATTTTCTGGAGCCTCAAAGAACTTTGAGATATAATTTTTCTGCAGAATGGTCTACAAGTACCCTACAAATACTTTTTAAAGCAAATGTACCCCTGAATACCCGATTAATACCGTGTGTATAGCCTAAAATATTGGTATCTTTTAGCACCAGAAACACACACAAAAAAGTAGCATAAGAATGAATTTAATTATTTTGTTTGTGATATTTTTGTGTGATTTCCTGTGATTTTAAGAGTTAATTCAGCTTTTAGCCAAAGCTGCAATTCTTCTTGGCCATCATCCGTCTTGGCCATATCCCTCCCCTTCCCCCTCTCTCACTGTCTTTCTCTCTGGCCAGGAGCCAGCAGACAGGGTCAACATGGGGCTGCTGCTGCTGGCAAACGAAATTGCGGCAGACAGAAGTCATTTAAGGAGAATTTATGGGATTTTAACTGACATTTAAACAGTCGCCAAGGAGCAGGAGACTCGACTCGGGGAGGATCCTACTCTGTGGGAAGGATACAGAAGGAAGAAGGATGATGATGGGAGGGAGTTTTAGAGAAAGAAGGAGGAACTTGTCCAGCAAGATTAGCGACGACTGTGCAACAAAATGTTATGGACAGCCCCGGATAATGAACGACTCTCCGCCCAAGGACGAAGGACGAAGACATCTAACTGGAGAGCATGAGACATGGAGTGGGACATAGACAGAGAGCGAGAAAAATGAAATGTAATTACATTTGAAAATGACCAAATGGAAAGGCACAAAGAAAATGCAGAAAGAAAAGAAGCAGAACCCCTCCCCCAACTACCCCGTTATGCGGCGGGCGTTTGCTGGAGAAAAAATCACTGTAACATTTCCTTGTAATTAACTCCATGAAGATGTTCCCACTCGAAACAGATTGAGAGAGAAAGAGAGATAGCTGTGTCAACAGCTCGGGATTGAAGCAGCGGAAATGTGAGCCAGAAAGTTGAGAGCGTACTTAAAGTTTTTTCCAAAAGAGGTGGCTTTGCTTTGCATCGCAAGAAATGTTGCAGAGTGTAGCAATAAGTAATAAAGGCAATGCAGCTGCTTTCCCGTTTAGGAAGTACTTAAGCAAAGCCGAGGCTCGGCAGGTGAGCGTAGAGCGGCACTGGTAGTCGGAAAACGAAGCAACTGCAGCCGAAGAGTGCACACGAAGCAAATGCATCAGTGAGCTGCACACATGTGCATATGCACATTAATACAGATTACGCTTTCCTTACGCTATTGCTCTCCTGATAGAAAATACAGCTTCTGCTTGCAGTCCTCTTTCTTTTACTATTTATCTTGTGCTCCCTCTCCTGATCGAAATGTTAGCTTCATTCGGCCTGCCCTCTCCTGTCCACTCTTTAAGTATTTCTGCCGTTTGATTCAGCGCCAGCTAGTCTTTTAATCAGGACTGCGGTTAACTTCATTAATCAGAGAACATTAAAGAGGGCAGTGCCATACATTTGATAAGAGAGATTTAGTCAGGGAAGTTCCATATAGTGATACCCATTTACTCTATTTTTCTGTATTCTTAATAGTTTCTTACCTTTTACTGCACTCATCAGTCCAACTTTTTCTGAAAGACAAAATTGGAAAAGTAATCATTAGTTAAGTGAATTTTACAAGAAACAAGTTTTCATTCAAAGAAAAGTTATAGTTCTGAAGCGCAAAAGTAGTTTAAAGCTTTGAAAACTTTAAACTTTCCCAAGAAAAACCTTTTCAAAAGGCAATTTAAACATTTAACTGATAGAAATGTCACAAATTAAGCTTTTCTGCATTATGACTGAGGGATTAACTTGGATATGATAACAAACTCAATTGAGAGTGGTTTCTCTTCAGAAACTCCCATTAATAAACCATAAACTCTCTTCAAAGTCGACAACTTAATGAAAACACACGAAGAAGAGCTTCCCAAGGGGAAGAATCCCCGAAAGGAAAACTTGGCTTCGCTGTAGGAGCAGCAGCAGCAGCTGTGGCAACAATCAAAGTATTTAAGCTGCTCTGCTCGCAGAGGAGTATAGGTGGCAACCCTTAAACACACTCACATGTAACACACACACTCATACAAACGTAAGTGCATACGAATATGAGCAACAACATCCGCTAAAAGCTCTCTCTTTAAAAAAAATAACTACTGCACTTTTACAAGGATGACCTCAATTTAACCCTAACCGCCATAACCCCATCAAAAGTGTGACGGGGAGGTGTCGTTAAAAGGGGTTGTGTGGGATGTGGAGGGGTGGCATCACCGCAAAATTCAGGCCATAATTTCTTGAACTTTTACCATATTTTTGTAATTTTTCAAAAAGTTTACCAGGGAAAAGATTTCCCTTCTTTCCTTTCTCTCTGGCACACATTGATTGCTTTCATTTAATTCTTATTTTTTTGCAAACTGCACTTGTAAGTTTCTCTCGTCCTTCTTCCTTCCTCCTCCCTCCCCCTCTCTAGTGCCAGTAACAAACATCGTAGCAACAGTAATCGAAAAGTTAATTCTCCGAAAAACAAGGTAATTAGTGTTTCCAGTGGCCATAAAACCCAAGCGAATGTGCAAAAATAACGAGAAAAGTTTAAAAAGCAGCCAGCGAAAAGGAAGAGAGAGAGCGATAGAGAGAGAGAAAAAACTACGACGAAGTAGGAAAAGTGTGTGTGTGTGTGTGGCATTGTAGTGTTGCCTTGCAACTTTGAGCAAAAGCACTTGCAACTACTAGGCAGAGGAGGAAAAAACACGCCATAATGAATGGCCAACAACTCCGTGGAAGCTTCGAAGGCGACAAAATGCAAGGGAGAACTAGAGGTAAATGTAAGCCACAGGTACAGGCACAGGACCAACAGAAGGTACAGCCACAGTTACAGAAGAAAGACCGAACTGCAGCAGGAGCAGTTGTGCTGGTTCAGGGTTGCCAAGGTTACCCGTCGAATGCGGGATTGCAATAGTTTCTTTTTTCAATTTAATTTAAACAAAAACTGAAAGAAATGCCTAAAAGGGTTAGCCGTACAGAATTTTGACTGCATTTTATGATAATCTTTAAAAAAAAAAGTATGAAATATATTTCTTTAATACTATTCTATCCACTGTCAAAAACTCACTGAAAATCTGTCAAATTAATTCCCTTACATACATTCCATTTCAATCACAATGCTCACTCTTGTTTTTTCACGCTGATTGTCAACTCTGGCGCCAGATGGACGGGCAACTCTGCTTGGTTGCGGCACTCACATGCACGAGCCCTCCTCAATTAATTAATAAACAAAACTTTTGTCTTTCAAGCACTTCAAGTGCCGACACACGCATCCCACCACCCACATCCCTAGGAGAAATGGCAAGGAGAACTTTTCCTCGACAGTCGTTTGTTATGCCGAAAACTTGGAGGCCCTTCCTCTCTGGCTCTCTCTCTCTCTCTCTCTCTCTCTGTCTCTTCTATCTGGGAAGTCCCCTTTCCCTGCCGTCTTGCTCTAGTTGTGTGGCGCCTAATGACAAACATGAAGTTTTTGCCACCACATCAATCAAAAGTTTTTCATCAACGTCATCAGAGTTATCAACATGGCCGCAGGCAGTGCAGAGAGAAATACAAAAAAAACAAGATACAGCCAGAGAGACACACATACTGAAGCTGCTGCTGCTGCTGCCAACACATCGAGTGTGGGCCATGTTGACAAACAAGAACAACATTCCCCCACCCACAATCAGAGATAGAGGATGAACAAACAACAACAGATCTTAAGGAAGAAGATTATCGTAGAAAAGGTGAGCCCGAAGCGATAGATACTCTGGGATATCCATCACTCTCATGGAAGATACTCCTATAAATAGTTCTTGTATGATTTCTCCATCTTAAGAGATGATTTCTGTTTTATATAGTGATCTATGCCTATGATCTATCCAATAAATATAATGTCTCCAGCAAAAAAAAACATCTGCAAAAGATAGATGCTTTTAAAATTCCCGTCAAAATCCAATTGACACACAATTAAATCATAAATTTAATTAAAATCATAATATCCCCATGCTCTTCAGAAAGAGGGTATAATTATCAACACGGACCATCGGGGAACACGTGCGACGCGGCGCGTATACGTAATGTGCTGCTCGTGGTCGTGCCGCTAAATGTCTGCATAATTTATGAATGCCCCAGCAGCAGCATTCACCAGAGAGAGCAATGATGGCACTGCTGATGCGTTCGCACCTTAAACAAGAGAAATGGCAGCCATTAAATGTCCAGAAACAACAACAACCACGAGCAATATCTAGAGGCAGAGGAGATGCTGGAGATGGACGGGAGAAAATATCATCAGTCGACGGACCTGCTAAATAACTCAAATGAAATGCCTCGAATGCCGCACAAATCTTTTCAACTTGAGGTGAGGATGCTAGTGACTGCCTGCTACATCTATTGCATGTGTTCACTGAGAGAAATTGATTTAAGATCTCGTTTGGCAACTTATCCGAAGCATTACCTGACTATAAAATTACAGAACTCTACCTTTATTTGTATGGGAGTTATAAAAAGAAAGCTCTAACATCTCATTAAGAAGTATCACTCCGAAATATGTGATATCATGGCATCCTAGTTTTCTCTCAGTCCAATATTGATAAAACAAGGCGCACTTCATCTTCATCATCGGTCTACAGGCACAAAAAATGTAAGATGGAGAATATAGAAGAGGCAGATAAAGTGGAATAAGAAGCAGAAGAAGAGCCTTAGAAGAGAGAGCCCTCACATAATCAGCTTCATCATCAATGAGAGGTTCCAGGTGGAGGCATCAAAGAGAGGCGTAGCTTAGGTGGCAACATGGCCACACCTTTTACCCCTACAGCACGTAACCATGACAGGAATCGTGGTGGGGGAGTGGGAGAAGTATGAGATGAGGTGGGTCGCTGCCTGTCACCATCCCACATCTTCATCTTCATCTTCATCTTGCTGGTTGTTCCTTCCTTCTTGTTCCTCTTATTTGCGACAAGGACGACATCTTCATCTTTCAAATGCGTTTAATTATGTCAAAGTAGAAGAGAACCGGTTTTTTTTTCTCCTGCTGCTGCTGGTCCCGAAGGGCACACACACACACGCATATTTAACGGACAGGTGAAGAGATAGAGAAAACTTGGACTTAGATTGGGATTGGGAGAGATAGCAGAAGAAAGATGCATGTAGATTTTCATAAAGTTCGCCTGTCCACACGCACACAAACACACACATGTACATTAAAGTTCTGCTGGTTTTTTTTGGCTCCGCCCCTCAACCACGCCCACCCCTCCCACTGCTATCACTTTTTGCATTTGTTTCATTTGTACGACGTTTCCACATTAAGCTTGTGACAGTCGTGTCGTTGCTTTTGTGCATAATCGTGATGCCGTTAGCTTTAGCTTTAGCTTCTGCTCTTGCTCTTGCTCCGGCTGCTGCTCTGTCCCTTCATTTCCTTTACTTTCCTTTTCCCTCTCTCTATCACTGCCTCTATCTCTATCCCTGCTGTTCCTCTCTTTGTCCGCCTGCTTCTGCTGATGGAAATAAGCTACCAATTACTAAAGTGTTTCACTCTAAAGCCATTTCAGTTGCTCTCCCCCGCTGGGCCCTATCTCTCTCCGCTCCTGCTGATTCTCTTACCTCTGCCGCTGCTCCATTGCTCTCCCGCTGCCCACTGCTGCTGCTTCCAAGGACAAGGTACATTCCATAGAAGGTAAGGCATAGTTCCCATGAACATGCGGACTGCATTCTAATCGGAGATCGGGTCGCGCAGGTTAAAAACGAACATTAACGGTTGGTTGAAAGAATGGACTCGTGCCACACCTTCTATTAAACATACTTTTCTGCTGATTCCGCTTCATCTGCTTCTGCTCCTCCCTCTGCTGCTGGACTTGGACCTAGCTGCTGAGCATTTTGCGTTAGTCCGAGAGCTGAGAGTGAATGAACTTAAGGCAAAAGAGCAAAGAACACCCACACAGAATCAAGGAATACATGAAAAACATGGATTCATGTTCCTATTATATGCTGTACTTACATACAATACATATGTGGAAATTTATGACTCGGACTGGACTCTGCCTTAGGGTTTACTGAAATTGACTCATATTTTCATGTGACATGCAGAAAACTTGGACTGCAAACAAAATGTAAAAAGAAGAACAATGATTTTCCCAGAATTACACAAATTTTCATGGCCAAATTGACTTTAAAGGCGAATCTAAGCATCTCCTACCGGCGATCCATACTGCTTAAGCTTTTAAGCTCCACTGATCGACAAAAGTGTACCCGTGTGCTTTAATAAAAATACGTCTTATGTACATACGTTTAATGTATGTACAGTTAAAATCAAGTCTATTCGCCATCTGGCATCTTAATGATAGCCAATTCGTTTTACAATGAAAGCCAATTCCTTATACATTTCCATGGAAAAGTCACATACTCTAAGCGTTTCAGAATCTCTTCTCAACTGTAAAACTGTGTCTCTCTCTCTTTTTCTCCCACCATCTTTCGCTCTCTCTCTCTCTCTCTCTATCTGACTTTCTCAATTACCATTCAAGCGCGACACACACGCCAATCCCAATGTGCCATGTGCCACATGTCCATCATCATTTTTGCATTGCAGATTTAATTTCGTCAAAGTGGAAAAGTCAACAGAAAAGGTTTCCCCGTCGCGACGGCAGGAAGGAGACAGGTTCTCCACCAAACAGACCACGCACCAATGAATACTGACTGCCCTACCGCCGCCACACACCAAAACACTTCTCCTTCATCATTCCATCAGACTCTCTCCTCCTTCATTCCATCAGACTCCATCCATCCTCATGCATATGCGCGTGACCCACAGGATGATGGTGAAAGACAGACAACAAGACCAACAAAAACCGTAAGAAGTACAACAGGAGCAAACACATGGAAGAGCAAAAGTCGGAGTGCAGACGGAGAAAGAGGGTTGTCTCTAATGTTAATAAGAGTAACACTTCACTTGAGTCACCATTGAGATAGCACCCCCCCCCCAAACTGTTTAGGTAACCCTCTCTTCCGAGAGCCAAAACTCGAACGTAAGCTAATGACATTGGCTAACTGTTCATTTGTGTTTTCCTTTTTCTTTTGCTTTCGGGGTGTCTGAAGCACCCATCAAAGGGTTCGATGAAGAGATGAGCTCTCGTTCTCTTTCTCGCTCTAACTAACCGTACTCGTCGTCAACAGTCAAGACTCGACAGTCGACGACACGTTCCACTTGGCCGGAGGTCAATATGCTCAACGGATGGATTCTGCTTTGCCCTGTAATTATACATTTTTCTTTTGTAGTCGGGGATTCGGGCATTGGGATTTTGAGGTAAAGGTAAAGGCTGCTGCTACCATCTACCATCTCTTCCGTTTATTCCCCGAAATTAATGGAAATCTTTTAGAATTGTTCATTCCACTCTTCCGCTCCGCTTCACTGTTTCCCGTCTTCGGTTTCAGCCGCTTTTAGAGACCCAATTAGTCGCCAGCCTAACGGCCAGGGGCCCAGAACCAAACAGAACGGAGAACATAGAAATAGAGCTCACAATTTGCCTGCCATTCGAATTTAATTGACAACTGTTGTTGCTGGCTTACTTTGGGGCCTAATTGATGACTTGATGCTGCCTCTGACTCTGCCCCAAAACCTATCTACCCCTGCCCCTGACCCTGCCACACTCAAATCACTTGTTGTTTTGGTAAGCAAATAAATAAATCAAGATATAAGCAAAGAACCACTCGAGTAAGTCTCAGGAAATGGATTCTGTCCATCCATCCGTTTCGTCCCTGTCCCTGTCATCCCTGTGCTTCCATCAAGTGGTTGCCCCACGAAGAAACTTTAGCATAAACTAAGGACTGCAGCACTTCTTCTCGACTGTCGAGTGTCGAGTGTCTCGTGTGGGCAGTGCATGAATTTAATAAATGCATTTTCAACAGCACATCAGTCATGGACATCAGAGAGTCCTGGAACAAGCAGGGCAGTCCTTCCGCTCTTGATGCCCTGTAATATGTGTGTGCGTTGGAAAAAAATATACTTTTTTTTGGTGATGCAGAATTCAACAGAAGGGAACATTTAAGGAAAAACTTTTCCTAGAACCCTGTACTATAAGCCCCTTGTGAAAATAGTCGCTAGATTTCAAAGGAATTAAAATCTAGAAATCCACTAAATTCCAAATAAAAGAGCCCTAAGATTTCACTGGAACAACACCTGCATCTTAGAGAACACTTAAAAATCTCACAGATTCTGTGACATAAAAACCTATATAATGTCCAAATTCATAGCAAACCAGCAGATCCTTTTTTATAACTCTTTCAACGTCTCTTTTTGGCATGTCAATTCTTATGGGATCCACAAATGCAAAATCATAGATACCTTTGATAATTAGTTTCCTAAAAGTAAGGGATAGTCCCAAGACTCTCTTCGGCTATTCCTGATTCTGTTTTTTGAAGTGCAATGAATTCATACAACAGGCATTATCTCTGGTATTTTTCGGACACACCAAACACATGGAGATGGCACTCACATCCCAGGCAGCAGGCACCAAGCCCCAGCAGCATCAATGTCACACACGGGGGAGGATGCAGATGCACACACCCATACACACACACACCCATACACACACACAAAATGCATTTTGAATATTTATGAAAGTGCATCTCCCTCCTGATGCTGCACTCTGTTCTGCTTCTCTGTGGTTTCTATGGCCAATCGAATGCATCGTCTAATCATTATTCAAAATCATTCATTCCCCATTTCCTTGGGGATTCATGAATATGGAAAAGAGTCTTAATAACAAAGTGTTGACTGGACACACAATTGCCTTTGCTTTGCAGAGAAAACTGCCAGCAAAACTACAAGTGTACCACTCGTGTGTATCTTTTTTGAGGCAGAGACAGAGGCCAGAGGTCAAGTCTCATCCCCGTTCTGGCGGCGGCTGTTTGCATTGTTAGCAGTTCTGTTTCTGTTTCTGTGGTTCTTCTTTCTGAGAGTTTACTCAATTTATTAGAAAAGAGATCTACTTCAGAAATACGATTGAAATTTTGTAAAATGTCTAAATAGAATTTTCAACGATTTTTTTTTAAATCGTGGACAAACTAAATGAGGAAATAAAGACATTTGTGGCGTTCCATCTATCATAAATCCATAATAATCTATACAATTGATCATTCGTCGATAATAAAAAAAACGACAATATTCTATCCCAAATCGATATGAATCCATCAAAATCTGTATAAATCTAGCGTATATCGATAATGATCGATCCTAAGAGTTTTAAATCAATAAAAATCAAAAGTCTATCATCATAAATTATTTATAATTTATAATTGTATCAATATACATATATGTATATGTACATACATATATGTTATAATTTTCTTTGTCGATTTATTTTATCCCTTAAACATTTCATACTTTATTTAATCGGATTTAAAGCAACCTAAGTCTTTGTTTCACATACGATTCTTTAACCCTTCACAAGTTGATTCAAAAAAAATAAAATCCCAAAAGAATTCACACCGATTCAACCCGTTCAATAACCGTTTCGCACCCTATTTCTTCCACAGCAACCCCCTAAACACTCAAACACCCATCAAAACTTCAAATCGATACAAAAAAAAAAAAAAAAAATCAAATTAAATTTAACTAAAATCCTCAGCCTCTCCAAACACCATTTCCACATCTCGCACCACTTGATGGAGATCCATTTTCACATTTTTCAATTAAATGTTGAATGAAAATAGAAAATATAACGAAATCCGCAACGAGACAATAGATTCTGATACCGCTGCTGAATGCTGCCACTGCTGCTGCATGTTGCATGTCTTCCAATTAGATACCACCGATAGAGATAGATTTGACGGCCATACGGGGTCTTGTTTTTCAGCAGCAGAATCCAACATTTTATTCGTTTTTCGTTTTTGAAAACCATTGAACACAAAAGATTTATGGAGTAAATCAATAAATGCATTTGACAAGAGAGGGGAACGAGTGGGAAAACCGTCAGCCTTCCGCCTCTCTGCAAACAGAATGGAGAAATGGACCCCCGAAATCATTTATACTCGTACTATCCCTATGATACAATCCAGTCCTCTGTCATCCCTTTACTGGGATCTGCTGCAGTGTAGTAGTCCTCTGTAGTCCCCCTCCTCTTGTATTTCCTACTGTCCAAAAAAGAATCCAACAAACTAATTCAATCTTTGCCGCTTGTCCACGTTTATCACTGATTTTTTTGGTGACACCCCAACGCCCCGTCCCCTTCAACCATTTTCCCATCCACTGTTTTACGCCGAAACGAGAGAAAAGTCCATTTGTGTGAATTGCATTTTCATTTGTAGAGAATTTCCATGGCATTCCCCACTGGACCAAAGGAAGACACACCTCCTGGCGGCATTCACACATGTCCCTGTCTCCTGGCAGCAGGAGATTCGACTTTTCAGAGGTAGGAAAGGGGTTTGGGGATGCTTTTGGGGCATGAGGCACGTTGTCTCGTATTGCTTTGACAGTTTTTTGGCAAACTGCCAGACGGGCAGAGAGCGAGCGAGCCACTCTCAATGGAGTGCACTCATCGAAAAAAAAAAAAAACAACCAAGGAACTACAAAAGTGTACAGAATGTTGCGACTGAAAGGTACGCTCTAATGGGATTTATCAAAAGCAGTTCTATTGAAATATGTGAAATTATAGACGGAAATTACTTTTTTGGAGGCATGCTAGAAAAAGTAGGAGCAAATTCCCAAAGAAACTTTAGTTTTTAATTCTTGTTGTTGGTTTTGAGGATAATAATCATTCGATTATGATCAAGCTTTGGACACACGTAGCTCTTTTCTTCATAGAGCATTGTAGAAAACTAGAACGTTCTATGTTAAAAAAAAGAGGATCCCACAACAATTGAAAGATTTTAAATTTGGAATAAAAAATGTTAAAGAAAATTCAAAATTACAATTTTAGGATCTTTTTGATGCTAAAAGTCACCTAGTAGATAGCATGTTTCATAACTCTAGGTCCCATAGATCCAGCCCATCCCTAGGGCTATCCATAGATAATCGCTTTCTATGAACTTTCTAGGATAGACCCTCTGAATGCTACCCTGTAGCCAAAAGGGCGACAGATAAAGGCAAGGACAGGAAAGATAGATAGAGATAGGAATTGGTATAGACAGAGATAGGGATAGCCATGGAGATACGGGAGAATAGCAGAATGCGTGCGGAAAATTTAGCACGCTCTACGTGCCACAGCAGCAGCGACAAATAAAAAAACTGAAGTAAGTTTGGCAACTGGCGCTCGGCTGCAGAGAACTCGTTAGAGAAGAAAGGCAACCGTTTCCCTGGTTTCATAGGATCAGGAAGGGAAGAGGAGAGATTCCGACTCCCCAACCAAAGCCACGACAAAAAAAAAACTCAAGTTCATGGGACAGGCAGTGCGGCGGCAATGCTGCTGCCAGACTTTTGTCGCCGGAGACATCCTGTCGACAGACAATCGCCACTCTTTTTTCGGTTTGGTTTGGTTGCGGATTCAGATTTGGTTTTGGATTCGTTTTGCAGCTTAGGCCATTAGCGGACAGTCGTCGTTGTCATTCGAAAAAAGAAAAACGAGATAGCAATTGCGGTGCCACTCTGTGGATCCTCATCTATAAATTACTAATGATATAGTATTCAATATACAATTTCCTGGAAATCCTTAAAGCTTTGCCAGAGAAACAAAAGACTCCTTAAATTCCTAAGACTCCTCCATCAAAATAATTGTCAAAAAATAGACTTCCCAACCAAATCGAATATTTCTTGCAGTCCTAACATACTAATTACTCCTAAAAAATGAAGAAATAAAATATACATATATACAAAAATATATACAGGTCTTAAAGTCTTAATCTGCAACGTGTGATGTGCCGCAACAGCGTACGACCACGTAACGTGTACGCAATTTGGCCAGAAAACAATGAACGGATAAACGGGAGCCTGTAGCTGGTCTAATGAATGCCCAACTACGAGGACTATGGCCAGAACCACAGCTGGGACACAGTGTCAGTTCCCATTCTCGCTGCAGAGAAGGATGGATGGCTGATGTCCCCCACGTACCGCCTGCTTGCCCGCGTGTGGCGCCGCCACGAACCGAACGAACTTATTAATATGCAGAGCAGCCAGCAGGTGTCTTTGCTACCGTTTTATGCCACAATTTGCGCCACGTGCTGCCACTGCCGCTGCCACTACTAGTGTTGCCTCTCTCTGTGTTGGTGTTGCTGACAAGGCTTTAATAATGCTGCCACTTGGCTGCGTTTGCCTGCCTGCTACACTGTCTCATGCTGCCCCATGCTGCTGCCAGTTCTTTCAGTTCTCTCAGTTGCAGCATAAAATTAACAATTCGTAGCTCATTTTTCTGTTGTAGCATCCAGACGTTACATCTTACTCACTCCGCCAGGAGGCACGCACTGGCCGAGGCAGTGTGAGAAAAGAGAGAGAGAGTTAACGCGTGGCAGGGGGTCAACCACGGCAAATAGTATTTATAAATACAATATTCCCTCAAAGAAATTCCAACGAAATTAAAGATTCCTTGGATCCCCAAAAACGTACTTCTTTGGGATTGCTGAGGGAACTTAGGGAAATAAATGCATTTCTCGGAGCAGCGTTCTTTTTTAAACCTTAAGCGAAGCAGCATCTAGCTTTAGAATGTTTTATATTAAAGATTCTTTGGCTCTAAGGATCTTCTAGTCTACAATCAACAAAGACTCATCTGTAGATTCTAATTAAAAGAGGATCTCCCTCCTTTTCATCTGTGAACAAATTCTAAAATTCTTTTCGAAACATATATTCAAGGAATTTCACTCGACCATCCATTTTCCTGGGCTGTTTATAAGTATATAAACCTTCCCTATCTTTCCCTACTTAGTATTCCTTATACCTATCTCCCATGAACTGCTGGCTGGCTGGCTGATCGGCTTGTTAGCTGTGTCCCTGTCTCCCCACAGAGTGAGTTTTGGCAAAGGATTCACAAGGCAGCAGCCGCCTGTCAACGCAGAGTTGGGGCCACAAAACAGGACAATGGAAAGGACAGTCGGGCAGGCAACCACAGGAGAAATATCCACAAGGAAGGGACAGGCAGTTCCCTGGCATACGGAATACCTGGCCACAGGCCAAACTACTGACTGGACAGGAGGGAAGGACTCTGCATGGAGTGCACTTGCAACATGTCATAGAAGCCAGAGTCCTGCACCCAAAGGAGGAAAGGGAGGAGTAAATGATGGTAGAAATGGGGATAATATCAGTGGAGGAGCAGCACAAGAGAGAAGTCGCAGAAGGAGGACTGGCAACAATCTCTGCAATCCACAAAATTGACTACCGAACAACATGTCAAGTGATTGAAGCCGAAGCCCTGCCCTCCTTCTCATCTGCATAGAGAAAGAAGCAGGGAGAGCCCCACTCCGTTTTTGGGGCAAAGTTCTGCCTGTCAGTTGGCCTCAATGGCCAGGACTCTATGGCAGTCAGGGGCTTCTAAGGCCAATTGATGCAATTACTGGATTAAGCCATCAGCTCATCAGTTGTCGAGGAAACTAGAAATAGAAATAGAACAAGTGCAAGCTCCTCCACACAGCAGGAGTAAAGTAGATGTCCTTCTTCCATCAATTCAGAATGGATATAGAGCTCCTCGTGTCAGTTCCATGCTAAGAAATGGAGCTCCAACTGTCAGCAAAATGCAGTTGGATATGAAATGAGTGTAGAGGTTGCTCCAGATCCAATAGTAACGTTTACTAGAGCTAAAAAAAAGAATTTGGAACGTCTTTACTTCCAAAAGTGTTCTTTAAATTAGTTTCATTTTAATTTCAAAATGTTATAACATCCACAATTTAAAAGCTACAGCACTTTAATTTTATGTTTTGATAGATTCAGTAAGTATCTACCTATATTTCTATTTTAATAGGGATTCTCTTGTTCTCAGAGCTGCCAGTGTATGATTTAATTCTTTTGGGACACTTCTACCAATTATATCCATCTCTTTCTCTTTCTCTAGCTCTTTCTCCTTTTATTTCGGCCGTTCTCTTTCAACAAAATAACAAAAGCTGAAAGCTCCAGCCAAACAAATCCCAAAACAAAAAGTTTTTGCACAGATTTAACGACATTTTCATTAGGTTTTCGTTTCAACGATTCTACGATTGTTTGTGCAACACACTTTTATGAGCAACTTATGTTGCAACAGAGTAAGAGAGAGATAGAGAGAGAGCCGCCTGTCTAGCAGGCAACACTACTCCCCCTTTCGCCATCCGATTTTCTGTTGACTTTTTTCGGGTAGTCCTAACAGCTGTGTCTCTCTCTGTTCTTTTTATGGAAGAATCTCTCCCTCTCTCTCTCTCTCTTTCCCCCCTTTTTTGAAGGAGAGGCAGATATTCTGGTGGATGATTCTAAGAGGCAGTCCACGGCGAAGGCGAAGGGAAAATGTCAACGGCTACAGGAAAATGTAAAATACAAATTCCGAAAATATACTGGAGGAAATTCACGCCAAATGAATTCTGCCACGAAAGTGTCTTGTGATGCATTTAGCTGTCATTTTGTCTTAGTCGACGACTCCTCCGCACACGTTCAAAGGATGTCTGATTCGTGTTGCTGTTCCTCCTCCTGTAAAAAGAATCCTGAAATGCGGAAACGCGGAAAACCCCGAAAACCGAAGCGAAGCCACGGCAAAACGCAATGCGCGTAAAATAAACAAATTTCCGCAGACGACGACACTCCACTATGCAAACAGTAATTGGAGCAGGCAGTAGATAGGAGGAGACGTAGCAGGGCAGAAGGGGGAAAAGAAAGGACTCTGGAGGAGCAATAAATACTGGTTTCTGGTGGGAGGATGCGTTGCAAGGAGTGGCAAGTGGAAAGCCCAGGTAAAACCTAAAGTCAAAACCGAAAACTGAAACTGAAAACTGAATAAAAAATAAAAGAAACAACTTACGAGCGGATGCAAAAAGAGCCTTAACGAAGTACAAGATTCCCTGTAGTAAAAAAGGGAATGATATATGATAAGAGATAAAAGAGAGGTCGACATGTGGAATATTTCATAGGATCCTTAGAAAATTTGACATATACATATGCAGTTGAATATACAATTGAGTAATGGAATTATATGTTATGTTTTTTAAAGTGAATCATTATAAAAGTATGCTTTTAAAAGCTTTCTTATAGCATAGACGTTTCTATTCCGAGAGTTTCCAATGTTGTTTTTTTTCACAGTATCCTTCATTCTATTTGATATATCGGTGCAGATAATGATCACAGATACGAATTAGTGGAATTGGACATTCTCTAGTGAAATATTTCTGTTGAAAATATATTGAAGTGCGAAAAGTATAAGAGAGCCCCTAACTGAATAGAAATAGAAACCCCTAGATCTCATAAATTATAGGGTACACTCGACAGCGAGAAGCAGCAGCAGAAGCCGTAACTCAATGCTAACGAAGGAAGCAGCGAGGATTCCATGGAGAGGTTTCTCGCAGGATTCGCATAACGCAAGACAGAGGCAGATTGGGAAGAGGGGAGAAAAGAGGAAGAAAGTAGTGGGAGTGGGAAACGAGAGAAATGTTTCAGCAAATGCAATATTGTAATGCCGTAATGCCGTATAAAATGTATGCATATGTTTTACACAGGATACAGGATGCTGCAAACGAGACGACAACCAAAGGAGCCACAGCAGGGGGCAGGATTGGGGGAGTGGAAGGAGTGGCAGTAGCACGCGAAATACGTGGCACACGGACGTAAGGCAGGAAGTCGACGGTTTGCTGCTGCCTTCGAATGCGGAAAATTAAAGAAAACAACTGCGCGAAAATCGCATTCCTCTAGACAGGGAAAGCCGGGAAAGAGAAAGAGAGAACCGAGAGAGAGAGAGAGAGAAATGTGAATGAAAATTGAATGAGAAACAGAATTCCCCATTTTGTCTCTGGCTGTGAAATAGATCTGGTTACTCTTTCTCTCTCTCAACGGATTGCGACTCTTCTGAAGTGAACGCCCAGGAGTGGCGCTCTCCGCGTGTATCCTGGCACTCGCATGGGGGCTGAATTGAATAATCTACACAGAATTTAATCCGTTTCCTGTGTTGGAGAGAGTATCAAATAGGAATGAGAGATTACATTGGGAATAACAAGGGAATTCCATTCTTATATGGGAGAAGATTTAGATATTTTAAAATACGAAAATAACAGAGGGATAATTCCCACAAAACATGTGGTTGTAATTATTATCAAATCAAAGGGGAAAAATTATTTTAGTAAAATGTGTAAAAGTATCTCAGAGATTTCCATCTTCATTTGTCTGGCCGTCTGGGCTCCTCTACCACTCGATTAGCATAGTTTTACAGTTTTAGGTTGTCTCCTCCTCCTCCTAAAAAGAAGGAAAGAGCAAACAACAAACAGAAAGACAAACCCAAAGGAGCAAAGGAACTAACGAGACCCTTGGGGATGCATGCGTTCGCTCTCACCCAGTGATTGAGATTGCTTCAGGCCTCCTCCTTCAGGATTTTAATTAGGATAGCTTGATTGGATTTTGCACTTTTATCAGCACTGTTTTTGTCCCACCTCTCTGCCTCTTTTTTTCTCTCTCACCCTCTTTCTCTTGCCAATTTTTGTTGGCATTTGTTTGATAACAAGGCTAAAAAGGAAATAATTAATACATACAAGCAGAATAGTGTCCTCCTGCAGGTACGGGAAACCCGCTTTCGCAAATAAAATTTGGCATTGTTTAATCTGAACATTACTAGAGTGGAGGATCAATCAACCCTTTGATAGTTCTGTCAAAAGTAAGGGACACCTCTGTCAGGACAATGCCGCCACCATCATGGGGCATACTCTCGACCTCCTGGAGCAGGATCTGTGGCGTTGCTGAAATGTACTGCTATTGTGAATAAGAAGCGATTGAAGAAAAGATCAGACGAATGTCCGTCGAAAAGTGAACGGTATTGCAAACGGTGCGCACCTACATAATTGCATTCCAATATCAGAAGCGAGAGAGAGTAAGATCGGCACGCGACAAGCAAGAGATTGCATTCGGCTCTGCAGCAACCGAGCAACAGTTCTAAGCCCCAAACGATCCAAACCGGACGCTCTTAATATTCTCTCTTTCCTTGCAGTGCGCTGCTTGCCATCAGATATTGGATGCAGAAAGATGCAGAGAGATTGTTTAGAGGGAAGAGATCCCTCTGGCTCACTTAAATTCACTTAGCAATTGCATTCTAAAGCACTTAAACAGTTTTTGCCGCCAAACAGCAGCAGACTATCAACAGATGGCGCCCCAGAGTCTCGTGGTCTATCCGCAGAAGTAGAGGGCAACAGAGAGACAGAGCGGGAGAGGTAGTTTTCTCTGTACTGTAATTAATAATAATTTGCATTTGCACTATTTTGTAGTTCACAGGGTGCGGTGCAGAGTTTTAATTAAATTATGTGGCATCGCTGTCAGCGTGCGCGTAGGGGTGTGTGTGTGTGGTTGGGGGGGCGTGGCAGCAGCTACAAGATAAACCTTGCCCCGGAGAGGGGTAGAATGCAACATGCATAAATTATTAGCACTATCTGTTGTCATTGAAGAGAGGAGTGCCAGCCTTAGTTCCAGTTTCCCATCCGTTTATCTGTGTCTCCGTATCTGCGTGCTTGTTGCCCCAACAATAACAGCCGCTACGATATTGTTTTTCATTGGGGGACAGGGAAGAGAGAGCTCTGGCTCTAAGCAAAGCATCAAAAACATCGAAAACTTTCGTAAATCACTTTATTATTTCCACAGAACAGATTTGTTACTGTTTTGTAATTTGATGTAAGGTTTTGTTGTTTTTAATCGATTTGTAATCGTTGTCACAGGCGATTCAAATTGAAGGATAATCAAAGTTGATTTAATGAAAAATCCTTCTCCGTTGGGAAATGTCACAGTTGAAAGATTAAACACCACTTGGCAACACTCTCTTTGGATTGTACCAAGACTGTTGGAATTAGGAGTGTGATAGAACTTTGGTATTCGAGGGTAGAAGACGATAAAAGAGCTACTTGTGATAGTTGATTGCCCTACAACCACTTTGCATTACTTCTTTATTACTAATCAACACTTGTTTTGTGCCTTTTTTGACATACGAAAGAGATTGGCTATACAAATAACTACTTTTGATTTTCGAGAGTTTAGAAAACACTTACCAATGCAGATATTCCTCCTATCCAACACTTAAACTAAAAAAAAAATATATTTGCTTTAAACACTACTTTTTTCATTAAACGAAACTTTAAGCTCTTCAATCAATTTTTCATTCACTTTTCATCGAGTGCCATATCAAACCAATATCACGCATACGAACCGTTGACGTTGACATTGACTGTTACTCCTCCACTAAGCCCACAAACTCCATTTGCAGAGAATAGATTACCCTATATATCTCTCTCTCTCTGTCTCTTCCTCTATAAAGAGAAGGGTAGAGGTTGCAGGACTCTCGTGGCAAATGCCATTAAGAGCTTTTGACCAGAACGCGCCCGTAAATCAAGTCACTTTAATTCAATAACAAGTTCCCCAACAGAGTGGCCCCAGAGGTTCCTCCCTATATCTCTTTAGCTCCCTCTCTACCCCTCTGTATGGTGTACTCTAGTCCCCTCTCTGTCGTCTAAATTTGCAGATGTTGCCATTTCGGTTTGGGGTTTTGGGTTTTCGGGGCTCGAGAGGGCCATTGGACATTGATTTCGTTTATCTGCGATGCCAAATTATTCATTTGGACCAACAGACAGCCACACAGGGATTCACAGCACACAGCACACCCAGCACTCCTGTTCTCTCTCTCTCTGCTGTTGTCCAAGTAATTTGGCACAATTTGATTTCGAGTTTGGCCAAAAACAGTCGAAACAGTCGTCGTCAAACACCCAACTTCTGGGGAGCCTTCTGACTTTTGCCATTTTGCTAGTAGAATTTTGACTTTGATGTAATTCAAATGTTTTTCTTTTGAGGTTGTTTTGTGTTTGATGAACATTGGATACTCAGGGGTACATCCCTGCGAGAGGGCTTGTATATGTTTGTGAAGGCAAGAAGAAGAAAATGCTGTCGTATCCACAAATTCAAAGATATCTAATTTAGATCCACTGAAAATCATAAAAATCATTAAGAATTCTAATATTCCTGCTATATTTCTCTCATACTCTCAATATGTAATCATTTTCTATCAAATAGCATATAATCTATAATCTTTCTTTCTCTAAGGTTTTCTTCGTCACATTCTTGGCTCCCATTTAGAAGGTAGTCTATCCTTCGTATCTGCATTTCTCTTCATGTTTTATGGCTGTATGGATTGTTATTATTGCTATTGCTATTATTCCCCATTTACGAGAGTAATTTCCATTCGAAATAAAAACCTATTCAGCCTTGAAACAAGTTTACACAATGCTAAATAAATTAGAGGACAACAAAAGCAACCAAAGGGAGTAGAAGAGGAGAGAAAACTTTCGGGAAAACTCTCATTCAAGTGTCGAAGCATTTGTTTGGATTTATGTTTGGCATAAAGAAGTGCACCTCCCTCTCCCTCTGAAAAGTCTATGCAAATCTCACTCACTCTCTCTCTCTCTCCTCTCTCTCTCTCTCTCTCTCTCTCTCTCCAAATTAATAGCAATTATGGGTCATTGAAATAAGGAATAGGCAAGAATATAGAGAGGGGAGGGGAAAGTAAATTTCCATTTTATTTGAACATTATTTGTCGTGCATAATTATTGTTGTTATTTATTGTCGTCGTCCGAGAGAGGGAGAATCTCAGTATTTCTTACTTACTTCCTTCGCATTGAGAATGAGATTTATTGCTGGATGAATGTTTTGTCATCGTATCGCATCGCTGAATAAATAAACAATTGAATAAATCAAAAGTTTCCAGCATCATTCGCAGTAATTGAAAAGTGTGTGTGAGGAGGGGCGGGGGTGAGGAAGGGTATTGATTACAATATGATCGATACATATCACGATATGTCATCAATAATGTATTAATTCTAGCTATCGATATTTATTCATTTTGTTAAATCATAAAGGCATCGATTTCCTTTTTTATCGATCTCTAACCACCCTTACTTGATATTGATTTAATTTTGTTTCCTTCCTTTCATATTTCAACATGTTTGAAAGAATCCCAACTCCCATCGGAAACGCCACTTTAGTGGTCTATGTACTTGACTTGTGGGACACATACCGCACATACACACCACATAACTCCTACATACTCACACACTCACACACACACACACACACACTGTGCACATGTGGATTATGATTTAAGGAACCGCAGGATAGCAACAGTAGCCACAGAAGCAACAGGACTTCCCCTCACAATCTCCAAATCAAATCCCAAGCAGACGATGGATGCTGCCACAATGATTTATGGCTAATCGCACTGTCATTGCGTTTACCGCATTTCGTTTATTAGCCGCATTGCATTAAATGGCCAATAAGCGAGAATGAGCGGAAAGGGAAAGAGCGGTTGCAAAGAGCGAAATGTCGGCATGACAGCAATAAGAATTCTGACCCCAAAAGGAGGGGCACGGCACTCCCATGCATTTCCATTGCATTTTCCCCCATCCGCATATCGCATATTTCATTATCAATTTGCATTCGAATTCAATGTAGTGGCTCGGAGGGGGATTCCACAAACAGAGGGGAGGAGGGAGATGCGGGAATGTGGCCAATGGCCGAAAACCAATCGCATTTTGAAACTATTTTGGCATAGTTTGCGGGCATCATTCGAATATCGAATATTCGAAACATCAGACCATCGGACATGGGGGGAACAATGTTTCCCTCCTCTTCACATAGAAATTTGGATGCATTTTAACAGATTAGATTCGATAGCGGCACAGAGAGAGTTGAGCGGTGGGTTGAAGTGAAAGACAGAGGACAACTTTTGTATTTTTCCAAAACAGCAAAGTGTTGGCCATTTGGTCTGTTGTCCTTCTCATTGAGTGATTTTTTTTTGTGTGGGGATAAAAGTAAAGGAGATATCATTTGGCTACGGGGTACAATCTAGTCGATTTCTCTTGCTTTTGAGGGGATTCTTATCAACAAATTACGAGATTAAACCCCATACCCCCTTTCTCCTGTTAGCACACGCTGTGTCACAATCATAACAACCCACAAAAACCACACAACACATACCACATACCCTGCACCCTACCCTCTATCTCGGATCCACCCACTCTCGAGCGGACGACCCACTCTGACAATAGAAAAATCTATAGACTATTGAATTGCAAATTGCGTCTAAAGTCAAAAGAAGAACATTTTTGCAATGTAAATTAACAGCGAAAAGAGCCAGCATGAGAAGAAAAAATGGAAAGAGAAATGCCGGAACAGGCAAAGAGAGAAAGGCGCTGGCAGAGCTTGGAAACAGTGGCAGAGGAACAGCAGCAGGAAAGGAAGAGCTGCCTGGACAGCAACCACACTAGCGGGAGGACGAGGACCGCAATTATTTGCTCTTCCTTTCGCGCACCTCCCCTTCCTCCCACCCACACACACACACACACGAGGGGCGAGAGAATTCTGCTATGAAATAATCCACAACGACAAATATGCGCGCTGTTTTATGTGTCCTCCCCCCTCCCCCTCTATCAAAACCTCTACCATCCAGCCTCAACATATTCATGTACGTGTGTTGATGATGTGTGTGCGTGTTGGCCAGTTGGTTAGCCAAAGCCAAAAGCCAAGCCTCTCTCCGCACAAAAGCTGTTTTGCTCTGTATGCAAGTATTTTGTATTTTTTGAGCCAGTCGCCAGTTTCCAGCAACAACTCCTCGTAAAGCTACAACTACAACTACAATCACTGGCAAACCACATACATACACACATAAACCGGTTCAACCAAATTCCAGACAGTCGCCGCCAAAGTCAGGCAGCAGCAGCCTCTGTCGCCATCGAGCACAGACTCCAAGAAATGGTCAGAGCAGCGGCATAGAGCAGCGGAGAGGAAAACTGCGGCAGCGCAGCAGCAGCCGGCACTAAATGTCAAGCAAGTAAACGGTTGTCGGTTGATGGCAGAGAGAACTAGTTAAAGGGAAGGAGGGAGGTAGGAAGGTAAAGCAGTGCTGAGCAAAACAAAAAACAAGGAACGAAGATTAGGTTCGGGTACCGAAACTTGACATACCTTCCCTGATCGATCATTGTAATGGACTATATCGCCTGGGTGGCCTGATCCTGATCAAGAATATATATACATGTACTTTAAAGAGCTACCTTCTAAATGCTGAAAAAGTATAAACTAATCAGTAATATTGGTTGAAAGGGGTTATTCAAAGGGTATGGAAAGAGTATAAGCAGCAAAGAACTGTAGCTGCGATTAGCACAAAGAGAGAGAAAACAGCATCTTCAGCAGAAGAAATGCATACAAGAGAGCGTAATGGAAAGATCAACTAAAGAGAGAGAGAGAGAAAGAGAAACCTGTACGAAGCTGCTCTTTATGGATTAGGGTATGGGTACACACGTTTTAGGGGACGGGAAGAGAGGAATACCTAAACATAGTTTGGCAAGTGCTTTAAGTCGCTGGTCTTAATGGTGGTAGACGGGTAAGGGGACCGGATCCCAATGCCATTCTCTTACTCTTAAGCTTCCATTCCATCTTCAGTTTGGTTTTTGCCAAATCGTATTTCCATCCACGCACATGTCGCGCTAATAGAGCTTTAATGATACGTGGGAATGTTTGGAACAGACCAACTACTGTTCGCTCGCACACACACACACAGACACACATACTCCCGTATTAGTTACATAATCTTGTTTTTTCTCTCTCTCTCTCTTCAGCTTCCACCTCCTGCTACCGTTCCCCCCAGTCCTCTTTGAAAGCCGGCGACAACTTCCAAGCGAAATGGCGACGGGAGAAAATTTGTTGTAATCAATATGGAAACTGGCGGCGACGGCGACTGGCGGCGTCTGGTGGCCGCCTCAGATAACTCGCACACATCTATAGAAGAAACTATATAGAAAACCCCACCATAAATGGGAGCTCTGTGTATGCCAGTGTGTGCGTGTGTAAAACAGATTTGTGAAAAATGCGGAAAATGGCAAAAAGAAATGAAATCGATGGCTTCACAATCCACACAATCCACAGCAGGAGCTCCAGCTCCAGATTGCGTTATATTGCAAAATATAAATGTACTTTGGGATGCCTTTTAGAGGAGAAGAGAGTGAAAATGGGAGTGGGAGAATGTCTGCGAAATCTCTTCCCTGTCTTCCCCTCACTTCTGTCTCTTCTACATGCGTTAGCCATTATGATAAATCGCACCTTTTATTGCAGCATCAGCGCCTTGGTAACTGATTTATAAAGAAGGCAACCCTAACCCCGTCCTGGTCGATGGGGTTCGGGTTGGGTTTGGGTTTCGTGTTGGATTTGGATTTGGCCAAAACGGTAAATTGTTAAAGAAATAGACAAACAGAGATAGAGAGAAAGATACAAAGAGACGGAGCGGGAGCGCGAGGGAGTGTGAGAAAGAGGCGCAGGGGAAGATAAAACATGACATCATTTGACGATGACAACGTCGATGCTGTCGCTTTTCCTCTCAAATTCTTCTTGTTTTTCGTTCTTCTTCTTTCTTCGCTCTGACATGTTGCGTGGATAGAAAAAATACCATCCGTATATCTATATCCCTCCCCCTGCCCCTCACTCTACAGTGTGAATGTGTTTCTGTATGTTACTGCAATTACGAATACATATTTTTGATAGACTTGCTTAAATCCAGCAAAAATGTGATAAACGATGTGCACAAAAAAAAGCGAGGAAGAAACCCATGGGAAAACAAGGAGAGGGGTGGGGGAAACAATTTTTACAACAGAAACCAGAAAAAATATTCCACAAAGAATATAACTCATTATTGTGAGAGGGTGAGGCAATGAGATCCAGAAGGGGGCGAGTAGTATATGAAAACAAAGGAATAGAATAATAGAATATTTGATCATCAGCAGATAATCGATAAGATATTCATATTCTCATGACTAATGACGAATTTTTAAAAGGATCCCTTCCAGAAGAAAATATAATTAAAATGGGATTATAATTAAATCCAAAAAAAAACTAAATTCCCTTCAAAGCCTTATTTAAAATTAGCCACACATAGTTCGTATGTCCTCCTCTCAATTATTGTCACTCAAAATCAAATATAAAGTTCGTAAATGCAATTCCCTTGCATTTTTAACCATAGTTTTCCATCGTTACACTTTGTTGAAATTCGAGAGACATGTGAGAATTTCAAAGTTCGTTCCATGATGCATGAATGGATACCCATGCCCCCAACCAATCCACAATCTGAAAGCAAACCAACCGAAAGGGGACTGACGATTCTGTGCATCCACCGCCACTGCCGCCGCCAATTCAATATGCTACCTCAACTGTTTTTGCTGTGGCATTGCCCCATTAAACATTCATCATTTTCCAGGGCCATTCGTCATCAATGCGTGTAAAGTTAACGCCCAAAGAGGCGAGGGTGGACTGGATCGGAGGAAAGAAAAACAAGATGGACATTCTGTGGTTTCAATGATCGAAGGAAAGATACCCTGGCAGGCCTCCTTCTTATTAACCTATACTCAAAACTGATTTACTCCTTTTTTTGGTACAGGGTACACCGAAAACAGATCTGTGGAAACAAAAACAAACCGACATCCAGTCAGCAGACAAACACAGGCACAGAGCTGCTGCTCTCTTCGCCTGTCACACAAGAACACACATTTATCGAAATATTTCGCATGCTGAAGAGATATGTGTGGTGTGTTGTGCGGCAGTAAGAGCAGTATATAAAATGCATGCAAGAGAAGGTAAAAGCCAAGGCACTGTTTCGTTCTGAAGGGTGGGGGCGAGGGGGATGCAACTTGACAGTCAGACAGATAGACAGACAGACACCTGCGAATAGGGTCAATAGAGTTACGAAAGCAGTGTGAAAATAAAAAATGATAAAAAGAAAATACTGAAAAAAACAGAATCGAAAAAGCATTGGGGGTCCAATGTCACATCACAAGTTGTTTCTTTTCCTCTTCTCTCTCTCTCTCTCTCTCTCTCTCTCTCCATCTCTATCTTTCTCTTATTTGCTTTTGCGGTTAGCAGCAGCGGCAGCATCGTAGCAGCAACAGAAATCAAAGCTCCACTTTTTTTGCGCCTGACCCATTCATTACCATAAAGAGTAGGAGAGAGAGAAACGGGTTTCATGCAAGAACAAGAATATTCATGGGTGGGAAAGGGCAGGGGAAAGAGTGGGAAGGTGGAAGATGGCAGCGAAAGTGGTGCCATAGAAAGTTGATTCCAACATTGACTCGGATTCTGCTCCTCTGCTTCTGCTGCTGCTGCTGCTGCTGCATCTGTAGCTGGGTGACACAAACACAAACACAGTCTTTCAGGCGTGGAACTTTTTAATTAGATGCTAAACTGCAACAGTCATTGGAGCGCCACCTTGTTGCTCTTGTCTCTTTATCCCCCATTTACCCAAAGGAAAAGCTTCCCCTCCCTCATTAACCTGCTGATTAATAAGCAAAACTTTCAAAGGTGAGTGAGCGGCAGAGTAATTGGAAGAGTTCCTTGCTTGTCATCAGCCGGTTGCTGCTCTCAATAGGAGCCCGAACCTTTCACCCCAGTATTAACATTAACGATCAACCGAACACCTGGCGAAGGCCACATCGTGTTCATGGAGAGAAAGAAAGAGAGAAGGCGATAGAGCCTTGTAGGAATACTCCTCATTGCCCTTTTTCAAGGTGAACATAATTTCATATCTTGTCTCTTCACTCACCTCCAAAATTAGGCTTGCTCCCGTTTATTCTGTTTCTTTGCTTATCTCATTTCAAACTCTTTTCTGCTGCTCTTGCTTTCTTCCTTGGAATTGAATGTAAGTATCTAAAGAGTATCTCCCATTGCGACACTGTCCAACAAGGACCACCAGGCTGGCCTGGCCTAGCCTGGCCTGTCAGGCCCCGAAAAGATCAACTGACTTGACTGACAGTTCGCTAACTGGAGCATCAAGTCGGTGGCTGAAAAGTGCCCGTCAGGCTGGAGGAAGGGTGGCCAACAAAAAAAAAATGTGGAAAAAGTGCAGGCGAAAAAAATTTCTGAGGCCCAAGAAGAAAGTTTGAACAACATTTTTGCTGAGCAGGCACAAAGTGAACGGGACAACAAGGATACGGAAAAAAAAGTTACCAAAGAGAAAGAGTGACGAACGACGGTACAGAGAGGTGGACAGTAAAAGAGTGTGTGGGGGGGCTGTGATGGTGGGGATCAAACAATTTGCTAGTTTACACCTTGCACTCATTTAATTATATTCATGGTGCCATGCCAGTCGAAGTCCTCTCATTAGTCAGTCATCTCTCTTTACGCGCTGCCTTCCTTTCCTTTTTAGCTCTTACTCTTGCTGTCCCCTCTTATTATGGCTTGTTCTTACTCTTATTCTTACTCTCTCTCTCCTGCTGTCTGTGGATGGCAAAGTTTTGTGCAATTTCTTGAACAAGTGACCCATAAGTTTGGTCGGGAAAAGGGAAGTGCAAGCAAGAAGGAAGAAGGAAGCAAGAAGCCAGAGCATATTCCTCTTCTCTCTCCCGGACACTTCCTAATGAATACGGCTGCCCTGGGGCATGGGCCCGGGTTCGGATTCCCGATTCTGGATTCTGGTATGTGGGTCTGTACGGGGCGTCGTTTACTTAGCAAACTCGAACGGTGTTGGCGTATCCGTGGCTCTAATTGCTTTGTTAGACACGTCGTTGTGGGGCAAAATATGATGGCGGCGTTCTCACAGAGCCAAAGGGGGAAATGGGAGGAGCGGCAGAGAGTTGTTGAGAAAGTTTTTGCTTGGGAAATGCAGTTTGCATGCGAGACTTTAATTTGATCAGAAAAAGATTGGCAAGTGATATCAGAAACTGTTTCATTTCAAGTTTTTCTCAAGGTTTCAGATTTTCTCAAGGGAGAGATATTTAAGAGAGTAGAGCTCAGTCCTCTGACTTTAATCAGCCAATGGCATGAGCTGTGGCCCCAAGCAATCTTGAATACATTTTTGTGTTTATTTTCCGCTTTTCCACAAAGATCTCAAAGTAAACCTTAGCTTTTAGGGAAAAAATCTCATCTCTCACACACAACTTGTCGGTCGACCCTCGGGCATCTCCGAATACTCTGAGTATCTGACCGGATTTGCACAAGACTGAGCGCATGGCCCCCAGGCTGGCAATTATAAATACTCCTCTGCTATGGAGCCGTTTAACAGGAAAACATCACAGAACATTTGACTAATCTCCAGGACAACAGCGTCAAGGATGTGTCAACACAAGAGGAAACTTGTCCGTTGCCCATGGGCGGCGGAAGGCTGGTAGTGAGAGTGGGTCAGAGGTCACAGTTGTGCCCCCTGGCAATCTACTCGTGAAGTTCGACTTCATTTGATAACTTTAATGCAGTCCAAAGTCCACGCGAGGAGCGGCGGCAATTTGTGAAAAGTTTCTTATTGCATTACCGCCTGGCCTGACCGTTGGCTAAACTTTGTTTTACATAACTGCTCCCCAGCCCCACCCACCGCGCATTGTCACTCATAAATGTTAAACAAATTGTTGGACCTACACTTAACAGTAGCGCACACTCTTCTCTGTGTTGCACTAACTTTCTCATGACATGCCACTGAGCTGAAGAGTTGCTATCGAGTTTTTTTATGGATATCTACGTATATTTGGAGCGGAAAACAATCTAAATCCTTTAGTATCCAAAGTATCTTTAGTTCCATTACTTTCTGTAGAATTTAAGAGAAGTTTTCCATTGGATATCCTCCCTTATTTAAGAGCATTCCCACTTCAGTGTACCCCTGCATAACTTCCTCGTTTTTTTCTGTGTAATTTTAGTTGGAAAACTTGTTTGGTGTCGCTCCATGTGGTTGAAGGGAGACCGTGTCCCTCCTCTCTCCCTGGGGGCGCACTCTCCTCGCTGTGGGGCGACATGCGACATGTTGGCATACCGCTAATTGTAAGCGAAATTAGCGGTTCTTTTGTTGCCTTTGTTGTTTTTGGCTAATGAAAATTGTTTAAGCCAAGAACTTGGTGCTATTTGCTCTCCTCCCCCCCTCGCGGAAAAGAAAGGAAAAGTTTTCCATGCCCTCCATCGGAAAGAAGATGGAAATCGAGTTCAGTGAGCGATTAATCGGATTTCGTGTAATTCCAATCAGAGTTTTACTCCCGTTATGCGCATAATTAAAAGTAACTTTACTTTCGTTTCTCTCTCTCCTCCTTCGTTGTGTCGCCATATGTCCGAGTCGCCACGCCCAGGCACTTGCCTCCTCTGCCGATGCTGCTGCTGCTGCTGTTGCTGCTGCTGGAGCAGCATCTTCGACGAGAAGTGAAATTAATGGCTTTTCTATTATTTTGCACAAAGTTTTCCGAAGCGCATTTGACGTTGATTGCATTTTTTGCGCTGCCAGCAAGGCAGGACGAACATCAGGGAGAGGAGCATGGGTTAAGGGATAAAGGATAGAGCAGAGAGAGAAAGAGAGAGGGAGGGGGGAGCTTCCCAAAAAGTAGAATCACAGCTGCTGTAAAACTTGATTAAAAATTTAGTATGTGTGTATGAGGGTGGGAGGCGGAGACGAGCAATTTGCCTTCGTCCTATTTTCACCATTAAACGAAAAAGTTGAAGAGTGAAAAAGACCGGAAGAGAGAAGATTAGTGGGAAGAAATTTAAGCATTGTTTGGGTCCACTCTCATGTGAACAGTCCATCATGCGACACACACACATATGTACATACATATGTTCCACCTTCACACAAAAACACACACCCGAGCATACGTTCCACTAAGACTGTCTTTCGTTTATGGTTTGATTTATGTGCCCCTTTCTCGCTCTTGCTTCCCCCCCTGTTATGTGTAGGAGGATCAGAAATTCCGATAAGAAATTCTTTAAATTGCTTTGTGAACAAATGCAGCAGAAGATAAAAGAAAATGAGGAAATTGTATTAGTATTAATAAATGGAGCTCTTCTTTATCTTGAATCACTAACTATATCTTTTTTTGTATTATATTACTTTATACTTGTACAACAGTCGAAAAAGCTTTTGTTTTATATCCGACTTTTTAAAGGAAATGCAAGACAGGCGCAGCTTCCTTTCCACCCAAAAAAAATAGAGAGAAAGAGAGGGAGAGACGCAGCGTTAAGTTGCACAAAATGAACTTCCTTCCGAGCACTGTCTTCCTGTCGCGCCTGAATGGCCGACTTCCACACAATCCTCCTGACCCCCTTTCACCCCCCCCACAGTCTTTTCTCCTAAGCGTAACCGCCCGCCCATTTCTGGCTGTGTAGAAAATAAAACTTTTTTGGGGGCGCAATCCCAGACGGTCGAAAAACCACGAAGCCGAAAAATAAAAGCACCCAACGAGAAACCCAAACTGAAGCCGAAGGAAAACTTTAAGCTCATTTCAGCCTTTTACATATAAAGTTGTCTCGTCCGTCTGTCTATCTATCTGTCTCTCTCTGTCTCTATGTCTCTCCTTCTGCACGACGCCGCCGTCGAACAATACAAATGGCTAGGAAAAACGAACAAACGGTCCGAACTGTGGCCCAGACACGTCTCCTCCTTCTCTCTAGGGGGGCATCCAGGGGGGGGCAGAAACCAGCTAACCAGTTAATTTCCAAATTGTGAACATTACCAAAAAGTGCGATGTGTGGACGGGGTTAGAAGGGTGTAAGAGAAGGAGTGAACTATGGCAGGGAAGTGCCAGAGGTGGAGTGGCAAATAGGGGAACTAGAGATGATCATTATATAATGATCAAAGGAGTTAAAAGCTCCCGATATTTGGTATTCCGTTCCATTCCTTTTACGATAATAAATTATATTTAACAATGGAAGAAAATTCAATATTTTGCGTAGTAAAGGTTATCTATTGGATGCCAATTCTATCAATTATAAAAAGTGGTAAGATAAGTAACGCCCATACATTTTTGTGGTACACCATTTAAGGCTGAGCTGACTCCAGGATCTCTTAAAAGAGAAGCTAGCATAGAGAGTTCAAAAGCCAGCTCGAGTTCGGCCGC
Organism: Drosophila lowei; assembly: GCA_008121275.1. Classification (NCBI taxonomy): domain Eukaryota; kingdom Metazoa; phylum Arthropoda; class Insecta; order Diptera; family Drosophilidae; genus Drosophila; species Drosophila lowei. The sequence continues at coordinate 6,482,520 of CM017777.1, forward strand.
TCTCTCGTATATTGTCATTGAACGTACCCCATTTCAGGAGGAATTTTTCAATTTCTAACAACAAAATTCCTCGTGATTCACGCTACCATCTCCACGAGTCGGACAGCCGGATGGACAACGGTTCGGCTTGATTTGATACGCCGCAACTAGTTCAAAACTACACAGCGGCTGCACCACACACTACACTGCCCTACACACTACACTACGCTACGAGGAGTGGAATGGTAAATGCGCTAGGGAGTAGACCGGCTCTGGTTTTTAACTGCGGGGCAGTGGGGCTGTGGGCGGGGACGACTGGTGTTTTGGCCTGGCCAAGAACAACAAAAGCAGCAGCCGGCAGTGTTGGCCACAAAAGCCGACTGGACTGATCAGAGGAGGGCCATAGCCATAGCGTCATCATTGCCAAAGCATAAAACTTGTTTCTGTCTAAACATGGAACAGGCGGTGGAGGCACCCAGACCCCAACCTGGGCTTCTCCTCTGCCCATGGTTGCAAGCCAGTCTGAAATATCTTCCGGCTTGGGCGATGCCAGCAGCAGTAGCAACGGCAGCAGCAGCAGAAAAAAGCAACAACTGCGGCACTTTGGACGCAGTTCCGTGGACGACGGCTTGGGCAAGTTTTTCATTGTTGAAAGGTTTCCAAAAAAGAAGTAGCCCCTTTGCTTCTCCCTCTTGTTGCAGCAACGCTCCATTCGCATTTTTCCCATTGTTGGAGAAAGAGGGTCATGAGCAGGGTAGGGCTGGGGGCTAGTGGCCCCCGTTGGCATCGGCCTCGGCCTGCATTAATATTGTGATTTGGAAATTACGAAATTCTCCAGCGACGGATAAAATTGAAGCAGTCGTTGTCTGCTGTTTGGCTGTGCTGTTCCCCCTGATCTATTGTTGTTGCCCCTCTGCTGGCTGCTCTGCTGCTGAATCCGCGATAAATTTCATTTGAAAAAGTATAGTCCAACAGGGAATGTGGCGGCAAAAGAATGTGAAATGTGGGGAGGAAAATAGCAGCTGATGAAGAAAATGAGAATTCGCGGAATGCAACAAAACAAAAGAGATTTGAGGTTCTTATACACATTAATGTAACATAAAACCCTTATAGGCCGAGAGGAGCCCCGAGTGATCTTGATCTTTTTCGTTACGTTTCCTATTTCTATTTCTGATTCCACAAACAATAAAAAATCAGTGGAAACATTTCTATATAATTTATATTGCATTCTACGAAGGGAAATATGCAATCTATTGATATTTCTATACCATAATATTTTCCATAACGTTATTTTCCCCATTCCCCTTTCATTAACTGTATGTGCCTCATAATCACCCATTGCTTTTGTGGCAATAATAGCAGCAATCTCCCAAAAAACCACTCGAAAGAGAGAGACCCCTTAGCAAGAAATACCAATACGACAAGTCTCAGCCAAACTCTCAAACAAATGAAGTTCATTGCCATTGGATCGGGGGTCTTTAATGAGGTTTATGGTCCATTAAAAGATCATCAGGAGAGGAGCCGGGTGATGAATCAATTTTTTGGCAATGTAGGAGATTCCCTCGAATTTGGGTTACAGTTGTGTGCCTTCCACCTGTGCCTCTGCCTCTGCCTTCCTGCCCTACCCTTCACCCTTACACCTTCCTTCACCTGTGCAACCCAAAAGCCCACTTTCCCGCTTGACTTGCTCTCTCACACACATACACTCTTATACACTCGCACAGACAATGCAGAGCAATTCATAATTAACATAATTGAGGCACAGCACAGCCGCTGCCACCGCCGTCGCCTTTGGATGTGTTTTTTTTGTGCTTTGATGAGCAGAAAGCGATGCCCTGTTAAAGTACGACCGAGAGGGGAACAGGGGTTACAACGGTGAGGACGGCCCATAAAAATACACAACAACAATAAGTAACCCCCAGGTGTAAGGCAGAAAGAGAGAGAAAACGAAACAATATGTAATTTCTACGCAAAAATGTTTTTACATGGCCCTCCGGCAGGCAGAGAGCGGGAGGGCGTGACAGGCAACAATAGCAACAAGAAGGAGAAGATGAAGAAGAACAAAAGCAGAAAACCCAAACAACAACAAAAAATACAGGCTAGACCGAAGAATACCCTGGCAAAGCTTCGGAACTTAAAAGTAATTGCAAAGAGAAACAGAGAAAAGAAAACATGGCTTTATAGATTGTACTCTTTCTATTTTAAGAAAACTCTGTGCTATCATCTTTCTGCGTTGCAAACATTTCCATAAAATTATAATACCATCTGCAGAAAGGGTATAGCCAGGAGAAGAATGATAAAATTGACTTTGATGTACTTCAACACACTTACAGCCACACTCATAAACATGTATTTGACTTACCCACGACTCTGATGCTGCGGTGCTGCTGCTGCTTACTGCGCTTTTTCTGCTGCTGCAAAAATTCGGGGTGACGGTGACCCCAAGCCTGACTTGACGTTGATGGCCTGACCTTCGTCCGCAGCTGATGAAATGGCGACGCACAAAATGCCCGCTGCTGGAATGTGGGGCCCCACCAAGGGTCTGCTGACGTCGTGTTGCGTTTTGCTGTTATCTTTTACTTGCTCTCTTCTGTTTTATTGCTTGTTCAATGCCGGCTTTGCAGTCGCAGTCGCTGCTGCTGCTGTAGGTGCTTCGACTTCTGCTGACACAAAGGTGCTGGTGCTTTTGCTCTTTTTCGTTTTCGCACCACTAAGCTCTTTTCCTCTTCCTCGCTTTCGCACCTCCTAAGCTCCTCAAGCTACAATAAAACTGCCGTTATTCATTGACGAAATGCCCTTCGACTGACACTCGATAAAGTCAAGGCGAGAGGGGCAAGCAGGGGTACACACGCACATCACAGACACAACACCACAAAATATTTCCACAATTAAATCATTCACATTTTTATTTTGAATATTTTGCAAGCTTTTCTTGTATTGTACGTGTACGAAAATATCACGGTCAACTGGTTTTTGGTTTTGGGTTTATTAATGCTGTCATCTCCACTGTTTGCTGATGATTGGAAAAGCAAATAAACGGAGGAACGTTTTCCCGGCGGCCCGTCCATCGCGCAAAAGCAAAAGAAAATGCAGCAAACGGCACGCGACGCACGTACACAAAGCCACAGAAATGGTTTTGAGAGAGCCTGTGTGTGTGTGTGTGCATTCAATCATGGTGTTGTTGTACGAGGTGAGGAATCCACAGAGATGACTCTCACGATCACTTCAAAATGAGGTATTCCAACTCTTCGAATCTCTCTTAGTGTCTGAAGGCAGAGAAACAAAATCTAGCGTTCTCTTGAATTCCTCACCTTGTTCTAACACACTTTGGGGCTCACTCTGCTCTGGCAAAGGTCAAACGGTAAATTGAATTTCAGTTTTTCAATTTACGCTCCTCTCAATTAAATCATTAAGAGGAGGGCAAAAAGATTACGATTACGCCACCATCTAGCGCTCAAGGGTGCCCCCCTGGACAATCCCCCCCTCCATTCTGCACCGTCTGTTGCCGTCTGTTCAAGTGTGAGAGTGATTGTGCTTGTTTTTCGGTGAATTCTCAAAAATTTAATTACGCACCGAATGCAATCGAAAGCAAATTACACATATTTGCAATTGGTTTTTGGTAATTGAACGGCTCTTGAAAGTAATTAAATTGTTACTTCACACACACACACACACACACGCACACACAGTCGCGCAGAGCAGCCAAAAACCAGTCACACACACACAACCTTTGTATCGCCCTCTGCTGCGCCGACGCAACCGCGGTAGAACCACTTCTCACTCAACCTCTTTTAATCTCTGCCTTGCTTTTACCTTTTTCGCTATTTCTATTCTATTTAGCATTCGTTTTTTCACACGCTGCACGGGGAATAATCAAACAATACTTCGAAAAAGCCACTGAGAACCAACACAAACACACGCGCAAACGAGCGCCCTTCTCCATGCACTTACACACACGCGGTATTTACAACACAAAATTTTTATAAACAATGCCGCTCACCGCCGACGCAAAATTTTCAATCGACACACGGGTGCGACGGTGGCAGAGTCACGACCAGCACGCCACGAAAGCCAAACGAAGAGTCAGGCACGGCACAGACACGGCACCCACACGGGTTGGGGCTTTGGAGCTCTGCACTTGTTGCGCCCTCGCAGCTGTGTTTTGGCCACAAGGCGTTATGGTATTTACACACTGTTTGGTTTTTTTGGCATTTTTAGGGTATTTTGTTGGTATTTTTTTTGGCAAGCACTTGCTGCGCTCCAGCCAGTGCTGCCAGATTTCAGACTCAGTGCAAGCTAGATTCGAGAAAAAGATATTCCGTCGGATATTAATAGCTAGATAGATCTCTCAGCTCTGCCCACATAATTTTATCCGATTAATGAATCAATTTTCTCCTTGACTGGCTTATTTTAAATACTTGCTTTTATTGGATCTTGTCTAAAAAACGATGTGCCAGGACTCAGCTGCAATGTCCCAAGGTATATTACATGGAAGGTAAGGTGGCAATAGACCTTGCAGTGGGCCCAATCATCGATGCAGTTATTGATGCAGGAATTAAAATGCAATTATCGATGCAGGAATTAATAGTCGAAAATTGGTCCGCATTTAACCACAAGGTGGCGCCATGAACTAAGTAAATTGTTCCGAATTTAACCGCTAGGTGGGCCATGAACTAAGTAAATTGTTCTTCATTTAACCGCTAGGTGAAACGTAGTTCAGGAAACGACCGCAGCTGTCGCCACAGCCGGTAGTCTGCGTTTGTGCTACAGTCACACTGGCGCTAATTTATTGGCGCGCACTGTTATTTGAATTCAAATGATATATGGCACTTGGCATCACAACTTTAAAAAGTCAACCAAATTTAGAAAATTCCTGAAAAATCCACCCACTACTCGAAAAAATCAAAAGATTTCATAATATTTTTTGTAACAAATTCTTTATATTTGCTTGCATTTTTTATGTTTTTTTGTTTGTTATTTTTTTCGTTTTCTTTTCACTTTTTCTTTTATAAAACTTTGTTTTAAGTTGTTCTTTTTCATGTATTTTGTTTTTGTTGTTGTATCCATCCGCTGCTCTTGTATATAAATAATAATACTTATAGGCTAGGTAATATAGTAAACTTTTTGTGTTTTGTTTCGATCTTAACGCAATATAGAATCAATTTTTTGTTTTTTGCCAAAAACTGAAAAATTTTGTTTCATTAATTGATCTTGTGTGTTGTTTTTGTTTTTAGTGATTTTTCTTCTGGTTGTTTTTTTGGAATCGAAAAACTCTTTCTGGCAACAACAATTGCAACTAACAAAGCTAATGGTACATATATGCCTAAATTCTATATAATCGCAATCTCTTAGTTTTCTAACATTTGTTTTTTATATACACTTACAAAAATTTGCTAATAGTTTTGCTTGCATGTCGATCTATCTGGGGCTTTTTCTCTGCTTATTTTTTAATCATTTTCATTTACAAATTGCTCTGCTTCTGTGTGTGGAAGGGAGGGGCGAGCGGCTTTAAGGGGTATTTCAAGGGTATTCATGCACTTTCACAACCTGAGCATATTTCTTTCTCGCTCTCTCTCTCTCTCTCTCCCAATCGCACAATCCCTTCCACTATTTCACGTTTCAATACTGCTTGGAATTTCTAGTGGCGCCCCACCAGGCGCAGGAAGTGTAGGTGGTGGGAGCAGCGTGACCAGCACGCTCCTGCACCACCTGTCTTTGTCCGGATGGGGTGGGGGCGCCGCCAAACGTCGTCTACAACTGATACTAACTCCCGACCATAATGTGGGCGGGCTGCTCCAGCTCGTTCTCGTGGTGGAGCCGCGCACTGGCCACCGGCCCACTGAGCCCGCTCTTGAAGAGCTCGTCCGAAGAGAGCTTGCAGCTCGGGACCAGCTCCGTGAACTCTGACCCTAGGCCGAATTCCATGTCCAAGAATCCGTACTCCCAGGTATTGGCCCCCGCACTCACATTTGAACTGATGCTGCTCACATACGACGACGTCAGCGAGTGGGTGGCCGAGGAGATGGTCGACAAGGTGGTGAAGGTCGCTGTGGTGGAGGAGCTGCTGCTGCCGGAACTGGTGGCGCCACTGCCACTGCTGCTGCCTCCACTGGATCCCGCCTGCACAGTTGTAAAGCTCCCACTAAAGGCCAGCGTGGAACTAGAGCTGGAGGATGCTGCTCCTGCCACAGATACAGGCAATGCTGTGGGCGTGGCTGCCGCAGGGAGAATGTTAAACAAATCGTTGTTATTAAGGGGATCCAGCGCGGATTGTGAGCTCAGGCTGAGCACCGAACTCCAATTGATGGAACGCGTGGAGTCATCATCCGCATAGCCCGAATCGCTGGTGTCGCTGGTGCCAGTACTCACTGTAGGGGTCCCACTGTTGTTGTTGTTGCTGTTAGTGCAGGGAGGAGTGCTCCCATTGCTGGTGGCACTGTTCGTTTGTGGCAGGGTAAGACTGGAACTGCTGCTGGCGGCATTGGAGCTATTGCTGGTGGCGGAGGGGGAGTCGGAGGAACTGCTGCTCACAGGACTCGTGGCTACCGTTGCTGTTGGAGCGGTTGTTGCGGATGATCCTGCGGATGCTGCTGCTGCTGCTTCAGAGGAGGTAGTGGGGCAGGCGGGAAACGGTGTGGCACGTCCAGATTGCGACTCCCGGAAGGGATAATGATCGTAGGGATGCAGACTACTCCCGCTCGTTGTTGCTACTGCTGCAGATTGGGTTGACGCTGACGTATCACAGTTGTTGGCTTGCCCCTGGAATCCTGCCACTCCCACGACTCCTCCTCCCACTCCTCCCCTGTAGGCCCCCGCTGGCTGTGGCTCCAATCTTTCGTGGTATCCACCATGCTGTTGCTGTTGCTGTTGTGGTTGGAAATTGATCTGCTGGTAGTGATCCATGTTGGCCAAACGCGCACAATTCAGCACGGGGGCATACTCCAACTGTTGCTGTTGTTGTTGGGGATGTGGGTGCGGATGCAGTTGTGCCGCTGGCGGGGATTGTTGCTGTTGTTGCTGATACGCCGGATGATATTGTGCCGCTTGGGCAGCCGCTGCTGCAGCGGCTGCTGCTGCTGCCGCCGCCTGCTGATGATGCTGCTGCGCCGCCTGATGCAGCTCCTTGGCCTCCGCTTCAATCTCTCTATCGATGCGCTTGAGGGTGTTGCAGATGAGCACCGAACGGTAGAGCGATTGCTCTGATACCTGCCGGAAGCGGGAGAGCTTGAACATCGACAGATTGCGGATCTTCAGGCGCGTGTCCTTGTAGCAGCTCCTGTTTGCGCTGCACCAACCGCCGGCGCGTCCATCGCAGCACCGCTTGAGGGGCAGGCCATGCAGGGGCAGACCGGCAAACGGGGGCACTGGCGCCGTGGAGGGAGGTGGACTGCTGGGCGAGGTGGCCGACGACGGACTGGTGGCCGCTGCAGCGGCTGCCGCACTACTGCATCCCAGATCCAGGTAGGATTTCCCATTCTCCGCACAGCGGATCGTCTGCTGGGACGCCGCCGGCTGCTGTTGCGGGTACGAGGGTGCCACTCCGCTGGGACTTCCGCTCTCATAGAACTGCTGCTGACCCGCGGGAGAGGAAGGAGCTGATATTCCCGACCATTGGGGCGAGGCGAACCCTCGCGCCTGCTGTTGCTGTGGCTGCGCCTGTTGGGGCGTTGGCTGCGTCATGTGCTGGGGGCCACCGGTCCGCGAGCAATTCTGTTGCGGAAAGGGCTCCGAGTAGTAGTTGGGCTGCCGGCTGCCATATCCCGGGGCATAGCTGCTCCTCTGCTGCTGTTGTTGCACCACAGCCTGCTGATGTTGTTGCTGTTGCACTACTGCCTGCTGCTGATGCTGGAGGGGATGGGGATGGGGATGCGCTGGCAGCTGGTGCGGATGTGGATGTGGCAGTGGCACAAACGGATGGTAGCGCATGGGGCAGTAGGTGGGTATGATGGTCTCCTCCTCCTCGTAATCATCCTCAAAGTCATCATCGTCGTCGTCCAGCTCATCGGCGCTCAGGAGCGTGGTGGCCAGGGTGGAGCGTGTGGCAATGCTGCCCCATGGATCGCTCGGCACGGCCACGGCCTGCAGCTTGGAGATGCAATCCTCGGCGCCCCCACTAATCACAGAGGATGGAGTGCCAGTGACAGTGACCGAGGAGGCACCGCTCCAGGGCTCGCAGGGCACAGCAGCCACCACCTCCAGCTTGGCGATGCTGTCCTCGGGGATGGCCGCACTCGCCGTCGGTGGCAGTGGCACCTCCGACTGGCTCTTCACGCTAGTAACTTCGCTACCATTCGAGATGGTGATGATGCTGCTATCCGACTTTGACTCTGCATCCACAATGATGATGTGATTGTTGTTCGATTCAACAGTCGTCGTCGTCATCGTCTCTCCCTGTTGTTGCAAGTGCTGCTGTTGCTCCTCTAGCGATTCCAGGTAGTTGTTGTTGCTGATAGCCCATTTGTTGGCCTTGTGGGGGGGCGGGGCACAGTTGCCCGTGTAGGTGGTATTGGCATCCTTGCTGTCAAAGGTCAGCTCATGCTTCCGCTTTGTGGCGGCTGTTGCTTGAAGACCCATCGCTGAATTTACCTGCAGAAAGGAGAGACATTTTAGTTTAGAGAATTGCCGCCAAAAAATGTCAAGAAGAATCAAGACTAAAGAGTAGGGAGACTCTACTTTGTATCATAAATTTCCACGCAAGCGACAGGAGCTCCTCCTCCTCCAAAGGACACACAAAAACAACAACAAAAACTTATCAAGAAAATGGAAGCACCATTCCCCTCCCCCTGCCTTCTGTTTTTCCACCCACTCAAAGGCACAGAGACCAAGCCGCATGAAAATGAGATGGGAAAATGCCAGGCAACAAACATTCAAGCGGCAAAGTCGAGGAGTAGTCTTCCCGTTCGCCTGTCTGTCTGTCAGTCAGGATGCCACCCGGCCATGCCCTTAGCCTTCCTCCCACTCCCACTCCCAACCACCCACTCACTCTCCCATTCCTCTACCACCCACACCCAAACCCCCCTTCCTGCCTTCCCCTTGTACGCTTCACAGTGGCATTGCTCATCGGCGTTTCACTGCCTGCTACTCGACTCGAGAAATCTTCTTAAAATAAAACCCAGAGCGAACGACGGCAGAAAGAAAGAATTATAGAGAGGGTGGCGTCGGAGAGAAAGCAGTGTGGGATGATTGCCTTCGATTTTGCTTCTTCTTTCTGTTGCTGTTTCTTCCTGTTCATCTCGTCTCTCTCCCTTTCTCTCTCTCTCTCTTTCTTTCCCACACATGCAACTTCCGCACACGCAGCATTTACTGCGCGAGAGAATTTTTCAGATGCTCGTTTTGTTCTTTTCAAAACTATTTTTGGGTTTCTTTCTTGAGATTCTTTCGGATTTTTGGAACAACTTTTTTGGAATTTTCGCATCGAAGAGTTTTTCTATGGATACAAAACCCATAGGTCATTCCTTTCGGGAAAAGGATGTTTGGAAAAACTGATGAATAATGTAGGTCTTAAGTTTATTCTAAATCACCAGAAACTGGAGATATTTATTTTTGCTATGTATTGTTATGTATTTATTTTACCAATACAAGATTTATTAAGAATATAAGCTCTCCCTAACCGTTCAGATTCCAACACAGACCCAAACGATCGTAAAATATCATATGCACAATAATCGTAGCTTACGAATAATGTTTATTCTACTAAAAACTAAATTCATCGTTAATACAGTATTACAAACCTCCATTAGTTCTTCAATCAATCAAAAAATCGATCGAATCTTCCTGTAACCCTCTAGTAATACCTGTATCAACATATATCAACTTATAGTTCTTCAATCTCTCAGTTTCATTTTCCAACGTTAATCTCCACCGATCTGAGATCTCTCTGTCATTGCTAAACACTCCACTAATTTCGAAGCTGCAAGACTTTCCCCTTTTTTCAGTGTTGCCACCATTCAATTTCGGGGCAGGCAACTCTATGCAGCGAAGAACAAGCGCGGCGGCCTCGGTCTGGTCTGTCTCGTCTCCCTTTCAGTTTTTGAACATCTGTGCAGCGAACGACGGCCGGCCTTTGTGAAGAGCGGCGTCATATTTATAAGGGTTGCCATATGCTCGCATATTTTGCTGTTGCTGCCACATACTGCTGCTGTTGCAGTTGCTATTAGCATTGAGGGGGAAAATAATATAAACGGAGGACCGAGCGCATCGTCGCCACGGCAGGGCTTTACTTTGGGGTGAGTTTTCAGTTCACTTTTTCAGATATCGTCATCGTCGTCGACGTCGTCGTCGGCTGAGTCGCATGTGTTTCGCATTTTTCCTTCCCTATGACAATCTCTGGTCCCTGTCCATGCCCTTGCTGTCTTGTTTGCCTTTGCCTGCTGTCTGCCTCTGTCGCATGCCTCTGTTCCCATTCCCGTTCCCTGCCTCATCATCGCAGCATTTCATCCCTCGTTACTCGTTCGTGTGTGCAGCTGTATTTTTGGTTATTTTTGGTATAGGGGCTGGAGCAAGAGTCTCGAGTCGTCTCTCGTCTAGACACACACGCTCCATGACCGGCATGGACATGGACATGGTCTCCCTTTTGGGAACGGAACAGCGTCTTCTTTGATGCCTTTCGCTCTTTCGCTGCCATTTCCATTGTATTGTTGCCTCTGCTCTGCTCTGAGTCATGTCTTGTTCTGTGGGCTTATCATCATCAAAGGCGAGTCGAGTCGAGCTGAGTTGAGTCGTCATCATCGTGCGACATTAGTGTGTGCATGCCTCATTGTTCTGGCGACAACTGGTCGTATGTGTAATGGCCACCGATGCTAAAAGCCGAAGCACATTGCGCATACGCCGTGCGGATCGGATCCGATCGAAACGGATCTGTTTGGCTTTTTGCAAAAAAGCTGAAAAGCTCCCCCGTTTAGAGGCGCAGAGCTTTTGAAACGGGAAAACAATCATCGAAATACAACAAAAAGATAAACTTTCTACGCTAATTTTTCAGTTTTCTTTCGATTTTTGTTGAAGAGATGGAGAAATTGTTGTTGCATTTGTTGCGAGTGTTGCCATCATTATAAGCGGCCAGAGGAGCTCAAGCTACAGCTCAAGTCTGAGCCGCTGATGGTGATGATGATGATTTTAAGGCTGAATTGCCACACCAACATCACTCCCAGCTACAGCCAGTTCCAAGCAGCTAACAGCAGCAGTGGTAGCACAAAAGCCAGCCAGTCCCCAACGCAATCCCAGTCCCCACGGGGCCACAGCCAGAGCCAACGTTCGTTCGTTCGTTCGCTTTTTACCATTAAAACACAGCAGCAGCATTTTACGCTTCGCCAGCAACTCGTTTCAGCTGCTGGCACTGGCACTGCTGGCTACGAAGGAGAGATACAGATATACAGATACATTTCCGACTGCTGTAAGACGGAGACGGCGGCAACGGTCTCCGTCTCCGACTGGCTCCAAATTGACGGCCTGGCCTGTGTGTGTCTCGACTCTCGAGCTCTCGAGTCTAAAGCTCGCACGCAGCGTTGCTGTTGCTGCAGTTGTTGCTGCCACAACAACAACAGCCATGCTACCTTCAAATTCCACAATATTCAAGTTTCAGGTTATGAGCCAACCAAACGGCCAGGCAGCCAGTCAGGCCCGAACGAGCCACCGACAGTACGAAACGAACGAACGAACAGAAAGCCAACAGAAAACCTGAAAACCACAGAGCCCCACACACAGCCACAGCCAGAGTCAGAGGCAGAGCCCAGTCATCGTCGGAGGCAGCGCAACAACAACTCGACTCGAAATGTTTGCCCGAAAGCCAGAGACAACGAAACATCGTTGTCTTCGTCGTCCGCTTGGGCCGGGCACTGTGGATCAGAATTGGAACGATATTACTTGAAGTTATTTTGGAACATGAGGAATAGGGAAGTCCCAAACTATAGGCAACGCAACTTATTTCCAATCACTAAATATCTTAGATGATCTTAAAACTGAATGAAATTACACAAAATCTTTGAGAAGAAAGAAGAACAAATACTTAAATCATAGTTTTAGGAATAGAGTTAGTTATAAATAACAACATTTGGATAGATCTTCATAAATCAGAGAATCCCCAGAATTCTAAAAACACTAAATGTCAACCACTCTTTATAAATGATATGTGATAGAAAAAATCATAGAAAATTTCTTCTTTAGTTTACCCCACCACTAGAAACCATATCCATTCCACTGTACACCGTTTGGCCCACAGCACAGCACCGCCGCTCAAAAGTCGACTTCCAAGCATTAAAGTCGGTCGCTACCTCTGTGCCTCGCCGGCCTGGTCGAGTCGATTCGAGTCGTTGGGTCGGGTCTGGTCTGGTGTGGGGCTCTGGCTCTGACTCTACCGCTGACTGTGAGCCCCACTTGGAATTCTCCAACAACGTGCGATAGCAGCGAAAACGAAGCGAAGCGGGGCAACAAAAAACAAGCAACAAGATTGAAGAAGAAAAAAACCCAAGTTTCAGTTTTCGACAAAAGCCAGAGGTAGAGCTCGAACCAGAGACGGAGACAGCGGCTCCAAGACCGAACCCGAGCTGATCCGCGACTTTGGCTCCGTCGAAACGACGATCTCCAGATCCACAGCCCAGGCAGTCCGCACAAAAGCAATTTAAATGTACGATACTCGCGCCAAAGAAGAAGACGAAAAAACATGAAAAGAGCGTGCGGCGGTGGCGGCACAGAAGAAGACTACGAAGAGGAAGAGGCATAATAAAAAAGAAGCGGGGCTTAAAGTTTTCGAATAACAAAGATAGAGGGGAAGAGCTGGATGGAAGACAACGACTGCTCATCATAATAAAACGGACGGAATTGAATGGAAGACGAGCGCGAGCACCTAGCACTAGCTTGCTCTTGCTCTCTCCCTCTCTCAAAACTTTGAGTTTGAGTTGGAGATGACGACGCTAAGATATGTTGTCTCTTGGTGTTTCCCATGCTGGTGGCCGCTCTCCCACACCCACTACAATGGCTGAGTGGGAGGAAGAGAGAGACAGAGTGAGTGCCGTAGCGGCACATGATGTTTTGTGGGAAAGGAAACAAATTTTCGACCTGTAACTAGCCTAAATACGTACACTCTTGTTATGATGCAAGGTTATAAGGCAAGGATGATGGTGATGGGGGTGAGGAGGAGCTTTTATATGCGCATATTTTGCGTCGGCCATTTCATGTTGCCGCACGACGACGACCGCCACACGACTGACAGACACCGCAAAAAAAACCCGCCGAGTCGATGTCGATGTTTGGAGCCAGCCAGCCAGCCGTCGATTGCCCCGCCGAGAGGCAGAGAGGCGGGAGGCAATGGAGGCCGCGACTGGGAACAGAGAGGAGGGAAGGTACAGGAAGCAACAACGACGACGACGAAAATCAGCTGTTTTTGGCGAATTAGAGCAATTTTCAATGCGCCGTTTTTCGTATGTATTTTTTTTGTGCTGTCGAAGATTTATAAGCAGCGACGCTGGCAGAGGAGTTTTGCGTCGCAATTGGTGACATTGAAAATTTGCAAGGCACGGGATGCGGTGCGGACATCTCTCTCTTGCTCTTGCTTATGCTCTCGTACTGGTACGGTCTGGTGGTACGTGAGCATTCATGTGTGTTCCGAACAGCTGACAGCATATAGTACTCTCGTACATGTGTAAATACCCATCTCCGCTCCACCACCCTCATTCCTGAAGCGTGGGGATAAGAATGGTGGCGTCCCAGTCATGACTTTTGGTCAATGAACCGCCTCATACTTCATCTTCTCCGCGCACACAAAAACAAAAAGAAGGAGGCGCAATCAGCTGTTTGGCCTGGACGCGGACGGACAATTATATGCAAAGAGCGTTTCTTGAAATGTGAGCTCACACACACACAAATCTTATCCCCTCTTAAGCCGCTGGGCCAAGGGTCGGTCGTCTCTTGGTCCATAGCTGTCGTGTCGTATTCGAATATATTCTATCCTCTACCTAAGGTCGAGGACTAATCCTCAAAAAGGATGCAGCGCATTAGGCACGCCATTCGGTCGTTGGTTTTCGGTTTCTAGGACAGCACCACTTTCTGTAACGGCGGTCTGTTACGTCTACCTGCTCTCCCATATTCCATCTTCTACTATCCCAAGCAAGCCGATCCATCAATATGTCATTTGGACTTCCCAGACTGTAGCTGAATCCGACTGAGATTGAGAGTTTGTGTATTGCCAGTGCCTGAGGGGGGACTATGAAATGGGAATGCAATTGAGAGGAAATCAACCTGTAGGTCACTCTTGATAGCCGCAGCTAATAAGAATTCATGGAATTTCCTTGGGATGGGAGTACTTCATATTTTCGTGGGAGTTCCAGTTGTCATGAGTTGGGTTTTAAGATAGATTTTGCTATTTTACTATAGGTACAGTAAGAGCAAGATTGAGTTGTATAGGATCAGTGGATAAATTGCTATTATATTCGAATCCCCTATAAAATCCCGGAACTAACTGTTCCACTTATTGACATAGCCCTGCCCTGGCGGCTACCCAGCTGACTCTCTCGCCTCGGACTGTCAGATAAGTCTGATGAGATGAGATGCTGGTCATCATCACCTCCACTTTCACAGCCCCCAATGCCATGCGAAATTTGTTCGCTATTACCGCTGCCGTTGCTGCTGTTCGCTTATCGCGAGAGCCAAATGATAAGACAACAGCGCGCGAGAACGAATCAACCTCACCAAAAAGAATGAACACGGGCCAGGATTGCGTCAAGTGCGCGCTAATCGCTGGCTCTGAATCGGAACCAGGGCTACAATGGCGGTGGCTGGCTAAAAAACAACAGAGACAGAGCCCAGAGCCACCAACAATTGCCGTTAACAATTTTCGCTGCGAATACACTGCGCAAATTGCACGTCGCGCAGTGTACGATACAACAGAAAATTACAACAAAAAATATACCATGGAAAAAATGTATGTATATACGAGTAGTATACTGAAATGTACAGAGGCCCCCCAACAGCAAAACGAACGCTCCACTCCACCGTCCACAATTTCCCCATCCACATCCACAGTCACATCAACATCTACATCTACAGTCGCAGCCCAATGTTGCTGACTCGACTCTGAACGGTACGACGGCGTCACCGTCACCGCCAGTGTATATATACATACATCCATATATATGTACGCGAGTGTGTGTATGGAATGGGAGAGAATGCCATATAAAAATACTACAAAAGCAGCAGCAGCAGCAGCAGCAGCGAGAGCAGCAACAACTACAACTACAACGAACAGCAATGCGCAAAGCCGACGAGGCGAGATCAGAGCCGAAGCGAACGACACGAAGTACAGTCGCACAGTTAAAAATAAAGTGTGGGCCACAGGGGAGAGTTGGAGGACGGGACGGCATTCGTACAGGCAGGGAGAGCGAGAAAACCAAGGAAGGTTGGAAGGGGAAACAGAGCCAGCAAGCGAGGGTAAAACAACAAAAGCAAAGGCAGGCAGGCAGGCGGCGGCGACGTTGACGTTGGCTCTGCTGGTAAATAATGATGATGGAACCAACTCTGCCGCTGCTGCTCGTATCTGTGTGTAAATTCATGTATAAAATGGATATGTATGTATGTACACAGGGTAAGAGTTGCCATCGCTGTTATATTCGTGTTGTTGTTGCTGGTGGTGCTGCTTTTGATATCGAGGGACGTAATATCGCAACTTTTGCCGTTCAAATTGTGCGGAGCGAACGTTCGTTGGTTCGTTCCGAGACTCGACTCGACTCGAGTTTAATTTTATTGAACGTAGCAGGGAAAAAAGAGCCAGACCATGCCAACAACATCAGCCAAGACAAATAAATGACGGCGGCAGTGTTGCGTTCCGATTTTTGTAGGAAAAAAATATCTGCTGCTGTGCTTCTTTTGGGTTCGATTCATTTCGTTTCGAAAACACTTTAAAAGAAGAACAAGTAGTAACACAAGGGGTGACTGTTTTTCTACTACGTTTCGCTTAGAATGGCAAAAAATTGGTGGCTGCAGCGACAGCTTTGGTCATAGCGGGGGCTGACTGTCCACCCCAAAAACACCCTTCTGCTGCTGTGGTAGAGGTGCACAATGCAGTGCGATGGTGAATATGCCATTTCTCGGTCTGCCTTTTCTCCTCCTCGCATGCTACATTTAGCGAAGGTTGTGGTGGGATAACGGATGTTGGGGAACGCGCGTAAAATCACGTAGTTTGAATCCCAAAAAGGCAGGCAGGCGGCGCCACAAAAGACCAGCCGGTAAGGCGAATGGAGATCGTATCAAGGCTGACCATGGTAATTTCTCATGATGTTGTAAGGGAATCAGAACGTACAGTGATCCAGAAACATTATTTATGCAGTCACTCTAGCTAATTTGATTGATTTTTTTTTGAACATTTTTTATGGAACTTAAGAAGAGTCCAAAATAATATATTCTCTTTAGGCTCCCAAAAATGATCCAATTCAATCACATTCTCATCGCACAATTTTTCATGATTTAGATCTTTTCGTTTCCGCTGCCATACCATCTTAAAGCGACAGGACGAGTCCTTTAGCCAAAGTGTATATATTGTATAAGGGCAGAACGGAGAAATTGTCGTCGCTTTAACCATATCCGCCCACTGGGAGCGAGCGCCCAGCCGTGACTATGACGTTGACTCCCGGCTCCACTCCCGCGCTGCAACACACTTCGATACGCGGCCGCCCACACACACAAACACAAGCACAGACAACGACAACGCCACCCTCCTGAGCAC
The DNA here is from genome assembly GCA_008121275.1 of Drosophila lowei. Classification (NCBI taxonomy): domain Eukaryota; kingdom Metazoa; phylum Arthropoda; class Insecta; order Diptera; family Drosophilidae; genus Drosophila; species Drosophila lowei. Next base: position 6,499,207 of record CM017777.1, read on the forward strand.
CGGCTTCTGCTCCTCTTCTCCTGCTATCCCCCCATATAACATCCTGAACTGTTTATAAAATAACCTTATTTCGCACACACACACACACACCCCATGTAGATATAGCCTTGTATTGGTGTATATGTGTGTGTGTGTGTAAGCTCCATCAACGCCCAAAGAGTGGGAGGGTTTCTCTTTCCCTTAATACTCTCTCTCTCTCTCTCTCTCTCTCTGTTTCACTCTCTCACTCTTTGTGGCCCTGTCTCTCTTGTGCACTTTATGCCTGACATTATTATAATATTATGTTCTTTATAATAATGGGTTGGCAGCACTGGCAGCCGAAAACCACCTACACAGCGCACATACCACACACCCTAAGCCACCCAAAAAACCCACCACCCAACCATCTGCCACCCCCAACCACCACATCTCATCGTGGCAGCGATGTTTCGGCACGACCCTGCGCAGTGGATTCGTATTCGTGCAGTGCAGAGCCGAGCATTGGAACCGGCTTTTCTCTATCGTACGACCACTGTACGCACACCCTATTCTGCCCACACGCACATACACTCTCTGTCTCCCAAACACCCCCAGGTGGGGTGGATTTGGTGTGTGGTGAGATATGCCGTATGACGTATAAAAGCTAAAAACGTTGGGAAATATAATGAAATTGGGTGAAATGCTCTCTCTCTATCTCTCTCTCTCGGCTCTTCTCTACGCTCTGCCTCCTCCTTTGGTCTGACATAATAAAGCCTACCACCAGGATGCCTGCCTGCCTGGCTAGAGGGACGTGGATGTGGTGGGTGGTATGCGAGGGTAAAACCACTTTTCGAATTGCACGTACACCACGTGGGTGGAAGGGCAGGAGAGTACACTGCTTGTCCTGCCACTCCCCCAGTCATCCACTGCTTGTCCATCTTTCCAATGCTTCCCCTCTACATCTACTGCTTGTCCTTCCCTCCCACAGACCACCTTTATCCACAACATTGGTTATTCTCCCTCCTCTCTTCCGCTGCTGCTGATTCTTCCTCTCTTTCTACTCTTCCGCTGCTGGTCTGTGTCCTCGTTGATTGTCAAGCAGGAGAACGGCGGAAAGAAGCTTGAGGATGGACGGTGCTGCCCTGCTTGCTCCACTGCTTGGCGATTGTGAGTGAGTGCGAGAGATGTATTCGCTGCTATGCTTGCTACAACGTTGCACGATAACTTTAATTTGGCTTAATGGAAATATTCGTGCTCTCTCTCGTGCTGTTATCCTTAAGCAAGCGAACCATCCCATCCACCCACTCGTGATGCTGCTGCCACTGACCACTGGTCCGCGTGTTAAGTAGGTGACGCAACCGCAAATTTGCGGCAGGCGATTTAATAATGCTAATGCGTGCGTCCCGTGTTGCATTTGTGTGTGGAGTGGATGTGTAATGGTTGGGACTCGTCGTAGTTGCTGTTGTCTGTGAGTCACGTCATCATCTGCTGCGTCGCCGTTGTCGTCGTCGAACCATTTACGTCGTCGAGCCATTCAGCCAGCCAGCCGGTAATTCCCCGAACCCGTACCAACAGTTGCCGCAGTTGCAGTTGCAGCCACCTACCTCCTCTGGTGCAAACAAGTGCAAGTGATGCGCATTCATTGATAAGATTTTCTGCCAGCTGTCTTTGCTGCCACTGCCCCTCTCTCCGCGTATGTGTGTGTGTGCTTTGGGCATACATTAAGACCAGCCAAGTCCGCGGATGCCCCCTCTCTCACTTATAGCCATATAAGCCGGCCCATGTAGCACATGTGGCAGGTCTTTCAATCGGTCAACCATGCCATGCTGTGATCTGATCTCTGTCGCATAGTCAGAGCCATGTTTTGAGGTTTTTATTGGGTTAAGCTTTGATAAGTTCTTAAATTAAAGGTTTGTTCAACCCCCCAGATACTCAGATACTACGCTGATATGCAGCTCTTATCAGTTTTGAACTTAACCCTCGAATTGGCTTTACTGAACAATCGAAAGTAATTAAGGAAAGCCCTGAAAAATGTGCTGAGAATATATGACGATAGGCGAAATAATAATACTCCGGCATAATTGATAGGAAAGCCGGTGAGCTATGAAAGAGATTGGAGATTTGTAGCGACTATCATTGTAGATTGCTGGAAAAAGAGGAATATCTAGGTGAATATCTAGATATCTAGGTGTATGGATGATATATGAATGAATGATGGATGGATATACAGATAGAGAACCACATTAGCGATAGATAGTCGCTATGTTTAAATGTATAGTTGATGGATGAATGGGTTTTTTAATAAAGTTTGATTATTATATAGACGGTTACATATTGGATCGATTCATAGACCAGGGGCGTTCTTTAATAGATGCAAATTTAGATGGAAAATGGAAGGATGGAAGACATTCCCAACCAAAAAACTTTCTTCAAATTCTGTTTATTCCCTCTCCTCTCCCAATTCAATTCATTCAGGTGAATACCTCTCTGATGATCCCAATTCCCAGTCGCCCCTCATCCCCTTGAGTAGTTCCGTTCTTCCATTCAGTTCCGCCCTATACCTGTGTTTCAAACAACAACCTGACTCCGACTTCGACTCCCATGGCGCGACAAAAGTCGTGACTCGGACCGCAATTGCTCATGCGACCAGATCTCTTCCTTCTCTTCTTTGCTCTGCTGTATGGCATGGCTTTTGTTTACGTTTTTAGAAGAATGAAGAACCTCATGCCACAAGAAATACAAATAAAAAAATAAACTTTTTTTGGCGCGAGCCAGAATCATGGATGAATGGAAGGCAGGGCAGGGTCGTCGTCTCCCTCTCCCTCTCTCGTATCTTTTTTACTTATCATTATTTGAGCTTCTCTTTTTATGATTTTCTTTATTGAACAATTTTCGTATTCGTGTTGCACTTGACCGAAGGAGCGGGGCAACAGCAACAAGTTAAGAAGCGTGGTAAATTAAGAGACCGACCGAGCGAGAGACGATACCGTTCCGAGGAGAGGAAAAAAGGATACAGCAGATATGTATGTATAAACGACGGTTCGTGCCCCCTTGAGGCATTTCATTTTTATGGCCACCAGACATGTGTCCATGTGTGCGTATCCTGGGCTGCTGCCACTTGCCACACGAACGAACACATGCAAATGTGTGGTTGCTCTGCTGCTGCAACCAAACACAGAGCCCAAGTCGCGATTCATTCATAAAATCGAAGAGCAAAGAAAATGGGTAACAGAAGGAGGATGCTGCTCTGCTGCCACACAGCGCTGCCGCCTCTGCCTCTGTGCTGCTGTGGCTTCCTTCCGCAGTTGCTGCCACTGCCTCTGCTACCAATAACTCAAAAGGCACGCGCATTCGGGGGCAGGCGCACTTGTGTTAATGTATCTGAAAGTGAAATCACAAAAGGAGGAGGCACACGGCCACGACACACTCTCGGTCCGCGTCGTGCCCCATCCATGCCCCATGCCGGACCGGCGCCAACTTCAAACTATTTGCAAAGACAGCGGCCGAGCCTCTCCTCGGTCGCAGTGGCGGTCGCTGTCTGCGTCCGCGTCAGCGTCGCTGCTCAATTAAGTGAATTAAGTCTCGTGCCGGAATTTTGCACCACCCCAGAATATGCCCCAACGAAAACGCCAGACCAGACGAAAGAAAGGAGAAGAAGAACAAGCAGAACCACAACAACAACAGCAACAACAAAACCAACACATAACCATAAGGAACAATTAAAAGAGAAGAGCAAAAAAGGAATAAAGATACAGAGCACTGGGCGGATGGATGGGCATGACGAATATAGGAATGCCTTCGATAAGAATGTGTTATGAATAAATTAGAGGAGAGATATAGGGATTCAATGAGAGCCATGATGAATATGGAATACCTATTGAATTATAAACTATGATGCGATAATTCACGAATTTGAAAAAGCAAGATTTGAAGTAAAAATAGAATTGAAAGTAAATGGATTTAAGCGGAAATAAATTAACAGCAAATCAGGAAAACAAAGTTATAGAAGTGATCAATGAATATGGAGTGATGTCTCTAGATGCAAAAGTAAATTATGACTGAACTTATGTTAGAAGAAATGAGGTTTAGGTTAAGAAACTAAACAGTACATCAATTTGAATATTTTACAACAGAATTCAATCGTATTTTATTCCAACAAGCATACACCATGCAAAACAGATCATATCCTTTGCTGATTATAGAGGTACATACTCAGATTATAAAAGGCAGAGAGGCTTCGGATCCCCACCTCTGCCCAGACTAAGAAATGAATGCGGTGGCAGCGCTGCCGCAAACGAAAGAGAAAACGTAAACAGAGCAGTTGACGGCGACAGAGCAACGGGCGACCGACGCCAAAAAGTTTGTTGCTGTAGTGGGAGTGGTGGGGGTGAGAGAGAACACACAGGCAGAGAGTGCAGAGAGAACGAGCCAAAAAAGAGCGTTTTGTGCATGTAATTAATTAAACGAAACGGGCCCCAAAAGTCAGCTGTGTCTGCTGCTGTTACTGCTGCTGCGATGTCCAATTGTTGCATTAGACGACTCTATTGCTGCTGACTGAGGAGCACAGCAGCTTAGCCGGCAACAGCGACGTAAGCAGCGGCTATTTTGCATATTGCGAATGTATACCGATAGATGGCGCTTCATGATGCCCGGTCAGACGGGGGCTGGGGGCCATGGTCTCTGGCCCGTTGCACGTGCAACTTTTGCATTGTTTACATGTTCAATGAAAGCTGCAGTCGCAGCCGCAGCCGTGGCCATAAGCTTCGACTCAGCTTGCAACTCACTTTATCCTTTAACCAAGTCATGCCACACCACACCACCCACGCAGAGTAGCACCCACATACGCATTGCCAATAAGCGAGTTGGAGGCGGAGGCCACAAACCACATGTTGAGGCTACGACTACGCGCATTTCTAAGGCACCATCACCATGTTGCAGGTGGTGGGCATACCACCTGAATGATTCACCCAATTTCTAGGAGAAGAACATCCCCTTCCCACACACAGAAACACCTACACACACGTAGAGGTCTTATCATACTCTGAAACTGAACTTGCGGCAAGTTCAAGTTGCTGATAAAGCTCTCCAAAGAGGAGAAGGAAAGCGCTGGGTGAAACGGGAAACGAGAAACGGGATTGAAATCTCAGATATAGGAAATTAAGGTATTCCATAAGTGATTGTTAATCTTGAGATTACTATACTCCTTTCGTACCAATACCATGTAATTTTCAGATACAACCTATTTTTACGTTAAAATACTTTTGGAACAATTTTCTTTACTTAAGAAACATTTACTCCCTAAATATCTAGAGAAATATTAGACACGTAGTCCTCTGGGTAGTAGAGGACCACTATCGCAAATAGACTCATAAAAACCCTTAAACCTCACCGTGAATGTATCCCAGATGAGGTCATACTTCACCATGTACAACTAGAACATATATAATCTCTTGCAGTACCTTGTATAGATCCTATATGATATCGCATATTTCTGTCTATGTCCATTTCCACAAAGTAAAGTTACATAGAATCGTCTAAGATCTTTCTTATAGACTTCTAAACCAACTCCTCCACAAAATACACTTGGATCTCTTATAGATCATCAAAAAGACACTCACCTCTGTGCACATTTTCGGCTGGGCCGTTCTCAAGGATGAGTTAAAGTTCACAATGTTTATATCCAACGGAAGAAAACGTTAAACGGAATAAAAGTTATTTTCTTAGTAGTTTATTTCTAGATCTATCTCTAAATATCTCCCTCAAACTGTGGTTCAGTCACTGAGAGTGGGAGAATCCGTTGGCGGTCTCAAAGGGCGGCCAGCAGGTGTCCCAAGGAACAGGAGGAGTAGCACGAGTAGTTGCCTGCCGCCTGGACCAAAGCGGCAACACAGCACTGAACACCAGATGACATTTTCTTAAGAATTTTCTTCAAAGTATAAACTTTACAATGTTTTGTGTTCTTTTGTCATCCCAATCACTTTTTTTTTTTGCAGAATGCAATTTATTCAGATTTGTTGTATTTCGCGTATTTTAGTTACACATTTAATTTCTTAATAATTAATAATTATTTTTTGGAGCACTTTTTCCTCAAATTGCTATTGGGATTTTGATTTACTTTGAATTACGCGCGCTACTGGTGATGATGATATTTACGTCGTTTTTCGTATTGGAGCTCTGGCTCTGGCGGACACACGGAGCGAGCGAGCGACGTGAACCTCTGGCATTCGTGCTGAAATCACAAATAAACTGGTCGGACGTTGTTCAAGAAGCAAGCAGCAGGCAACGGCAAACCAGCACGCACTCACACAGATACTCTTTAGCGTACACACACACACGCCCAGAATCGAATACGAGTAAATGCACCCCTGTTTCGAGGCAGCTAGCAGGCAGGCAGCTAGAGCGAGATGCTAAACCATGACTCTCTCTCTTTCTCTCGACGAGCACTTATGTAAAAAGCATTGAAACTGAACGAGTTTCTGGAGAGCAGGGGAGAGCGAGCCGAGCGGCGGTGCAGAGCAGGCAGAGGAAGGGCTACGTATACAATACTGACGGCATTGCCAGATGTAACGCTAGGCAACGGCATTGCCAGCACAAATATTTCAGTGGAATAAAGGCAACGAACAGCACAACCCAGCAACCACTAACAGAAACCGAAACGATGAAACGACGACGTTGTGCAAACGGTTGTTCGCCGCCGAAAGTTGTGGGAGCGGGTGTTTATTTGAAAAGACCTCGCAGCGTTACCAGATAGCCCGATAGCCCAACAACGATTTGAAATTCGATTGGGATAACTATCAGAAGAAGAAGGGATTTTGAATACTGGTAGAGGTCTGAAGGTATTTGAAAGGTATTGAAGGTATTGAAAGATATAGGAGTGGTCTTCATAGATATGTTTCACATTTTTGTATGTCAAAAGCATTTGAATTTTAAAGGGGTATTTATAAATATGTATATATAATTGTTCTTTATAATCCTTCAAATAACTTCTGATATCTTTAGAAATCTTCAACATTTGTTAAAATTCCTCTCAACAGTAGTAATATTATGGAAAGAATATGTATACGACTTATACAACGAAATCTTAAAATATCAAAAAATAAATTACTTTTTGAAAGTAATTGATTTACCAATCAAAGATTCTAGTACAGTACGTATGTAAAATGAAAATATCGCCCAAATTCTTCCAATTTTGTCCACTATAATCACAAGAAACTCCTCGTAGCATAAGATATCAATATAATCCAAAGTTTTCCCAAAAACTTTCCCATCGAACAGCTCAACGCAACCCACTTTCCCAGTAACCGCCGTTTGCATGAGTCAATTCTCCTGCCATATGGCAACCCTGGTCGCGGCACAAATGCTGACTAACAGTCTACACACACACACCAGCACAACACAATCGCACACGTACACACAGTTTCTCATTCTCATGAGTGCAAATGCGAGTCGAGAGTGTATGTGCGATGTGCGCTGCTTGTCAGTTGGGATTTCGTGTAGTGTGTCGGGTCGGTCGTTTTCGTTTATATAAAGGTACGGTTCCACATGCGCACACATACACATAGATACAGTGTCCCACACACAGATACGAGTCTCATTTTGTGTATGTGGTGTGGTATGTGCCGAAGCGAAGGCACAGCAACAGCAACAGCAACAAAGCGAGGCACAGCACAGAGTTGCCGTCTCTCTGCCTCATCCACTGCTGCTTGGTGTTTGGTGCTTTGTGCTCAACATTTTTGTTTATTTCAGTTGCCGCCTCTCCGCTCCGTTCGTATCTGTATCTCTGATGTTGGCGCTGGCTGGCTGACTGACTGGTTGCTTGGCCTGGCCGCCGCCTGGCTCTCGTAGCTGTGGCTGTATCTGTATCTTTGTGCCTTGGTGGTGCCAGGTACTTTTGGGCCGTGTGCGCGCTCTGTGCTATTTTATGCGACGCACTGCTTGGCCTGACTGACAGCAGCCAGCCAAAGCAAAAAATGTTCTGCTGCGGCGGCGTCCGCGTTTGCGTTTTCGCCTTGAAACATTTTGCTGTTTTCGCCGCTGCCACTGCCACTGCCGATTGCCGGAGCTTATCTCTTGGCCCCAAATACAAAAAAATTGCATATGGCCACAACCAAATGCGCGCCAATTCTAATTCGAAGCGAATTTTGATTGAAGGTCAGGCGAAGCAGCAGAAGTGGCTGCGGCACAGTCCGACGCAGGCTGTGGACAAACGTTGACTGATGATTGTTGTTTAAGTCGAGAAGTCGAAAACGGAACGCAACGCAACGGGAGCAGAACCCAAAACTCAAATCAAACCAATTTCTGCCGTATCCTGCTTCGGTGCTTTAGTTACCTCTTCGTTGCCGCTGTCGTTGTCGTTTTCGTTGTCGCTGATGTCATTATTTTTGCGAACAAGGCGAGCGAAAAATCGGTGGTTTACTCAATCGAAGGGTACGCGCTGTGGCACGACATCGGGTACGTTAAGGAACGGTAGGCAAACTTAGTGCTACTAGATGCCGTTTGAGACGACGACGAGGCATGCAACTGGTAGATAGCTTTTGAATATGGGTTCGATTAATAGATACGAAAGGGAATTTTAAAGTTCTATATGCATAGGGCTTTGTGGAGATAGTACAGTCTATCACTTCTTCGGGTAGAAAGTATTACGGAACTACAATACAGATACCAAAATATGGATACTCATAAACATAATAAGGGATTTCCGAGATATACCCGAGACATACAATCTACAGAAAGGAATACTTTTAACCGTGGGATTGTGACGCTGGGGGAAACTCGTATCAGCACTAAGAACCATTAAAGGACTAACCCGTGCTTCAACCCCGCAATATTCATCCTTGGATCGTTTTATGGTCTGTTCTTGATTCCGCTTTCGTTGACATTTTCCGCAGCATACTTTTAGAGCCGATAAAGTGATTACCGATTGATCGCATTGATGATGGAATGATGCGAATGGAATGCAGAAAGAAACCAGAGCATCGTCTAGTCGGGGTTTTCCCCTCCCATCTTCTTTTCGGTTTCTGTGTTCCGCTGTTAGTTTAGTTTAATTCGTGACGAGATGCAACAATAAAAAACAAAAAATTCAGTTTCCACGTGAGAGTAAAAGCTTCGAAGCTCGGCTACTGCTCTGTTCTGCTATGCTGTCGGTTACAGCGGTGTCGCTGTCGATATCGCTGCTCTGCTGGCGATTTAAATATGTTATGATGTTGATGTTGCATGTTCCTCCTCGTCGTCGTTAACAACTGGTTTCAGTGTGGATATTCTCTCTATTTCTATTGCGTTCACTTCCGAGTTCAATGCAAGCGGCGGCGTTGCGCAACCGCCCACACGCGCTCCTCCTCTGCCTCAGCCTCTGCGCCCGCCGTTAGCCAGCTTTTCCGCCATACCAAGAGTGTGTGTGTGTGTGTGCGAGGCTGCGTCGTGCAAATATTTTGCTAGCATTCGCTATTCACACACATATGCTATGGGGCACGGCACCCCGTAAAGCTTCCATTCCCCCAGTTAGCCTATCCATCCATCCCCTTTCGACCATGTCCACCGCTGACGCTCTTGCCGGCACTCACTCTTTCACTCACTCTCGAACAACACACATGTTGCTTCGGTTTAGATTTTAGACGAGTTTTGAATGCGAATTTATGGCAATGGACAGGAGGACCAGCACAAGGACCGCCATAACAATGGCTGAGGCGGCGACATGGCGTGGCGCGGTGTGGTGGGAGATCATTTTAGCCAAAACAGGTGGCCGCTTTGCATATTCGTAGAGTCTCATGGCACTGTCGAATGTTAGGATTCCATTAGCCGGATTACGAGTGTATTCGCACTGCAAAGGGAACAGCAGGAGGAGCAGCTTACAATAAATGGGGAATTCCGTGGAAATCCGTGGATGCAGGCGTCTTAGTTTTTGATCCAGGACACACGCATACTTCCATACTTCCATAAATCATAGAACTACCAGGAAAACTGTTAGTTAAGAGAATTGCAATTGTCTTCTTTAGAAAACAATCTTAAATGGAAAACAAATGGAATTTATCCACTTAAATAATTGTTGTTAAAGGACTCTAAGAGGAAATAAAACATAACATCTTAAACATCTTCTAGTAGTAAATAGTAGCCTTTTAAATATAAAATTATTTATACTGATCTCATCGAAACAATTAAATTTCTGTTCCCACTATCTTACAAAATAAAACCCTCAGGAACCCATTCTATTATTCACTGTTAAACTTATGGAATCCCAATCATTCCTTCGAAACATTATCTGCCTTCATAAGCATCGATAGTACAAAACTTTTTTTATTGCGTTACTTTCAATGAAAGTAGGTCTATGCTTATCTGTAGAAATGGCGAACAATTTGGCAAACAAATTTGACCGGCTGATTAGTTTAAAAAAAGCGATAGATAGAAATTCATATTTAAAAAGCAATTTTAATAATAATTAAAGAAGTTATCGGTAAGAAATCTAGGAGTAGGGCGGGACTGTACTTTTAAACCAAATTAAACAAGAGAAAAGATCTATAGCCAGAGCATTAATAAATGCCTAATAAAGTTCAGGAAAGTTACATCATTGACAGAGATCCAGAACTTACATCTTCCCTTACCTTACTGTCCAGATGTTTCCATCATTCTCTCTCTTTAAAAAGCTTTTTCGAGATGAACCTTCCATTCGATTACCAATTATCGCTTGCATAATGCATATCGATCGATGGTAAACGCGCGCCACAACGAGCGCCTGCAATCAAATCTATTCCACGCCAATTATACAATCTGTCAACAGGCACCAGGACCCGGACACGGAGCAGAGCAGAGGCAGGGCGCCAACCTGCTGTGCACCTCCCGACGTCGACCCTGACCGATAGCATAGTGGCGCAAGCAGGGTAGGCACACTGATAAGGAAAGCATTCGAACAGGAAGCAACCTGCTGTCGGTGTCGCGGCTGCAGTGCAAGGAACAATCAGCAACAGAGCAAAAGCAGAATAATAACATTGGAACGGGGCTTGAACGGCAATCGAACTCATAGAGAACACGTTCCAAACGTTTCTGCACTTGTTCGAGAGCGAACACCACCAACCATCAAATCGATCCAAACCGATCCGATCCGATCCATTCATTTCCGCTTTGTTTCGCTGTTTTCGCAAGAGGTGAGCCGAAGCAGCCGCAGCAAGCAGATGAAAAGGCGACCATTCGGAACCGACGAGTGGGAAACTTTTGCACCTGATTGCCTTGAAAACCGAGCAAAAAAAAACCCCCAAGTCGAAACGAAATCTACGGCGAAATACGGCGACCAGAGATCTCGCGGCGGATAGGATCGTTCGTTCTCAGTGATGATGACTTCCTACTCCGGCCTCAGTCTACCTAGTCTCAGCTGACGACAAGTTTTCGAAAATTCAATTGCTGTTGGTTGTCGCCGCCTGAAAATTGCAGAGAAATTCCTTTGGCTTAATTAGCCTCTTTCGTTCGGGGCGAGGCGAAAATATTTTCAAATGAGAAACGCACCAAGAAAGCGGCACAACAGTAACAAAAGCCAGTGAGAGAGAGAGAGAGAGAGAAAGAAGCGAAGAGAGTGGTAGAGCAGTAAAGCGGGGAAAAAACAACTCTGAGCTCTGGCTCAGAGAAGAGCAGAGCACAAATGAAACCAGTTTTAGTTCATTTCGTTTCGTTTCGTTCATTAATTCAAAATTTCCATTTGAAACTTTTTTTGCTGCTGCCTTCGGCTTCTTCTCTCCGCTCAACCGCTGCTGCTGCTGCTGTGCTGTCGTTTCTCATCCCTCCACCACCTCGCTTCCCTTGCCAACGTCATCCTCATAATCAGAGTTTTAACATTTTATGTACAGTGCTCACAGTGAACACTCGCTAAGAGTCTCAGATTTGTCGACCCAACACAAGTTATTTCTACCACTGAGGCTGCACTGTATTTACACAGAACAGTCCTACCCTCCCCCATACACACAGTCACATAACAGAAAGAGAAGAGCGAAACACGAAGCGAGCTCGTTTCTGTTCGTTGGCTCGGTTTTTCGTTGCTCGCTTCTCTCCCACAATCGCAATGTTTGACTCACACTGCTTCGCCGTCGACCGCGCGCTGTTATATACACATAACCTACAAAAATACATAGCTCTGGCTGTGGCTCTGGCTCTTGCTCTGGGACGGGTACGAGTGTACATATGTATGCATCATCTGTATCTATGTGCGTCGCATCGTGTGCGCTGTCAGAGGCAAATGGCTTGATGGCTGTAGCGTTGGGAATGGGTGGGAGGGAGGGTAGCGGTGCGAGGGGTTGCGTTGCAGGCTGGCTGGCAGACAGGCGGCATAACATCAGCAGAGGCAGCAGCAGCAAAAGCAACAACAACGACGCCAACGTCGACGTAGTATCGAGTTTTATATGTATGTACATGCGCTGACGCTGTCACGGCCTCTGCCCGTTTCCTCTCTCTGCTCCGCACCGTTCACCTCACCCTTGTTCGCTTCGTTCATTCCCTTCCTCTCTCTCCCTGCCCTTCCCTTATCCTACTGATTCTCGTTTCGTTTCGTTCGCTTGCCTGCCCGCCTGCCAACCCAGCCGACTCGACTGTCTGTTCGTTCGTCCGTCCGTCCCACCCGTCTAAATGCGGGACGGGACTGTGGGACGACGCGTCCGTCGTATGTGGGAACGAAATAATACCTATAAAAAAATTCTTTTTCCCTCGGTTTTTTGCCCCAGCTCTGGCTCTGGTCTTGCTATGGCCTGGCTCTTGGGCTGCCTTGGGTACGGAGCGACAACGAAAAAGAGAAAGACTTGTGGGTAGAAAACCAACAAAGTAAGACTATAAAGTACGTCGACTGCGGGTGGAGTGTGGAGTGGCATGCCATGGAGGGCCCGGACTGGCAATGGTGGTACTGGGGCTGGGGCCGAGGCAAAAAAAATTTAAGATGCTTTTGCTGAAGCGGAGCGAACCGGCGCTGGATGTAAGATCTGTTGGGGCTTGGTGCTTGGGAGCTCTGTCTCTGTCTCCGGCTCTCTGTTAGAAACATGTTGAAATGAAATTGCTGAACGGCAAACGACGACGAGTTGAGTGTCAGGTCGGACCGGCCCCAGCCACGGGAAAAAGAGGCCCCTGCGTAATGGTCGCTCGCCGTCGATGCTGCTGCTGCTGCTGCTGCTGCTGCGGGGGTGGGCAAATGTTTGGCAGAATTTTTGTATTAAAATTTTATGAGAGTGTGCTGTGGAGGAGGTTAGGTTGTTCGCTCGCTGGTCGGTCTGGTTCGTTCGTTCTCTTAGCCGCCGCATCAGAGAAACTTTGAACATGTTCGGATGGTCTGCCTGGTGCTGGTGCCGACGCAACTCTGTTGTTGTGCTAGTTACTCGAAATATCACTAAAAACAAGAAAGGAACAACGTATTTTTGGAGAACGAAGCTTTAGATACCCTAGGAGATGATCTACCTATATGATAGATTCATTCGATTTGGAGGAAACACATGAAACGCAATATGGCTCAATCTTCTACTTTTGGTATCACAAAAAAAGCATTTTAAAAGATCTGCTTAAAATATGAATACCCTCTTTAAAGAGTATGGAAAAAAGACCCGCTGCAGGTTCGGCGGCTACGTTGTTGGATTTCGTTGTGGATGTGTGTGGATGGTGATGTGAATGTGGAACGCCAGGCCGAAACAGAGCGAACGGAATGAATATGATGATGCCAGTGGCAGAGCCAGGGACGGAGATGAAGACCCGAAACCGCGACAGACACGGAGATGTTGGATGTCGATGAAGAGGCAAATTCGGATTCGGGCCCCAAGACTAGAGCGACCAGCTGTTGGCCTTGTGCTCTCCTCCTCCGTTATTGTTGTTGTTTTTATATCTTGTTGCTTTTAGCTGGCATTATTTTTGGAGACTAGCAAGCTCGCTCCTCTCGCCCCACCATACCCCATCCGCATCGAATGTGAATGTGGATGATGACTCGTCTCCCGATGCGACTGAGTAAAACTTATCCAAACAACAACAAAGGCATTAATAATGCCTGTGTTCGCGGCGCGGCGTAGCGGTGGCTATTTTTGCTCGTGCCGCTTTTTGGAGGAGGAATTGCGATATTGGAATGATCATCAGATCTGTATTCTCGTACTCGTATCGTATCTGCTGGGGCCACCACTCGATAATCATTGATAACTGAAATCAGGTGCAGCTGATGATGAATATTGCTGCGGTCTCTATTGGTTTACTTGTAATGATTATTCTTTTATTGGGGATACGTTTTTGGGTCACTATCAGTTCTGGGAACACAGAAATAGATTTCTGCATTTGCATGGGATTAGGTTGGTAGAATGTTCGCTCTGTGGATAAACCATCCTATGAGGATATGTAAATCTTCAATAGCAGATCTTGAAGAAATATACACATAAGTTATCGTAGTGGTCTCACAGAAGCGGGAATTGAATGGAGGTGTGATATCAGTATCACAAAACCAGTTTTCCAATAGAGTCAATTATTTATGGACTGCAGCTTGACTACAAATTGAGTCATCGTAATAGAGTTATGGAATACTCTAAGAACTGTTTCAAAATTTCATCTAGAATACCATATTTATAAGAAAAAGATTTAAGAACGATTTAAAGAACGTTAGTACACAAGATCTGGGGCCTTGAAAGTATGCAATAAAATGGAAAATCGGTTGAAAGAACGGTTTCCAAGAAGTACTGAACATCTTTGATTTGTAAATATGGATGTTAAAAACAAAATAAGACCAAGCACGATAAAAATATGATTTAGTTAGATAAATTATTTTATTGATCTACAAACATGAACTGAATTGTTAAGAAAGAGAACATATTAAATATAAAATACAATAAATATCTGAAACCTATGGATGTTTACTTCTGTAAATTCTTTAGCATTCAATTTGTTCTTTGAGTTCCAATGGATCCCTTCGTGATTGTCTCCAATTTCATCGTCACTCTCCTAATGCCAGCTTCAATTTCCGAAAGCTTGCATTCCTACGACCATGCTCCTAGAATACCCCTTCCCTGCCCTCTTGTACACCTGTTCACTCTGTTAGCCCTGGCCAATTTCCATTGCCTGTCCGGGTCGTCCCTGTCGGATTAGACTTTGGCCATAGCCAAAAGCTGGTTAGGTTCTATTCTGTTCTGTTCGGTGCATTTCGGTTAGGTTGGGTTCGTTGGGGATGCAACTCCAATGCTGTTGCTGCAGCTCCCTCTCAGATGAGGTCGTTTTTATGATTTTACAGTTGCCACAGAAAGGGAGGTGTGCCCCCATCCACATCCGCCCACTTTGGCTAGAGAGGCTGTAGATGCGGCTTTGGCTTTGTACTGGCTCCGTGTCCGCGCCACTCGAAGGAAGAAATGCGATTGAGGTTATAATGGATTTTGACAGTCGAAGTTGTGTCTCGACGACACCAGCGCGGCGTCGCTGCAGCAGCACAGTTGCAGTTTCCCCCTCGACGTGTGTATATGTTGCTATTGCAGTATTGCTTTATTCCTTTTACGCTTATTAGTTTAATTTGCTTCTCCCGCTGCTCCTGTTGCTGTTTCTTTTTCTTATGGCATGCAACATGCTGGCAGTCCAGGCAGCAGTGGTGGGGGCTAGCTAGCGCACGCTCTTCAAACAAGTTCGAATTCGCGACGCGGTTGCAAGGTGCACACGGCGCTGCCTGGCCTGGGATTTGCATATATGCAAAACAGTTAGCCACAGCGGAGAGCTGCATCCCAGCGCACCGCAGCAGCCAGCCGAAAATCTCAGACAGACCCGCACTCACACATGTTGCATACGACTTTAATTTATGCCGTTTGTTTGCTCGCTCCCTCTCCCACACGCTCAAACACACACTTGCTCTGTGCGCTGGCTCTCTTTGAGCGCCTTTTGTACAGCGTTTACCGTTAAAGCTATCAATGTCATCGCTGACAGACAGACGGACAGGTAGCGCCGCTACTTACTCGCTCGCACTTACTTACTCAGCCTGTCTGTCTATCTCGGTCGAAGGGGGTAGGAAGTTGAAGGTCGTTCATTCTCCCCTTCTCCCTCTCGTTCACACTCATATTTATTTATTACTTTTTATGTTGTTTTAATGACGACTACGACGACGACGTCTGGTGCTCTACTTCATCCGCTCTGCTCATGCTCTGCTTCTGCCT
The DNA here is from genome assembly GCA_008121275.1 of Drosophila lowei. Lineage (NCBI taxonomy): Eukaryota > Metazoa > Arthropoda > Insecta > Diptera > Drosophilidae > Drosophila > Drosophila lowei. The sequence goes on from CM017777.1 coordinate 6,515,283, forward strand.
TCGAATCACTAACTATTGGCATCTCTTTTGCTCTCGCTCTCGTTTATTTTCGGGTTATTAAACCAACCGCAGAAACAGCTCTGCTCAGACTCTGCCTCTGCTATGCCCCTTCTTCTCTCAACGACCACTTGCAGTTTTTTGAATTGTTGATTAATTTTATTGCTTTTCTGTAATAATAAATTCGTTTTTTTCTCCGTTTCTGTTTTGATCACTTGCTTCGCTACACGTGACTCTCTGTCCTCTTCTGCTGCGCTGCCTTTACTTTGGAAAATGTCTGGGACTGCGCTGTCGCCGCCGGCAGCGACTGCACTGCTCTGCCGTCTATAATTTATTAATTCTGCTCAGAACGTCGCCTTTTTTGTTTTGTTACGCCTGTTCGTACTACCAAGTTCCCCTTCCCACCACCAGCGACCTTTAAAGGGTTCTCGTGAGAGCAGGAGGGGGACTGTTTGTGTTGGAAGTTGGGACCACAGCTGCTGTAGATCTCAGCGCCAAACAAATTGCAGATTATTCTCGGTGTGATAGTGCTGCTGCAGGTAAATCAACTCTTGAGAGAGGGAATTTAGCCATATATGCGTTAGGAGCAACGGGATTCATTCACCTCTAAAATTACGCCCAAGAACCACTCGAGTTTTGCAGTTAACCGTTGTTAACCATTAACAATGCAATCCAATCCGCTCGAGAGGTCTCGCCCATTTGCATGCTCTCGCGATCTCATTTGGCTCATGCATTGCACAGACAGCCAGCCTCTAATTGAAGTCACACTTTCGCTCTCGTTCACTCACTCTCCCTCTCTGGCCCACTCATTGACTCGTTTCATTCCCATTTTATTGTCATTTATTAGGCGGCCGATCATTGCGTTCGACGTCGCTATCGCTGTCGCTGCCGATGCTGTCACTTGTGTTTGACAATTTGAATGGGTTTTCTCACGCCAGGCAGTGCTGCTTACGGCGGCGCCGCTTTGTCTTTCATTCATGTTTGAGACCGCCTCTATATCCGCCTCTTTCTGCCACGCTGATTGCTTGGCTGACCTGCTTCGTTCTCGTTTTTTTATTCCCCTTCGTTCATATATTTATTTAGCTAATAATATCATTCCAATCGGTATTATTTATGATACCCGGCCGGCATATCGACCCTACCCCAACCCTAATCCAGATGTGCTTTGTTTTTCGATCGCTATGTAAATGATGGGGAGATGATTTTTTTATATTGCTTTTATTGCCATTTCTCAACTAATCGTCGTGGCGTGGGTTGATAGTGAAAAGTTTTTGGTGCCATGAATGATTCGTAAACATCAATGGAATAGCCAGAAACAGCTGACTCAATCGGTTTGTTTGTTCGGCTTTCCATTCATTCATTCCGTTCTCTTTATCTTATGTGTTCTACAAATAAGAGGAATCTTCATAACCATTCACTGGTTTTTTTATGCTGGCTTAGAACTCTCTCCATTACTCAATTACATTGAAAAGTGCGCAACCATATGGGAGCTGGCTGTCCTCTCAAAGAGCTTCCACTGTTTCCCCAATAGCTTTATTAGCAATTCAATCTCTTTTCCTTTTCCTTTTTGTTCCGCTGTTTCGCAGGCGCAACATGAAAAGGATTGTGCGACCCCAAAGCCCCATCAACCCTTTTGATTATGTTAAATGCCTAAAAAAATAATCTCAGTCTCCGCTTCCTCCACCGTTTCCTCCTTCATCAACTCAAAAGTAGCGGCATTTTTCTATGTAAAGCTTTTCGTGTGTGTTTCTCTTGATTAGAAACTGCAAAGCAAAACAAAAACCGGAAAAAGGGTTTTTTTATTGCTCTCCGTCCCGTAGGTGTGTATGTCTGTCGGTGTAGGTGAGTATGTCTCTCTTTACTTCTTAACTTTCGGCGATTCTCTTTTGTTGTTTTTTGTATTATTATTATTGTCGCCGGCTTTGCTCTGCCCTCTGCTGACGTCGCCGTCGAAAGCTTTTAGCATTTTAAATTGACGTTTATTATGCGCTGCTGCTACTACTTGCGTCGCCGTTTTGCCTGTTTTATTATTTTTTTTATATTTTGGTTGTGTGTGTGTCTCCTTGGCGCTGCCTTGGCCTCTGCTTGGTCTGACGCTGGCTGCGCGGCAACGTTTCTTTAGTTTGTTTTGGTTTTTAATTTAATCGTTTTTGTGCCCTCTTCCCCCTGCCAGCACACTCTTGCTCTTGATACTCCTGCTCTCTCTCTCTCTCTATCTCTTGTTGTTTTTGTAGTTGTCGTTAAATGTGCTCAGCACGTGCTGTCCGCCGTCGCTGCTTCTAGCTCTGCTACTGCCTCTGCCTCTGGCCTGACCGGCCTCCTCCTCACTCCCTAGTTTTGTTGTTGCTGTTGCCCTTTTGTGTCTGCTCTTTGATGCTTATTAGCGAGTGCCATTCATTCACTCACTCCTCTCGCATTCATTCATTCATGACGTTGCCTGCTGCCGTCGCTTAGAAACAAGTGGCCAATAAATTATGGCCAGCCACAAGAGTCGGGAGCAGAGCAGGAGCATAGGAAAGCTGGCGTCAGTGCTAAAGCGGAAGTGCCAGGGTATGTTAAATAAAGGAAAGGCAGTGCAGTACGCCTGAGGAAGATTTAGAGTCCTGATCTCTTGCACTGTGTTGCCGTCTCTTGAATATACTCTGCTGCAAAACAGATCAAAACCAGAGAAAGAGCAGGAGGATGGCCATTAATATTGCCGATTGAAAGGCGGCGTAATGGTGAATACACATAAAACCGTTATATTAAATGCGGGTCGCAAAAAAGGGGTTTGTCCGACAGCACTGCCTCCGTTTCTGCCACAACAGTGCGGCTGCGGCTTTTTCTGCTGCCACTTCTGTACGTCTCTCTGTGTGTGTCAGCTTTTTTATGATACGAAAAACTGACCTAAGGTATGTGCCGGCAAAGAGGCATTTAATTTGCATGGGGAACGAGGCCGAGACCCGAACCGATAATGAAAATCAGTTCTGCCTCCCTCCTCCACCCACCCGTTTCTCTTCAGCAACCACCAAAGGAAAGGTTCTGAAGGTGAGAAAGGGACCACGAGACGACCATTGGTAAGCGCAAGTCATGATGCTATTATTATACAACCGTTTGGACGTTTGGTACGTCACTGTGTCAAGGACAAGTGCGATTCTTTAAATGTATGGGTGTGCAAGTGTGTGAACTGTATTTATTGTTGATTTACAGTTTTACGACCGCTGCCGCTGCTGCTGCTCTTGCAGTTCAATCATTTATGTGAAATGAGTGGAAGAGAGAGTCGAAACTTATTACTTCTCAACAGTTTGAAGTGGAATTTGGTGGATCATGTGTGAAGCTAAGAACTGACTGCTTCTGAGCTGAGGATCCACAAGTGAAGCACTATTGAAACTGTGTATCCATAAGAGGAACCAGAAGCAAAGGAGCTAAAGGAGCTGGACTTGGGAAAGATCTGGTTGGAGCCACTCAAATATATCTGAAACCTTTCCTGTATTTTTTTTGCTTCCACACTCCGCACAAAATCCTGAAATCCTGTTGCCCTTAACCTGTCCCACCTTTCACATCGAAAATCTTTCATATTTAAATCCATTTGTGCGGAAAATTTGATCAAAGTGGGAATATACATATTTCCGGAAGAGAGAGAGAATAAGGAGGAGTGAGAATGAGGCCACTTGAGGCAATTGTGGGTCAAGTTTATTTCAATAAATTCCTGTCGTTTATTTTTTTTGGGCAGAAAACTTCGAAACGACCGAAATGCCGCCTGCAGAGGAATCTTAAATGCCAATGCACTTTACACACCCCCCAAACGAGGCAGGCACACTACCCACCAACACTACCCATTGACAACACTTGCAAACCACCCTCCGCCATATGGTCCACCCACCTACTTGTGCCCACTCTTCGCCCCCGTTTGATGCATATGACATTTTTGCAGTTTTTGTTTTGCTCGCCGGCTTCTACAATGCCTCCTCCTCCCAGACCCCCGCTGCTGTGCCACACGCCTCTCCCATTCCTTTAGCTAGCACATCATCACAAAAACTTTCATTTAATTGCTGAGAGCAACAAAAAAAGCAACAAAAGAAAAGAAGGAAAGAAAACAAAAAGAGAGAGAGGAAAAGCACATTTGGTGTTGTTGGCTTTTGTTTACTTTACTTCGGAAGAGGGGGACTGGGGAGAGGTGAACGATGAGTGAGCAGTGCAACATCGGAGAATAGAAATCGAAGCGGAATCGGTTAAAGTGGCGTGTGGGGGTGTATGACGTGCTGTGCGTGCCGTGCCTACTACGAGTACCGTAACGTACCCATATCCGTGCCCCCACATGGATGATGCGTGTGTGTCTCGACAGAGACCAGCACCGACCACCAGTGCCCGCACCTCTCTGCGAGCCGTTGACGCTCTTTCCTTTTCGCCCATTTCCATTGATTCGAATTCGGCTCTCTCAATTAAATGGCTTTTCAATTGGGTTTTGCCGGTAAACGGTAAATGGCAAACGAGGCGCACAAAACATAACGGAGGAGGATAGCAAGAAACTCGAGAATCAAAACAAAGAAAACGATTATTTACGTCAAAAATAAAACGGAAAGAAAAATTAAGAGAAATCAATAAATGGTATGGCATTATCATTGACTGAAGAGAGGTTGAGCACACTGCTCATACATGTCTGTCATACGAAAACTGAATGGAACAAAAAATAAAAAAGTAGTACATAGGGGATATCAAGGAATGTTTGAGGACTTCGTCAAACCAAAATGGAACACGCGAAAAACAACGTCATAATTGATCAAGATCAGGGATAGTTCAAACCTGTTTGATAGTCCATCTTCAAACCAAAGCATACTAGGACACAACACAAAATTTCAATGGTAGACGATTTTTTCAGCGTGGCTTTGTAAATTTAATAAGTTGTCTTTGGTAAAAGCATAGACGATGATCAATGGATATATTTGTAGAAAGGGGTTGCCTAAGTTAAACGGAAGCCAAACCGATCAGGAGGCAACAAGGAGGGATATGGATAAAAGGCGTGGAAGGGCAATGTTATCCTTCAGGCAATCATACCTACTTGTCTTGTTTCAAAGGACAGGGCACAGCAAAGACTGTAGAGGTAGACTGAAGAGGCTCAAGGTTAGAATCAAGACCTCCATTGATACCTCTTCACAACAGAGACTAACAGAAGACTAAACTAAACGAAGCACAGATAGAAAATGTATGGAAAAGGAAAGGTAATGTGTAACGGCCCACGTATTTGATTGAAAAAGAATGATATTCAGACAACACTAAATGATCACCTTGAACACAATCAGGGTTTGTATTTGTTATATACATAGTATAACCTTTATCTATTGATCTACTCACATTGGCCTCAGTCCACATCTTCATTGCATTGCCTGCTGCCTGCAGGATTGCTCTTTGGAGGTAAGCTCTCGGGTTTAACAATTTAATCGATGATTTAATAGTTTTGGCGCCTTTTTTCTGTTACTGAATGATTAGTTCTAGCCCCAGCTCCACATGTTGCCGGAGTGAGAGGCAAGTGTTTACAGAATAAGATATTAATTCAGTTTTCGCACAAAAATATCACACACTTTTTTCGATTTGTTTTGGTTTTCTTGCTGGTTATTTTCCTTGCTTCTAACGGTTTTGCTTTTCCTCCAGTTGGGAGATTTACGTAGTTTTTGCTCGGGCTCTGTGGCTATGGCCGCGCGCCGATGGCGTCGTCGTCGCTGGTCGCTGGCGTCTTGTTGTGCGAAGTGCAGAGTTCGTACTGAATGGACGGGGCGCTTTTGGCCAGGCCAGCACTGGCTGATGATGGCGGAGCGGAGCCAGCCCCCGGCCAGGGTTGCCAGAGCTCGCAAGCCGAGTGGAGCAACTCGTTCGACTCCGACTCGTCGTCGCCGCCTGGCAGCCCTGCCACGTGCGCATGTTCTTTGTTGTTGCTGGTGCTGCTGCTGGCGCGCTCTGAGTTTTCCGTTTTGTATTTTCAGTTGCGCTGTGGAAAGCCGCCAGGCCAGAACATGCCAGGCGAAAGCCACAAAACCCCAAACCCTACTTAAAGGGGGGCGGTAGCCAACTCCCTACAGCTCCTTGGGCAGGCAGGCACCGTTCCTGGCATTACCTCCCACTTCCTCCCTCCCATCGACAGTTGAACTATTTTAGTGCCAGAAAAACAAAGGCAGCAGCAGCCCCACCGACACCGACTCCGACTGCGACTCGATTGGGGATTATGTCGCTGTTAGTGTCGTTTGCTCGTTTGATAAAGTCGATAATTGCGAATGCCGCCCAACGGTCTCTAATCGATGGGCAGTCTGCATATCGATAGGTTTTGATTAGAGTTTAGAATGGTAAATAGGGGGGAAAAGGTGAGAGTAGGTTATACTTTTGGTATAGGAATGATCCGTTCTTTGGTATACGAAAGAGTTTGTGGAGCTCTGATAATCTATATGATAAGCTTCTACAATAGGAAAATATTATGCTATGTAAAATAATTTGCTCCAGATAGGGGAGGATCCATAATTTGAATCTGTTAATAGCAGATTATCATAATCTTAATATGTGAGACGGATATTTTACAAGGATTTATTGATATTATCTATGCATAACTTGAGTTTAGAAAGATTTTATATTGATACAAGGCTATACATATATGTATATATATATAAATACAGTATCTGATCGATGTATTTAAATATATGTTTGAAGTACTATATGTACTACGAATTTAAATATAAAACCTTATTAAATACGTAGATGAACATAAAATACTATAAATGATATGTATAGTGTAAGAGCAATCGATCGTTTCTATAATTATCCATATCAAATGAATTATAAAATCAGAGTCAAGACAATAAAAGATAATGGGTTGGCTTTTGATCATGCCTTTTGGTTCCCCAGGGCTCCCAGATAAAGCTCCCACCCAAGGCTCTCTCCGCACACCTGATCTTGCGAATACGAGCAATTATACACAGCAGCAGCTGCAGCAGCAGCAGCAGCAGCAGCAGCAGCAGCAGCAGCAGCGGCAGCAGCGGCAGGTGCTGAAATGAAACGGCATTCATCCGCTGTGGCAGAGGCACCACATAGCCGAACGACCTTTTGCTGACTGATAAAATTGGGGTGGCAGGTGGGTGGCTGTTGGGCTTTAGATTGGAGTGGAGTTTGTGGCTGGCGCCGTCGTCGGCTTAGGCATCCTCCATGTACACTCAAACACACACACACACTTGCACACGCATACATAAAGCTTTACCCCACATGCCCTCCCCTGACCCATGGAATGACTGCTGATTGCTTTGCTTGCTTGATGGCATTGCACACACACACTCAACCGAAGTTTATATATATGTCTTTGCCTGTGTATGTGTCTATGTACTACTATAGAGACAGAATGAGCGAGAGAGTGAGAGAAAGATTGCTGGGTGGCTCTGTTTTGCACACGACTCCCACACTCCCACTCGCACACAGTCCTCCCAAACCGAACACCGAAAGCCGAAGTTACTGAGAGCTTCGTGTTTGAGTTGGGACTTGTTCGCTGTCGCTGTTGTTGTTGTTGTCAGCCAAGGCAACGGCGACGGCGACGGTGGCCAAAAGCTAGAGTCCGGCCTGGCTCTGCCGCTCCCAATGCTGCCAATACTTTAGCCTCTTCTGCTGCTGCTGCGGCGGCGACTCTTTTTGGGGCAGGCAAACCTGGTCCAAAGCCCAGGCCAGGCCAAACAACCGTCGACGGATGACGACGTTTTCCGACTAACAACGGACGCGCATTTTCCACCATTTCGAGGCAAAGAGCGCATTGAAAATTGTGCGACGCAGCGCAGCGTCGCAAATGGTTACAGGGGTGCTGTACCCTAAAGGGGGTGCTGGGGGGGAGCATTGCTGGGTTGAAAGAGGCTCTGTTAAAGCTCTAACGATGTTGCCCCGCTCTGTGGCGGCATTCATTGTTCGCCTTCGAGCGCCAAGCTTTGAAAATACCAGTTTGTGGATACTCTAAACAGAGTGGGGCATGCCGAACCGCAAATGCTTGAAAGGTGAAAATTTTAGAAGCCTTGGAGAGTAGGAGTATATGCCAGATAGTCCCATTAGCTGCCTATGCATATAGTTTTCATGAGTATAACCAAAGACAATATAATAGTAAGAGTCTGAACGCCGCAAACATCGTACACGATTTTTGTAGGATGGATTTTGTGATGGCTCCTGGCTCTCTTTAAATTTGTGCTATTTCATTGGAAGCATCCTCCAAAAACAAGTCTTTCTGAAGATTGCTCCTTAAAATTCTTTAAAATTGCATCAAAATCGTATGAGGGAATGCCTGTTCAAGGGTATCTAAGCCTTCGTTTCCCCCAAAAACCTATTCTACCTCTCCTTCCTTTGCTCTTATGGTTGCGTATTCTTTTAACGTGTGTGTGCGTGCGTGCTGCCTTGCTGATTTGTGCGCAAAACTTTACAACATCGCGTAGAAGCGGCAGAGGAGCAGCACAGAGCATCGTCCAAAGCAGCATCCCAAGCAGAATCAGAAGCAGCAACAACAACGATGTGGGATTCAGCCACATTAACGAGACTCGGCAGCGACAGCAGCGTCACCGTCACCGCCGCCACATCGCCATCGCTGCCTGGTATAGTCGTCGTCGTAGCCATCGTTGTTGTCGTGGTTATTGCCGCTGCTGCCGCCAGTTGGGGCTCTGCTTTGTCTACGGAAAGGTCGAAGACGGAGTCTGCGGTCTGTCTCCAGTCGGGAGTCTGGCCCAGGGCCTAAGGGGGATACCAGAATGGGAGTTGCGGGTTCCTCTGCAGTCGCCTTTGGCATTGTCCAAAAAAATTTGAGTTCAAATGTTCATTGCCATTAGGGGGAAAGGATAGAGGGCTAGAGTTCTATTAGATGGCGGAGACTTTTGAAAACTGGAACTTATCCATCAATTTGGGGAGACGGAGAGGCACTGGCTAGAGTTAGAAACTATTGATACCTGATCAACCTCATAGCATTATGGTTAGGAGATAGATAAATATATGGATATATAGATAGATGGAAATATGTTTCTATTTAGAACGAGGGAGAACGTTGTGAGGATAGAGGATAGAGGGTATGGCTCCCCTCCGCCAGAGGGCACACACTGCACGATAAGAGTGTGTATAAAGCAGAGAGAATGAGTTTCGTAGCCACAGCAGTTTCATTTGTTCCTTCTGGTTATAATAATAATCCAGTCTTACCTAGATTTAATAATCTGGTAGCTCATGCTCTATAATTCTGCGTTTATAGTTTCCTCGTCTCTTCAAAATTGTGGAGTCCACAGATTTTCGTTTTTTGTGGGGCCGGAAAGGGACGGGGTGAAAATTTTAAATACACTTGAAACAGTGTGATATCACAGAAGTCTGAATATCACAGGAGTACATAATTTGGCTATATATCGACTTGGCTCTGGATGCTGATCAAGAATAGATATGCTTTAAAGGGTCGGAAACGCTTCCTTCTGAGTGTAGCACACATCCACTCTCACCACAAGTCTAATATACCCCTATACTCACTTTGAGTATCGGGTATAAAAGGCCTAGAAAACCTTATGATAGATCGTAGAAAACTTCTGCGAGGAATAACCAGAGAAGATTTTCCCCAGAGATCTTTCACCCTCTGGTCAATCCATGACTCCCCAGCTCTAACCCTCTGGTAACTCTCTCTAACCCCCCCTTTGGTATTAAATCCAACTTTAACAATGAAAAATATGCAACTTTAATAATTCTGTGCTTCTAATAAAATTCTCTTGATTGCCCGAAATGTTAATCATTTATTGATATTTCATTTCTGCCACAGGCCTTTCTACGCGCTTCTCATGCTCCGACTGCCCATATAGCACGACTCTTTCCCACCCACTCTTTCTCTCTGGCTACCTATCTCTCTCTCTTTCTCTTGCTGTGTGGGTCGGTCGGGGGCATGGTTTGAGTGCTCGCTTTGATGATTTTGTTTTCGAGGCTTATCTACCCCCACCGACCGGCCCAGTACAGTATGTATTGCCTCTGGATAAACCACTCTCTTTAATCCCCTCCTGATGTTGACGTAGAAGTATCATCTTTTCTTATGATTTTCGGGAGATCTTGGGAAAATGTTACCTTAGGATTCAGAGGAGCCTCAGTCATTAGTGAGAGCTTTCACTGTATATGACATCGCTAAAACACACACACACACAGGCACTTGCTCGCAGGCACATATATACTCACGCGTGCATGCATGCTATACTCTCGGATATGTACATATGCATCCACACACACTCCAGGCATATACACATGGTACACACATACATACATGTCTAAAGCAAGCAGCATATGAAGGCAAACAAAACTGAAAATGCGGTAAGGCAGAGGCGTAGTGAAATCTCCAGAAAACGAAGGGGCTCTGAAAATATAGGCTCTCGGGTGGGGGAAAAGCCTGTTAAAATGTCTCTATTCCTTCCTGAATATACATGTACTACACGTGTTGCGCGTCTTGCAGCAGCGCAACTCGGTCGGTTGGACATTCCGTATCTTTAAACACATTTATCCACCATAATTTCAGAGCAAAACACAATCTCTGGACATCTTAATAGGCTAATCACCTATAATTCCATACATTTTTTATAGAATTTGAATTTTTTTTAGAGAACTTACTTGGCTTACTATAAGATTTCAAGATCCTGCAACATCTATGATAACTTTCATCAGAGTTTCTCAATTTCATATTCTCTAGAGATCCATTGCGGTTTGATTCTAGGTGATTTTAAAACGAAATTAGAAGATAACTTCATAAAAAATGCCGTAAAATTCCTGAAAAAGATTTTGTCGAGGCACAGACAAACGTGTATCCCCTCTTTGGATATAGTAAGCCCCTGGCAATGGCCGCTGCTGTGATGCGTTGCCTGGGATTGCTGTTGTTGTTGTCGTTGTTGTATTTTGCCGCACAGCAACAACAACATTTTGTTCGTTAGACGAGTGCCACTGTGTATGTGTGCATCTGTATCTCTGCTGAATGTTCGTGTGTCAGTGGATAAATGTATCTGTATCTGTATCTGTGAGTGTGTTCAAGTTCCATGTAGTGTGTGTGTGTGTGTATGCAGTCCTACATTTCCATCGATTTAATCTATCTGACTACGACATCAGCCAAACATACACACACACAAAGAGAGAGAGAGAAAGAGGAGGCTGAAAACCCACCCAAAAGAACGTGAAGAGCGAGGAGGAGGAAAAGCGTCAGAGAGCGTGCCAGAGAGCGGGTTGGCGAGTACGAACGCCACTCCGTCAGATGGTAGCTTCGCCTGAGACCTACGACTGGGAATGGGAATGGTTCTGCCGACTGGGAGAAGGAATTGGGAGTTTTGGGATGGGAATGGGTGCTGCTGGTGGTGTTGCTGCCTTTGGGTGGTTGCTACTTCATGGCGGCATGAGCAATGTCATGATGCTATTGCACAGTGGGCCGTGTATCCTAGGGTTTGGGTTTTTTGGTAAATGAAAATGGGAATGGGGTTCGCATTGCTTTTTGGCTCTAGCTATGGGCCCTGGCTCTGGCTCCGGTTCTCGGTCTCCGGCTCTTGGATTGCGATTGGGATTGCTGCCTGCTTTTTGGGACCGAGTTGGTGCCGCATAAATTTCGCTCGTCTCGTTCCGTTTTCGAGTCTAGTTGTGTATGCCATACCAACTACGAATACGACTGCGACTACTATGAGGACGAGGACGACGTCAACGGCGCCACAATTGAACTGTCAGTAAGCAGAGTCGCTAGATGGCGGGGAATCAGAGGGGAAGCCATGATGATATAGAAGAGGGTAGGGTAAGGGCGGAGGACGGGGTAACTATAATAGGGGCCGGGCTGAGTGTAACGCATACCGCTGTTATACCGTTGCACGATAGTGTTGGAAAATTACGAAGGAATTCTGCGCAGAAAACCAAATAAATTTATGATAAAACCTAAACGGATTTTCCTCCTTTCTTCTTTGGGAGAGGCTTCAATAGGTTAGGGTTGCCAGGCTGTGGCCTAAAAAAAATGCATTCGACTTGTCCCTGGAATGGTAGATAGTATGAAAACATTTTATCTGGCACGAATGGATGAAAGACGGGGTAGAACAGTCCGCCTTTCTTGTTTATTATCGATCGTAAAGTATAGATATATCCCTTCCTATATGTTTTAGAGATCATAGATTCACTAAGCCGTTTCCGCGTCATGCAGCAGCATCCGTCGGTTGGTTTTTGCGTTCAGTAACAACCTGTTTAAGATCGAAAACTATTTTCTTATTCAAAGCTTTTGCCTAAAAAAAACCATTTCAAAGAGTGCTAAATTTATTTCCACTAAAAAAATGATTAGAAAATCCTTTAGCTCAGCTTAGAAAGCTCTCTTTTATTTTTCTCTCTGTGTAGACTTTTGACACGGCTACAATGAAGCACCAAAAGACGCCCCTGGCCCGCGACCAGAGGCGGCGGCGGACCTCCCGTTGTAGCTGGCTGCCACAGGGAACAGCCGCCCCAAAATCGAGAGCAGGAGGAAGCTGCTGGACGGCAAAAAATCGAGAGCTGAGGGCAGAACTTGGACACAGGAAGGGAGCTGGGAGAGTTCGAGAGTCGGAGATGGAGATGGAGCCACAGAAGGAGTCACTGATTGCCAGGGCCAGCGAGCGTTGAGCTGGAAATGTGGGTTGAGCAGACCCTAAACCCCAGACTGTGCAACGAACTAAATAGAATGCCAGGAGCTTTGGATAGTTGTCCAATGGTCACACAGTGACAAGAGGCAGGACTAGGAATAGGGATAGAAATGAGGACAGACTGCCAGTGAAATGACGATGATGACTAAAAGGATGGAACAATTTAGTTTCTGGATGGGATTTTGGGGGTAAGCGATGGAATAGTTGCATGTTACGTATACGCACTGTAGTATCATGTGTTGCTCTGTGTGTAATGGCAGACACAAATGCAAATACAGAGATACAGATACACATACAGATATGTGCACAGCCACACACACAGATACAGATACACTCATAAACATGGAACATGGGCCACGTGCATATGAAATATTGACCGCTGCATAAGAGAATTCGGACATTAAGTTTGTGGCTTGGTTTTGGCATTCAGCTTTCGGCTTTCGGGTTTGGGCCAAGTCGTGTGTTGTGTGTGCTGGCTTGGCATGGGTCCCGGATCAAAGACTGAAGTGAAGTGTACGTTGCCCTGGCAACCCTGGCTACTGTTTGGCGAAGAAGTGGAAGAACAAAGGCAGCCAAAGATTGCCTCCAAAGAAATGAGGTATTGCGAATGCCTTTAAAGTTCTTCATTCGTTCCTGGCAGGGGATTAAAGATACTTTCTTTTTGAATTCAGGGGAAAGTGTAATGTTCTTCAGGATATTTCCAGGAATATGCATTTAGAAGCCAAAAATTTCTGCGAATACTGCACTGAAATCCTACAAGTACTCTTAAGATTTCAGTGTGGGAATGAACACTTGTATATAAATATTCGTCTGCATTAATTTTTAGGTGTTCTATTATGTTATAATGCAGTCAGTGAACGAATAGAATGGCATTAAAGTTGGAAAATAAATGACGGTATTTTATTTATAAAATTGTCTTACTTAAAAGTTTGATATAATACAAAGTATGCTAGATTTTTCAACACTAAAACGTCTAATAGCACGAAATGAAACGATCAGGGTTGCCAGATCGTTTCTGCATGCCATAGGCGAATGAAATGTTGGTTCAAATAGTAACATTTTGAATTTATAACATGGAAAAACGACCTTAAGAATAGTTAATGCGAATAAGATCCAAGATTGGTACGGAATCAAATGTGTTTCTTCTTCAATTGCTGTTTTATGGTTAGCATAAGTATTCCTCAAGTACCTATTCTTCCCCTGCTCTTCAACCCATATTCATTCATAATTAGTCCAACCCACCTCAACAACGTAATCCATATATGGGGCCTGCCCCCTGCCTGCCACAACCATTCCGCATTCGCATTCAGCACTCCATTGAGGGAATTTTCACGCCTAATTACGAGAAATAAAAGGGATTCATGGTTTTCGTTGCTGCCTCTTGTTGCATAACCGCAAAAACTAAGACTAAACCTGATTACAATTCTCACCAAAAAGGTGGAAGAGAAGCGTTGCAATGGGATGGGATGGGATGGGGTAGGGTAGATGGGGCTTTCTTTAAGGGAGAACCACTTGTTACTGGCGGTTCTGTTTCCCGGTTTTGTTTCTTTTTTTTGTTGTTTCTTCATTTTTGGGAAAAAGCCAAAGTCAAAGTGACCGAAAGAGCATTGAACGTAACACTTTCGCTGACTGCCGCCGCCTACTGCCTGCTGTCTGCCTCCTGATGACGTAGTCAAAGTGGCAGCAACATTGACTAAAAAGAAAGGAACGGGCCATATGCGGTTGCCGAAGTTTTAGATACTCTTAAACGATAGATTGTTACAGAGGATAACGCACACAAAAACTTTATTTTTGATAGATTATTTCCATGAAATCTTGATGGTTCTATTTGTCAGTACTTTCTGAGCCCAAAGTTTCTGCCAGATTTTTGAAATAAAATAAAAAATAATAGATGGATATGGCGTAGATATGGATATCTACACTATAAGATCCACGATTCTAGCTCTCCATTACAGAAACCTCCTCAAAATCATAATATCTCTGCCAAAAGAGTATAATGATAGATGGATGGTTGAATGGTCGGATGGATGGATAGATGGACAGAGACGAAGGAGATTGGAATATGGAGGCTGTGTGGCGCTTGCTGCTGCTGCTTTTTGGTGGTTTTCGATGTTGACGGCTTTGAGTGACAGGTTTTCCCCGTTGCTCCGCTGTGCCCCACTGTGGCCCCACTCTCCCCTCTCCCGCTAGCACATACCCCTTTTGCATACATTACAGAAGCAGCGCTATAGGAACAGCAGCAACAACAAAAATACCCATAAATAAATAAATAAAAAGCGGCAGCAGAGTCGAGAGGTGTAGTAAAAGGAGGAGGAGGGGATCACAGAAGAGTGCCCGCCCCCCTCGCAACAGTAAACTGTTCAAGGTCGCCGCTTGTCTGCTGCTTCGCTGCTTTTGGAGCATGAAAAATGCAAAACAAACGCTGACTGCGACAGCGGGCTCGCTCTGGGCAGAGGCAGCGCAGTTAGCGTAGAGCTTAGCAGCGCAGCTTTCGGCAGGGCGTCCGTCTGCTGCAGCGACAACAAAAGTCTGTCATAATTCACATGCGAGAAGTGGTCGGCTCTCACCCTCTCCCACTCCTGTCCTAGCAGCATCTCAGCCTAGCCACGCTCTCTCCCCCTCTTCCTTAGCCAGAGGGAGGTTTTAGTTTAGAAACAGCGTCAAAACAGCTGGAAAAATGTATTAAAAGCAAACGTACGAGGCGGCAGGCAGCACCAGACGACGACGCACCCATACCACCACTCTCCCTCGCACATATACATGTATGAACGGGGTGCATTGGCTTTGGCTCTCACACATGTGTGTTTTGGGAGAGTCTGAAGCCTGCATACAAAACCATAAATTGAAAATACGCCACGGCACTGCTCCTCCGATGCGATGCTTGGTGCTTTTGATGCTGACGTCAACGTCGCTGCCTGGCTGCTGTTGACTGCAATCGGTGCTGCCTTCTCTTTACTGCTTGCTAAAGTCACTTCACTGCTTGCTTTTCTCAATTGCACTGCACTCCGCTCTGCCAGCTTCGCTGCCCGCGCTGCGCTGCTTCTCTCTCCAGGCGCTGCAGCTTGCAACAAAGCGAAGGGGTTGTGGAGGAGGGGGGTTGGCAAAGTTTTTCACTTTTCACGGCGGCGCCGCATTTATAAAAAGAAATAATAAAACCAAAATTGCTGCCTGCCAAGAAGTTGCAGCAGCAGAAGCAGAAACTTTCGCTTGGCAGCGGCAGAGACAGAGGCAGCGCTGATTAAAGCGCCGCAAGGAGTCGAGTGGAGTCGAGTCGAGCCGCCTTCTCGCCTGCCTGCAGTCTCTTTGAGGCATGGCATTGTTGTCCTCTGCCACAGCTCCAACCCCCGCTGCGGTTTGCTAGACGCCAACAGGACAGAGGGGAGTCTGATTCGAGAGGGGGGAAGAGGGAGGGGAATGGATATGCCGACACCTAGCCTCGTGGCATGCCTCTCCTACACTTCATACATTTGCAGAACTCCTCAACGCACTTTGACATGTGGCAGGCGATGAAGCACGGGGGCCAGCATTGGGTGGTAGTGTGGCTTGGGGGCAGGTTGAAGTGTTTTGGCTTATATGAATGAACACAGCCATTCTGTCCATGTGTCCATGTCTGTGGGCGCATCTGTGTGTGGATGTATGTTCATGTTTGTTTGTCCATGTTTGTGTCTATGTATATGGGTCACATGCAACGCACGCACTGGGGGCCACAGACAGCCTCCAAAACGTCAGCCAGGAGGCGGGCATCCAAACAAAGGCAGGAGCAAAGAGGCAGGACCAGGCTCAACCAAATTGCGGTTCTATGGCTGACCTTTCGCACGGTGGGCGGTCGACCAGGAGATAGAGAGAGGGCAAGGATGTTAATAGAGCAAGCGGGAAGGATGAGAAATTAATGGTAGGATGAGGAGGGGGAGATTAAGAAGTGCGTGGAGCGTTGAGAATTGTACTAAAGCATCGGGAGAGAGGGGCAGGATGAGTGAAGAGTGGAGATGAGAGTAGAATGAAGATTCAGGACTCCTTTCGAGAGGTGAGGTATCGGGAAGCAAGAAATATCGAGGGCAGGATTCCCAGTAATCCCCACCTTCCGAGAGGTGTCAACCGCACTGCATGTCGCATCACCCGCACACATGCCACCACATGCCACCTGCTGGGCGCTGCTGCATTCGTTTGCTCCCAAAAAAACTTTTTACCAGGTCAAGTCTTTGTTTTCCGGACAGCCAAACCAATTAGTGGGTCATGTTACCGAATGTTAAACGTGGGGCCCCGGTGCCCCGAAAATCGGGCAATAAATATTGATGCGCGCGAGTGGCATACAACACTACCACTCAGAGAGAAATGCTTGCACATATAAATTCATGTTTCATAAGGGTTAAGATATCTCTATGATGATCTCTAAGGGATGGGAAAAGGAAGAGTACCCTGAGGTTCTTCTGAGATTCAATAGAACATAAGGGGATTTCCATTAATATTTCCCATTTCCATTGGTAATCCTCCAAAGGAATCTCCAGAAACTTAATCAAAGATCTTTCAAATCGATGCCCTATCTCCATTCAATTATCAAATCGCTTTCTAATAATTATTATCCCAAAATTAATCATGTGCTCTGCAATAACTCTAGCAATCTGTTCCCAAACTTGACCAGGTTTCTGACTTTCAAATGTTTCAAAAATTTTTGCAACATCATTTCGCAATCATCATATACTCGCACCTCGTAAAGCGGGTTGTTGCAACAAATAAATGCCCTTGTCAGCAGGGACACCACTCATATGATAATTATCAAATGCTATCGTGATCCTAGCGGCATACAGCTGTTGGCAAATATAACAAAGCCTCTTGTATATGTACTTGTAAAAGAGATGAAAGAATGTATGTAACAGCTAGAAGTCGTGTGCCTCATCAAAAACGTTCGAAATGAAATGATCGTTCGAATCTTTAAATACTGCATTCCATTTACATATATCCTTAAGCCTTCCCAAGATCACCCGAAAACTCTCTTACCCCCTCAAATATCATCTCATCATATTCGATTGTTTGTATCCATTGCGTGGGTTTGTGCGCTTGACGGTCCGGCAGCTTAAATGCTAGAAATTTAATAAACATTTCTAGTGGAATATATTTTTTCGTGTTCTCTGTCGTTGCTACCGGCAAAAAAACCCTCCAAAAACCCAACTCCCATTCTCATTCCCGTCTACCATTCCCTCCTCATTCCTTCTACCCATCCTACCCAACATCAATTCCTTCTTCTACTTCATGCCCCATCCACCAGGAGTTTTGCTAGAAGCTTCAGAGATGCTGCTGCTGCTTCTACTGCTTCCACACTGCTGTTTGTATAAAAACAAGGGGCAGCCAGGACATGGCGCAGGCAGCAGGATAGAGCGGCAGCAGCAGCAGCATTACGACAATAGCAGCAACAACGTACATTCTTGGCGTGTTAGACTTTTCTCCAACAACAACAAGAACAAGAAATTCACTGGGAAATGAAACGAACGAACGAGAAGCACAGGCGCTCGGTCCTGGCTCTTGGTCCTCATGGTTCAGCTTCGTTCTATCTCTGCGCATCTCTATAATCATCATCAACACCAAGGCAGGGCAAGGCAAGGAGCTGGGCAGAGGCAACGTCGTCGAAAGGCAACGGCAACGGCAACGGCAAGGCAGTCAGGCAGCCATCCTGTCCTCGTGCGCAATATCCTTGTCGTCCTTTCACACAGAAAACGAGAGAGAGAAAGAAGGACACACACACACAGAGAGACAGGGAGGGGCGGAAGGAGGAGACACAGACAAAGAGACATGCGACGACCCAGCCACAGCCCAAGCCCCCCCGGTACACAGCATTTTCCATTTTCGTTTTCATTCTGGCCAGGCCAAGTCGACGGCTGCCGCCTGCCACTGCTGCTGTCTTTTGCTATCCTTACCATCCTTGCCACATCCATCGTATCCTAT
Organism: Drosophila lowei; assembly: GCA_008121275.1. Lineage (NCBI taxonomy): Eukaryota > Metazoa > Arthropoda > Insecta > Diptera > Drosophilidae > Drosophila > Drosophila lowei. Next base: position 6,533,834 of record CM017777.1, read on the forward strand.
CCTATCCTTGCCGTACACACCGTGCCGTACCATGCCTCTTCGCCTTGGCTGTGCTGTGCTGAGTCGCTTCGAGTCCTTGCTGCTTCATTATTTCAGCATGCGGCTGCTTCTGCCTGCCTGCCGTTGTTGCTCGATGCCTTTTCTATCTGATGGATACGTATACGTACCGTGGGCCCCCACCCCTCGCTATCCTCCCGTTCCTTCTGCTGCTGTTGCCGTGAATTTGCAGCATTTTATCCTTCTCTCAAGCAGGGCTCTGGCTCTGTCTATGTATCTGTGGTTGTATGTGTGTGTGTCTGTTTGTGCTGACAATAAAAGTTTCGTACACACATACAGCGAAACATACAACGAGAAAGCATTAAGCTTTCATGTGTATATGTGTGTGTACATATACTGTATTTGTATTCGTTTGTGTATGTATAGACCCATCGTATTTCAGTGGAAGTTCTTGTAATACCCTATATAACCATGAAATGGGAATAAAAGATATGGTAGATCTAATCTAAGGAATTTTTTGCTGGAATTGTGAAGGAAAAGATTTAAGAGCCATAGGTTGATGTAATACTTTCAGATAATTCTTATTTATTTATTTCAATATTATAGTCAATATTACCGCAGTTATTAATTGTTTCTGAGTAACCTAAGATCTATTAACGTATGTATCTATTAACATATTTATCTATTAACATATGTATTTAAGCAGGTTTATCTATTCTTTGCATTATCTTAATTTCTAACGTGTTGTAGAGCTTAATATATTCTGAAGATCTAGCATTTTATTCTATATCTGGAATGAGAATATTTCTTTGACATGATGACAGTCTCTCTTTTCACCATCAAAAGTTCTATCGAATTCTATGTTCTATTCCGTATATTTTTCAATCCCTTCTTGTTTTTAGCTTTATCTTTCCAATCTTTAGCCCCCCAATCTCTTTAGCTAGGGCATCTTCTGTTCGCCTATGCCCCGTGCCTTGTCAATCCCATCTTTGTTGGTTGCTGTATGTGTGTTGGTGTGGTGTTCGTTATGCCGACAACGTAGCTCGTGTGGTGGGTGGCTGGCTGGCGGCGGGGTAGACGGATGGTTGAGAGTGGGTGGTTGGCTTGATTGGGAGGCACTGGTGATGGCGACTGGGTGATGGCTGTGGCAGTGGTGGCAGGATGGGTGGCTGGGTAGCTGGGTGGTGGATTGCCGCCTGTTAGACATTTGGGCTCTTGCTCTTAGCCGGCCATGGGGGTGGGGTGGAGTGGCTAGGTGGTAGTGTCTGTGGGTCGCATAACGGCTACAGTGAAACTTTTGCCCTATTGTGACAAACAAACGACAACGGAGATGGGGAGGGGGCGAGGGAGGCTGGTTTGGGGGAGGACAAGCGACTGGCATTCACCCTCAACGAGCGCTGTGTGCTTCTCCCCCTTTTGGGCCGTGGAATGGCAAAGTGAGCGACCGACTGACAGGCGAACCGGGCCTGCAAAATGTGTGCCGCTATATAGGGTATTCTACGCGAAAGTTTCGCTTTAACTGGTCACCTTTAAGGATTAGACACCCTATATGGTCCTTGGCTTTTTATGCATTCGGCCGTAGCTGTGGGGGGGTCACAATCAACCTAACAGCAAGGACTCTCTTCGACCCAAAACCACCCAGAGAAACTATTGTTGCTTTGGCTCTACGAAACCTAAATGAATGGAGGATGGGGATTGCAGATGAGGATGGGCTTCACAGATGTGTTTTTGAGGATGGTGTGTGAGTGGGGGATGTCTCTCTATGCGCCATCGGCTTCTGGAAGGATATACCCAACAGCGACGGCGGCGCATTGATGGGGTCCCCAAAGATCACACCCACTGCGCAGCCTTGAGTCCTCTGGCGCCGTGATTGAGACCCACGCCGATGGCCATCGATAACTTATTTTTGTCTACCGAAATCGGCAACACTTTTTCTGCTTTTATCGGTTGTTTCGCTTTCATCAGAAAAAACCAGAAAAGAAACCCGAAAAAACTACTATGTTTTTTCTGCGCTCTGCTGTTTGGCTGATGACGAACCACCGAAAGCGAACCGTGCCTGAACTCAGGTCGGGTCTGGGAACGTCCCAAAAAATACATATCTCATGGTAGTGTTCGTACTACTACACGCAGTTGACTTGGCATTGGTTCAACAACGGGCGCAGTAGAAACCCAAATGGCAATCCCACGAAGGGGCTAGGCCCCATTGAACCGACTCTAAGTGGGGCACACCACAGACACACAGATAGCTGTAATTCATGGGTACTTGTACTCCGATGATTTATCGATTTTGTAATCGATCGAAATGGCTCGTTAAACCGTCTACAAGCAGATGGCAATCCAATAATCAAAGTTATTGATTAGTGCGATTGTTTGTTGATTGGTTGATAGATGGAAATGTCAAGTTAGAACCATCTCTAATGATATTTTGAGAGAATATCGGTTTTTTATTTGTGAAATCGATAAAACTAATTAAATTATTCCATAAGACTTTGGAATGTGTTTAAGACAGAATTAATTTTAGGGATCACTTGGAATCCCAGGACAGTATTCTTAAGAATACTATAGAAAATGTTATACCAATCGTATATCTATTCTTTATAGAGCTCCCTCTAAGGGATCCTAAAGATACTCTACAAGAGATCCCATTAACAGCAAAAGACTTAACGCATCTGAAATCCCATCACCAAAATATTTAACCCACCTGAAATCCCTAAAACAATCTACATAGAGTACTCTCTACCTCTGGCATTGCTCCTTCTTAAGTCCGCCCACTCTCACAACCCTTAGCCAGCACTAAGGCTGTGCGGTTGCTGCTATTTTCGTCCGCACACACATCGGATCGATAGGAAATGTTGAGTACGAGTGTGTGCTGTAGTTGTTGCTGCTTGTGTTATTTCAGTTGCGTTGCGCAAATGGCAACTGGTCGTCATCATCGCTGATGGCCATGCGCTGGCTGGCTTGAGAACCAGAACTACACCCCAAGTGGAAGCCAAGAAAAACTCTGATTCACAAAACGGAATGAACAAGAACGGACATAAGCATGGTGTACTCATATAAAAGGACTCTCTCTTACACTATTATAGGCCAGTGGCGATCGCCGTAGAAAACAAATTAAAGCGAGAGAGAGAGAGACAGTGCCAAATAAAACCACCTTGTATAAGTACATCAGGGCATTAACAAGAGAGAAGCAAGAGAATGAGATGGGAAGAGTGCTTAAGCTAGTGCCAGAGCACAGCCAGGCAAAAGGAACGGCTACAAAGCGAAATTATTAAAATAAAAATGCACAAATCCAGGTGTTCTTACATAAGGCGGTGTCTTTACTGATGCATCGACGTCACGCCTCTACTCTCCCATACGAAACTTAAGCATGGCAACTAATATGACATCGCTGTTGGGAATTCCTCACCTTGCCTAAGTACACCTTTGGACCATAGTTGCTGTTGTTTTGCAGGTTGTGTCTCTCTTCTGGAACCAACTCAGCTTTCGGTCTAACAGAGACAGCAGCAACAAAGAAGCAGAAATAGAAGAAGTAGCAGCTTTGGTTCTTCCGAATGGGAGAATCCCTCATTGGATCCTACTGCAGCGGCCAATGTGTTGTTGTCACAGTGGTGTGGTCTTTTATCGCAACAAAATGAATAGTAGAAACCGTATGGATAGAGAGGAGAACTGGTGTGTAGGGGGCCATCGCACACTCTACTACACTCTATTCCTATCCCTCTTGGTACTCAATGCTGTGCCTGCCACTGCCAACCACCCACTCCTTGGCGTTCGTTCCGTTGCGTTCGCTCTTTCGTTCGTTCGTTGCTCGGCTCGCCTGTTCATTCGTTTGTCTTGACATTTGCGCTTTGCCTTTTCCCCTACACCCTCTCCACTGCCGAAGTGCTTGAAGAGGAGACAGTGGGACGAGCTTTTGGTTATGTGGTTTCGGATAAAGATTGTCGGCAAATTGAGGGTACGATGTGGTTATCGGGTTGGAGGTTGAGACCAACCATAGATTTCTGCGTTTGGTTTTGCTTTAGAGAGAGATACTATGGAATCATTTTTCTATGAATTCTTTTATATATTTAAAAGTAAACGGAGCTTATAGTTAGAAATTTAAAAAGGATCTATAAGGATTTTTTGGAAACAAGTTTCTAACATAAGGAGAAGATACCCGGAATCGTTGCAATATAATAATCATACAAGACATACTCATATCTATTTCCTAACATCATCCACATAGTTTCTTAAAAACTCCCCATTTGCTAGAACTTTTTCCATTTGCCGTGGCCATTGCATTTCGCTCACTGTTCGACGCTTAAGCGAATTTTCGTTTATTCTGATTACAACAGGCGGCTTGGAGGGAGGAAACGAAAAGCAGGAAGATTGCCCATGGGCCGGGTAGGGCGGCGGAGGACAGTGCGGCTGTTGAGGCACAAATTCCAACTTTACTTTAACTTTAATGTTGGGTCGGGTCGGTTGGCTGCCTGTTCGTTGGACGTTGCTCTGAGTTCTCCGACTCTCTGTGTGTGCTTTCAGAGTAGTCGGTGCGACGATGTCGGGCGTCTCTGACTTCGACTCTGACTCTAGCGATGTTCGCTCTTTCATGGGGAATACTCTACAGGTGAGAAGGTATTCCGAATTTCCCATGCTGCTTAGGTGGTGAGTGTGCAATAGGAGATAAATGTGGAGTACCCACCAAAACTTTCGCAGCCTTATATTAGTTCCTCATGGATTGATCGCTTTCATAAGGTATCGGTGATTCGGTTTGCCTTCTCTCATTTCCATTTCTTGTTCTTGGCTTGGTCTAGTGCCTGCGTTGTTGCTAGTGTTTCTGCCGATGTTGCCGGTGCTTGGTTGCAGTTGCAAGAGTCGCCAGTCGGCATCGTCGTTGCCGTCGTCCTCGTTTTTGTAGTTGTTATTGCTTTTCGTTATGCATTTTTGGTGGGACTCCGCTGGTTCGTTGGTCTGTCGTTCATTTGATACGTATTTTTTCCTCCATCATCGTCGTCGTTGCAGTCGTTGCCGTCGCCGTCGCCGTCTTGCCTGCTGTTATACCAGCGCCAACCAGCGCCATCGCATTCACCTTCGCCCCACCGCACACACACACGCGAGGGCATACTGGTATACCGACATGTATACAGATATAACAGTCGTACATACAGACACAGTCCAACACTTTGTGTGGCTGCTTCTTGCCTCTGCCCTGGCTCTCCCCTTCTCCAACAGTCCTCATTCTTCCTCTTCTCTCACTTCTCTCTTCCACTACTACTGCTGCTGCTGCTGCTGCGGAGTTTCTTGTTTTCTTTTAGCTTTGTCGTTGCCGTCGTTTCTGCTGGCTCTGGCTCCTCTTCCTCCCCGCTTCATCCCTCTGCCAGTCTGCTTGTCGTAATTTTACTGGATCTCTGTTCGTTTTCTTTTTCTTTTCGCTCTGTTCGTGTGTGTGCCTGTGTGCGAGTGTGCTTTTTCCTTTCTGTGCCGCTGCTTTCTGCTTCTGCCCCTGTCTCTGCCTTTTCTCCACCGAAATAAACTTTAATGCGAGCCATTCGTTTGGTTGTGGGGTCCGTCCGCTGTTTCTGCTGCTCTGTTAAATTTCTGGTTAAATTTTGTGCGCAGTCAGCTCGCGATGCAGTTCGAGGCGGCCACTCAAACGGGGTTGGAGCTTCAAATGGGGTAGACGGGTGGGTTGCGTTAGGTTGGTTAAGGATCGCTTAAATGGGTTGAGTATGGATTGGGGTACGCAAGTGTTTTGGGCATTTATTAGATCTCAGTCTTTTCTTTAGGAGAATATCTATAGATTTGTTGGATCTTTGGCGATACAGTTGTTCAGGTTTACGGAGTTGGTGGGGTAAGGAAAACACCTAGAAATTCTTTAGAAACCCCTTTTAAGTTTGTAGATCTCTTTCTTTTAGACGACACTGGATGAAATGGTGGGGATTGTAAGATTTATTGGATAAAAGTAATTTACCTATTTTCTTTTTTTTAGGAAACTAAACAAGCGCTAAAATATGTCTTTAATCCTAATTATATCCTAAACTCATAATTTTATTGGGTATATCGATAAGCTTTAATCCTTTGCGCAGTCTCGCAGTAAGCTCTACGGTGGGGGACATGGCTGCCTGCATGCTGTTTATAGTTTCCACTATAAACCGTATATGAATTTTGCCATCGCTCGGTTTTTGGCACGCAAACGCACCGACCAACCAGCCAACCAACCAACCAACCCAGCTAGCAGGCCAGGCCAATACAACAACTAACGTCCTCGACAAGCCCCAGTCCAACAGTCGTCAGGCCGGGAAGGCAACGGGCAACATCATCCACTTTGGCCCCTCAACCGCTTCACCCAACGTCCCTGGCACCACCATTCGCTCGTTGGCCATACAATCTGAAAATATAGAAAAAGCAACAAAAACGCCGCCGACATTTGGGAAGTTCGTTCGTATCGCAACAGCGAACAGAGCCAGAGCCTCGTACAGCAGATACAAATACGAACGAACGCACAAACACACACATACTATTCTCGTATACAGTCATGCCACAACAACCGTACGTACACAACAAATGTATGTATATATAGTCACCGATACAGGCGCACTGGAAGCAACGACGGACAAAATGCTCTATAGATATAGATAGATAGGACCGCGTCGGGCCGGGGCTGATAATGGGGGTTGGATGGATGTGGCTTATAGGGAAGGTGAAAACGAAAGATCTTAAGGGGATAACTGCCTTCGAGGGTGTTTTCTGAAAGCAAAATTAATGAGACTCTTCAATTTCATAATACTAGCCCCCAAAATCTAAAGGTATTCATAAATTTAAGAACATTGAGAATTAACTTAAAAAAAAAAAAAAAATTAGGTTTTGAATAACTAGTAGGTTGTTGGAAAGATCTTAAATAATGGATCATGGAATTATTTTGAGGGACAGATTGAAACAATAGAACTGATACTGAAACTTATCTCTCACGAAAGATAATGTTAAGTTGATGGTCAAATTGGTAGAGTATTTGGTTTATTCTTTACTCTTGAAAAGATATTTTGGAAATAATTAAAACTTAAATTCTTCATATTCTATAGCATCTTCTATATTTTAATATCTACTATCCCATATAATAGTACTCCTCAGGGACGCAAAATGGAAGGAATGTATATACTCTCAATGTGTTTGCTGAACAAGTGGATAACTGGATGGACTGGTGGCCCCAAGCTCTCTGCCAGAGTGCCGCACATTGAAAATAGCTTCGAGACTCTGGCTGGTTAGCTGGCAATGGGACTTGGGGCACCGACATCCATACGATGCGGTTCTGTCGGCTGGGACTGTCGTCATCGTCATCGCCATCGCCCATCGCTCGATTTGAATGCAAAGACGAAGAGTCATTGGAGAGCCGGCGGCGGTCGGCCCATTGCTGGTGCAGCTGCTGTGGCAACACACAGAGGCAATGAAAATATACTAAAAATGGTCATTCTGTTCTTCCGTTTCGTGGACGTGGATGCAACGGCTGTCGGCGGCCCGATGTCGGTGTTCGGCTTTTCATTAACACTCGTCTAACGGACACTCGTCTTGTAGTCTTCAACAAAGCCGACTATCTATTCTTTATTTTAATGATGTAATGGAATACTTTACTTAAATTGGCGGCAACTGAAGTCGTTTCCAGGAGCTAATATTAAGTACATCCTGTTTTGGAGCCGATTATCTATCGGTAAAAGTAAAAAAATCATTAAAAACACATCATTTGGAACAGATTTTACTTCCAAGGAACCAAGTCTCAAAATGGTCCTTAGTTGTCTGGAATTGTTTTAAGTCCTCAAATAAATCCATTTTAACAAGAAAAACATAAATTCAATAAATTAAAATTTCAGCTCTTCTGCAGTTACTTTTCTTTTTGGAACTACAATACGCCATCTATTTATTTATGTTTGTAAATTATGCTGCCCAAAATTTCCAGCAGAGGGCGCACTAGGATTTTGAACGTGATTTTGGCATTAATAATGATTATAAATCAAATTTATATGACCTGTTTTTGCTTGTTTATATTGCAGGAAATTTGTGAATAAATGTGTGTTTAAACAACGCGGCTATCAGGACGGCTGGTACCCCTGCATGGACTGACTTAAGGACTGCGGCAGAGGACTGGTTTGCTGCAGTTTGGACTGACCGCACGGCTGCTACTACTTTCGTGCTCTTCATTGGGTTGTAAAGACTTTGAACTGGACAACCCCATCATTGTTACAGATCGGATCGTTGGTCTCATATTCAAAGCCTTTCGCGGCATGGAGAAAATTCATTGCATCAACGACTTGCTAAACAACTCGGTTGAAAAGGACATTAATGCTATATTAAGATTTATAATTATTAATATATTAACAAGAGTCCCGTCTCCAGCAGCCCCAACAGCAATTCCACCACTTGCTGACCCGTCAAAACCCAATCCACTGCTTGAAGACCCACCACTAGCCGATTCCGTATTTAATGCTCCAGAAACAGACAACGACGAGCGATTTCCTCCTATTACAGATTCGAATTCGCTTAATTCGCTTACCCCCAAACATCAGTGCCCTAGGCCTTTGTTGGAGCTAATGCGTCAAACAGCACCACATGTCAAGATTACAATTCCCGAGGCCGCATGTCACCTGCACCGCATGTCGTTCGTACTGAAATCGAAGAAAAAATACGTTGCACTTTATAATCAAATAATCACCCTAAGCGAGTCGTATGGCCCAAAGATCCCGCATAGAGGAAAAACTGTGCAACAGGTTTGAAGAGCATAGAGAGCTCGCTCTCTCCCCCACTCTGGGCGACTAAACAACAGACATCTGAATCGGATCCTCAGTCTGATCCCGTAACAGAAATTGATTTATAAAGCGAACATCAAAATCGGGGAATATGATTTTTGATCATGGACGGAGAGCGATTAACCCATTGTCGATCAGTAGGTATTAAAATACATTTGGTGGTGGTGGAAATTTGTTTAAGTAAAGAGAAAGGGTGATCTACATGATCTATTAACCAACAGTACTATTTTCCGTGGTTTAACCCAAGCTGTGGGCTAAGTTCGTTTTTTCCATCTGCATATTTATTATATATTTAAAAAATTACACGATTTATTTCTGAAGGGTCGCTGGGTCGGTCTATGTTGATATATTGTTTTCGTGTTATAAAATCTATTTATTTCTATCTACGACCGTATATTTTAATGCCAAAACCGCGGTCACACTGCCAGCTTAGACACACGTCTAGCTCACACACCTCGTAAAATTTATACTGTTCTAGTATTTTCCAGTATTTTTTAAGACTGATTAAGACGTAAATGTCGAACAGAAAGGCATGTCAAAAAGTTGATAACGGAGGCTTTTCACACTGGCGCTTCCATGGGGCTTACATAAAAAAAAACGGCCAACAATTTTTGAAACGTTCACATTGCTTTTGGTATGTACATGAAAATGTAGCAACTGTGTAGTTAGCGAGCTTACCATGTAAATACTTTTTATGTTTGACCTTTTTCGATAAAACATTTTATTAGGCAAAATCCAATAAAAGCAAGTATTTAAAATAAACCAGTCAAGTAAAAAATAGGTTCGTTAATTGGATAAAACTATGTGGGCAGTGCTGAGAGATCTATCTGGCTAGTAATATTCGACGGAATATCAAAAACGAAGAATATGTATAATAGAACTTTAATTCGTCAGTATATTTACGGTATATTTTTAAAAGGAGACGGTATATTTTGTTATATTTCTGAGGGTCGGACGGGTATATTTTGTCGGTAGATCTGCGGCCACACTATTTCGGTTGCGCGGTTGTGAGCTTATCCAAGCGAACTAGAATTTAAAAATCAAATACTACGATGGAATCTTTCGTTGGCAAGAAGTACAAGTTGGAGAAGTCGGAGAATTTTGACGATTACATGAAGGAGCTGGGTGAGTGCCGAAAATAGGGTCGCTGGGTCGGTCTATGTTAATATATTGTTTTCGTGTTATAAAAATCTATTTATTTCTATCTACGACCGTATATTTTAATGCTAAATCCGCGGTCACACTGCCAGCTTAGACATACGTCTAGCTCACATAACTCGTAAAATGTATACTGTTCTAGTATTTTCCAGTATTTTTTAAGACTGATTAAGACGCAAATGTCGGACAGAAAGGCATGTCAAAAAGTTGATAACGGAGGCTTTTCACACTGGCGCTTCCATGGGGCTTACATAAAAAAAACGGCCAACAATTTTTTAAACGTTCACATTGCTTTTGGTATGTACATGAAAATGTAGCAACTGTGTAGTTAGCGAGCTTACCATGTAAATACATTTTTATGTTTGACCTTTTTCGATAAAACATTTTATTAGGCAAAATCCAATAAAAGCAAGTATTTAAAATAAACCAGTCAAGTAGAAAATAGGTTCGTTAATTGGATAAAATTATGTGGGCAGTGCTGAGAGATCTATCTGGCTAGTAATATTTGACGGAATATCAAAAACGAAGAATATGTATAATAGAACTTTAATTCGTCAGTATATTTACGGTATATTTTTAAAAGGAGACGGTATATTTTGTTATATTTCTGAGGGTCGGACGGGTATATTTTGTCGGTAGATCTGCGGCCACACTATTTCGGTTGCGCGGTTGTTAGCTTATCCAAGCGAAGTAGAATTTAAAAATCAAATAGTACGATGGAATCTGAAAACCACCGGCCGGCTTTTTTCGGAATAATATGCTAAATCTCCCATCGGTGTGTGTGGCTGTGTGCGGGAAATCAATAGAGATCAATTAAGAAAGAAGAAGGAGGAGACAAAAGAAACAAGAGATAAACGTGCTGATGCTGCTGCTTGGAACTGTTTGGATCTGCAAAAAAAAATATTATTGTCGGTATTGTCGTCCACTTCTCATGATATATCTGATTCGTTCTTCGTCAGTCCTCGCATTCGTCGCGTTTACCGTCGTGTTCTGTGCCGAACTCGATGCTGCTGCAGTGGCAGTGGCAGCGGAAGCCATAATTGTTGCCTCTAAAGGGGCAGGGCCATGGAAAACATCAAATGCAAGATCTTGTACGTGTGCCTGTTGATAGTGGTTGTTTGTGTGTGTGATTGTACACCTAATTCTGTTTTTACACGGTCTTTTTTTACACGGTTTTGAAATAACACGGTTTGAAATCAAACATTTTAATCTTTTTACACGGTTTTATTCCATTTAACACGGTTCAAAATAACAACACAAATATATAAAAACCATACAGAGCTCACAAACAGCTAGAAACCAAACGAAAACAAGAAAGGGCATAAAGACAATATGTACATATTTCTTTCTCTTTCGTTTTTTTGCGTATTTGATCAATGTCTTTTTTTACACGGTTTTTTTTTACACGGTTTTTTCAGGAACCAATCTACCTTGTAAAAACAGAATTAGGTGTATTTGCATTTATTGTTCTCAAAGAATTTCGCACTACACACTAATGCATGTGTCTATGTGCTTATCTTACTGCGCAGTTTGAATGGGCGGGGCGTCAGCGTCGCGGTTGCCGTCGCTGTCATGAGCTATGGAGAATTATGGGAAAGAGAGACATAGCCGAAATGTTACTGATCAGTTCGAGTATAGCAGCTTTGATTGCTCGACGCGTTGTTTGCCCTCGGTAGTGTGGCTCTTCTTGCCTGTGCATTTGGATAGTGTTTTGAACTAAAGTGAGTGGCATTAATACAGAGCGGCGGAACTGCTGCTGTTGATCCAGATTATACAGAAGCCAAGGGCAGGCGGTGTTTTGCAATGGTCCATAATTGTAGGCGTCGGAACAAGACTGAATTATAGTATGCGTGTGTGTGTGTGTGTCTGTGCCGATTTTTATATGAGTGCTTGTTTGTTTTTATTCTTTTTCATATTTGCTGTGATACAAGTGAGTAGCAGCTCTGCAAGACTTCCCATTTTCGTGATTAATTGATCGATTTTTTCTTCTAGGCCTAAGCCCCAGTTCGGCTGCGCTCCTCCTGCACAAGGCTGATGAGTTGGTCGAGTTTCTGGACGAGGTGCCGCAAACCCGAAGCAGCAGGTGAGGTAGGCATATTGAATTTCCTCAGTATATCGTTCGTTTTTGCTAAGCCTTTTCACTTATTTTGCAGTGATCTTTTTATTTGGTACATCCCCTGTAGCTGGCAACGTGGAACACGTTGCAGTTTGCCAATTTTGGCGCAGTTTCCCGATTCTTTGTGCAATCTAAAGTGCGCTGCTTGCCACCACCCCAACGATTGGCACCTGTGGAATGCCGGGTAAGCTGATAGGCCTCTAAACGACCACTTTCGGACCCCAATAACATTAATTTCATAAATTGAGCTAGTGTTAGCCTTAGATTTAAGTTTTAAATTTGAATAAGTCCAAGGATTCTTTTGTGAAACGTTTGCGTATAACTAAGATATGGCTAACCTCATGTCTCTATGCGAGCAGCTCCTCTCGAACCCAATCTATGCGTGTGGAACGATGTAAATGCCTGAACACCACAATTAGGCCCCTCACAATATGCAGCTGATACATATGGTAGCTACTGTTACTTTCGTTTACTGTTCTTGCCAGCTTTCTGTAATCGTCTACTTAGTGACGCTATATCATCAGGTATATCCTTTCTATCGACACGAATCAAAAATCTTGTAAAAAATACTGCGTATTCACTGCTGCGTATGCAGCGGTGTCGATACGTAAGTTGCATAACAAAGCGTAAGCCATGGCCTGATTCAGCAGCCTCAGGGGAACCAGCGCTACGCTACGCAAATAATATTTCTTGTACCTATACTATACTTTGCTGCATGCTGTTACATTAACATTTACATTACAAAGATGAACATGATCGACTGCTTAACCGCAGCCGGACACATACGTTACTTTTGTTTAAAACTTAGCTCGAATTCTTCACTTACGGCTTCTTTTCACGCTTTATATCAGAAAGGGAAGCGGCAGCCATTTTGTTGTCCAAAGGGGGCAGGGTTAGGGCAAGCATAAGCGTGATCGTGCACGCGTGCCTGGTGTTGGTGGTGGTTGTTTGGGTGTTTTATGGTATTTGCATTTATTGTTGCTGCTGCCAGCGCTGACATTTGGTATGTGCTTGTGCATTGCTCTACTTCTTCGGGGTCAAAGTCCCGTGTCAGATCACAACAACAGCAAGAAGTGATTGAGTGTTGGATCTATATAATGGAGCATTCTTTGAATTAATGAGCGTGTGGAGTGGCTGGAACCCATGTGCATGCGTGTGCAGCATCTGTTTTTTAGTGGTAAAAGTCTATCCAAGAAAAAGCCAACATAAAAACCGCTAAATACTAAGATTGCTAGCAGAAAATAAACTCAAATGTGTTAATGGATTTCTTAAACGCATCTTATATCAGTATACTAGTAGCACATACACACATAGCTGCCAAATATATGTACGTGCGTATGTTTGTATATGCGTTTCACAGTTGCGTGGAATATTAGAATATTCTCGAAGAATTTCGGACTACACACTAATGCATGTGTCTATGTGAGAAAGAGCTGACCCGGCAGCAGATAAACCGTTACACACATGTGAGTCGTTGGTCAGAGAGAGGGATAAGAGTGGATAGAGAAAATCAACGTAAAGCTCCCCGAAGATAATTTGTTTTGGGTGGCTACCATCTTTAGCGGCCATCTTTGCTTTCGTTGTGTGTTCTTCTTTTGTTGCCTATGGGACCGAGGCAGCAGAGGAGGACGGGTATATAGAGACATGCAGCCGGACGTTTTTTATTGCTTTATTCTCTTATGTTTGCTTATCTTACTGCGCAGTTTGAATGGGCGGAGCTTCAGCGTCGCGGTCGACGTCGCTGTCAGAAGCTATGGAGAATTATGGGAAAGAGAGACATAGCCGAAATGTTACTGATCAGTTCGAGTATAGCAGCTTTGATTGCTCGACGCGTTGTTTGCCCTCGGTAGTGTGGCTCTTCTTGCCTGTGCATTTGGATAGTGTTTTGCACTAAAGTGAGTGGCATTAATACAGAGCGGCGGAACTGCTGCTGTTGATTCAGATTATAGAGAAGCTACAGAAGACAAGTTTGGGTGCCTAGCATCTTTAGCGGCCATCATTGCCTTCGTTTTGTGTTTTTTGTTGTCATGGGATCAAGGCAGCAGAGGAAGACGGGTATATAGAGACATGCATTATTGCTCTATTCTCTTATGGTTGCAGCCGAACACATACGTTACTTTTGTTTAAAACTTAGCTCGAATTTGGGTGTGTGATTTTGTTCGGGTGCTATGTAGGGGCGGCTGACATGTTGGTGCGGGGGTGCCCTTTTTTTCTCTGGCGCGATAGGGCCATATAGGTGCAGGGGTGCCAGATGGTTGATATGGGGGATCGATATGGGATTGATATGGGCCCACAGGCAGCAATATTTGACCTGCAGAAGGGGAAGCGGCAGCCATTTTGGGGAAGGGTTAGGGCAAGCATAAGCGTGATCGGTGGTGGTGGTTGTTTGGGTGTGTGATTTTGTTCGGGTGCTATGTAGGGGCGGCTGACATGTTGGTGCGGGGGTGCCCTTTTTTTCTCTGGCGCGATAGGGCCATATAGGTGCGGGGGTGCCAGATGGTTGATATGGGGGATCGATATGGGATTGATATGGGCCCACAGGCAGCAATATTTGACCTGCAGAAGGGGAAGCGGCAGCCATTTTGGGGAAGGGTTAGGGCAAGCATAAGCGTGATCGGTGGTGGTGGTTGTTTGGGTGTGTGATTTTGTTCGGGTGCTATGTAGGGGCGGCTGACATGTTGGTGCGGGGGTGCCCTTTTTTCTCTGGCGCGATAGGGCCATATAGGTGCGGGGGTGCCAGATGGTTGATATGGGGGATCGATATGGGATTGATATGGGCCCACAGGCAGCAATATTTGACCTGCAGAAGGGAAGCGGCAGCCATTTTGGGGAAGGGTTAGGGCAAGCATAAGCGTGATCGGTGGTGGTGGTTGTTTGGGTGTGTGATTTTGTTCGGGTGCTATGTAGGGGCGGCTGACATGTTGGTGCGGGGGTGCCCTTTTTTTCTCTGGCGCGATAGGGCCATATAGGTGCGGGGGTGCCAGATGGTTGATATGGGGGATCGATATGGGATTGATATGGGCCCACAGGCAGCAATATTTGACCTGCAGAAGGGGAAGCGGCAGCCATTTTGGGGAAGGGTTAGGGCAAGCATAAGCGTGATCGGTGGTGGTGGTTGTTTGGGTGTGTGATTTTGTTCGGGTGCTATGTAGGGGCGGCTGACATGTTGGTGCGGGGTGCCCTTTTTTTCTCTGGCGCGATAGGGCCATATAGGTGCGGGGTGCCAGATGGTTGATATGGGGGATCGATATGGGATTGATATGGGCCCACAGGCAGCAATATTTGACCTGCAGAAGGGGAAGCGGCAGCCATTTTGGGGAAGGGTTAGGGCAAGCATAAGCGTGATCGGTGGTGGTGGTTGTTTGGGTGTGTGATTTTGTTCGGGTGCTATGTAGGGGCGGCTGACATGTTGGTGCGGGGGTGCCCTTTTTTTTCTCTGGCGCGATAGGGCCATATAGGTGCGGGGGTGCCAGATGGTTGATATGGGGGATCGATATGGGATTGATATGGGCCCACAGGCAGCAATATTTGACCTGCAGAAGGGGAAGCGGCAGCCATTTTCATACAGGGTTAGGGCAAGCATAAGCGTGATCGGGCACATTGGTTGTTTGGGTGTGTGATTTTGTTCGGGTGCTATGTAGGGGCGGCTGACATGTTGGTGCGGGGGTGCCCTTTTTTTCTCTGGCGCGATAGGGCCATATAGGTGCAATCGGTATCAGTTGGTTGATATGGGGGATCGATATGGGATTGATATGGGCCCACAGGCAGCAATCCTTCCGACCTGCAGAAGGTGTAGCGGCAGCCATTTTGGGGAAGGGTTAGGGCAAGCATAAGCGTGATCGGTGGTGGTGGTTGTTTGGGTGTGTGATTTTGTTCGGGTGCTATGTAGGGGCGGCTGACATGTTGGTGCAACCTTGCCCTTTTTTTCTCTGGCGCGATAGGGCCATATAGGTGCATCCTCCGCAGATGGTTGATATGGGGGATCGATATGGGATTGATATGGGCCCCTCAGGCAGCAATATTTGACCCGCAGAAGGGAAGCGGCAGCCATTTTGGGGAAGGGTTATCCGCCGCAAGCATAAGCGTGATCGGTGGTGGTGGTTGTTTGGGTGTGGATTTTGTTCGGGTGCTATGTAGGGGCGGCTGACATGTTGGTGCGGGGTGCCCTTTTTTGGCGCGATAGGGCCATTATCAGGTGATCAGCACCAGATGGTTGATACACGGGGATCGATAACCAGCTGATCAGCACAAGCCCACAGATGCAGCAATGTTAACCAAAGCACCAACGGGCAATTATCAACAGATCAGCACAAAACGGTTAGGAACACGTTAGGGCAAGAACAGCTGCTTATCGGTGGTGGTGGTTGTTTGGGTGTGTGATTTTGTTCGGGTCAGTTCGGCTCCGGACATGTTGGTGCAGGGGTGCATCGGCAGCAACCACCAACAGCTCCAGCGATCCTTCCGGTCCCTATGGGGATCGATATGGGATTGATATCCCACCGGCAACCCATTCCTCTCAGGGGCGCACTTCAACCTCCGGGGAAATCTTCTCCTCGGAGCGCATAAGCCTCCGATCAAATGGTGGAGCGCACTTTGGGTCCGCAACGCATATTCTCCCTGGAGCGCACCTGTTGGTCCTCCGCAACCTTTTTTCTCATCGCGGGGCCATTAAGCCTCCGCAACGTTCTTCTCCTCGGATGGGATTAAACCTCCGCAACACCGACCCGACGACCCCCAGGACCTGCAGAAGCAGCTATCCGCCGCGGGCTCCCCCTAGGGCAAGCATAAGGAAGATCGAGCACCTACGTGATCGGTTGGGTGTGTGGTTTTGTTCGGGTGCTATGTAGGGGCGGCTGACATGTTGGTGCGGGGGTGCCAGATGGTTGATATAGGGCCATTATCAGCTGATCAGCATGGTTGACGCGTTAGGAACACGGGCCCACGAAAACCAGCTGATCAGCACAAGCCCAGCCAGATGATCATACAGAGTGTGACCATAACCAAAGCACCAACGGGCACATTATTTGGGTGATCATTTTGTTCAAAAACGCGTTAGGGGCGGCACGCAAGTACGGAACAGCTGCTTATCGGCGCGATAAAGGGCCATCCGCCAGGGGGTGCAATGGTTATCAGTTCGGCTCCGGCCAAGGGGATTGATATCGGCAGCAACCACCAACAGCTCCAGCGATCCTTCCGTCCCATTTTGGGGAAGGGTTAGGGCCATCCTCCGCAACCCATTCCTCTCGGGGTGCGCACTTTGGGTGTCCGCAACCAATCTTCTCCTCGGAGCGCACCTTAGCCTCCGCAACAAATCTCGGAGCGCACTTAAGCCTCCGCAACGCATATTCTCCCTGGAGCGCACCTAATCCTCCGCAACCTTTCTTCTCATCGGGGCGCATTAAGCCTCCGCAACGTTCTTCTCCCTCGGAGCCCATTAAACCTCCGCAACACCGACCCGACGACCCCCAGGACCTGCACGCAGCTATCCGCCGCGTGCCATTTTGGGAAGACCCGAGCACCTACGTGATCGGTGGTGGTGGTTGTTCGGTGTGTGATTTTGTTCGGGTGCTATGTAGGGGCGGCTGACATGTTGGTGCGGGGTGCCAGATGGTTGATATGGGCACATTATCAGCTGATCAGCACAACACGCGTTAGGAACACGCAATACGAAAACCAGCTGATCAGCACAAGGGCCCACAGATGATCATACAGAGTGTGACCATAACCAAAGCACCAACGGGCACATTATCAACTGATCAGCACAAAACGCGTTCGGAACACGTGGTACGGAACAGCTGCTTTTGTCGGAAATAAAGGGGGCTCCGCCAGGTTGGTGCGTTATCAGTTCGGCTCCGGCCAAGGGGAGGTAAGCATGCATCGGCAGCAACCACCAACAGCTCCAGCGATCCTTCCGTCCCTCTTGGAGGCAGTAATATCCATCCTCCGCAACCCATTCCTCTCGGGGGGGCACTTCAACCTCCGCAACCAATCTTCTCCTCGGTGCGCACCTTTGCCTCCGCAACAAATTCGGGTGCGCACTTAAGGGCTCCGCAACGCATATTCTCCTGGAGCGCACCTAATCCTCCGCAACCTTTCCATCTCATCGGGGCGCATTAAGCCTCCGCAACGTTCTTCTCCTCGGAGCCCATTAAACCTCCGCAACACCGACCCGACGACCCCCAGGACCTGCAGCCATTTATCCGCCGCGTTAGCTCCCCCCCCCCAGCGGAAGATCGGTGGTACGTGATCGGTGGTGGTGGTTTTTGTTCGGGTGCTATGTAGGGGCGGCTGACATGTTGGTGCGGGGTGCCAGATGGTTGATATGGGCACATTATCAGCTGATCAGCACAACACGCGTTAGGAACACGCAAGTACGAAAACCAGCTGATCAGCACAAGCCCACAGATGATCATACAGAGTGTGACCATAACCAAAGCACCAACGGGCACATTATCAACTGATCAGCACAAAACGCGTTAGGAACACGCAAGTACGGAACAGCTGCTTATCGGAAATAAAAGGGGCTCCGCCAGGGCAATCGTTATCAGTTCGGCTCCGGCCAAGGGGAGGTAAGCATCGGCAGCAACCACCAACAGCTCCAGCGATCCTTCCGTCCCTCTTGGAGGGGTACTCCATCCTCCGCAACCCATTCCTCTCGGGGGCGCACTTCAACCTCCGCAACCAATCTTCTCCTCGGAGCGCACCTTAGCCTCCGCAACAAATCTCGGAGCGCACTTTGGCCTCCGCAACGCATATTCTCCCTGGAGCGCACCTAATCCTCCGCAACCTTTCTTCTCATCGGGGCGCATTAAGCCTCCGCAACGTTCTTCTCCTCGGAGCCCATTAAACCTCCGCAACACCGACCCGACGACCCCCAGGACCTGGCACGCAGCTATCCGCCGCGTGCTCCCCTCCCCCGAAGGAAGACCCGAGCACCTACGTGATCGGTGGTGGTGGTTGTTCGGGTGCTATGTAGGGGCGGCTGACATGTTGGTGCGGGGTGCCAGATGGTTGATATGGGCACATTATCAGCTGATCAGCACAACACGCGTTAGGAACACGATGGTACGAAAACCAGCTGATCAGCACAAGCCCACAGATGATCATACAGAGTGTGACCATAACCAAAGCACCAACGGGCACATTATCAACTGATCAGCACAAAACGCGTTAGGAACACGCAAGTACGGAACAGCTTGCTTATCGGAAATTGTTCGGGTGCTCCGCCAGGGCAATCGTTATCAGTTCGGCTCCGGCCAAGGGGAGGTAAGCATCGGCAGCAACCACCAACAGCTCCAGCGATCCTTCCGTCCCTCTTGGGTGTACTCCATCCTCCGCAACCCATTCCTCTCGGGGGGCGCACTTCAACCTCCGCAACCAATCTTCTCTCGGAGCGCACCTTAGCCTCCGCAACAAATCTCGGAGCGCACTTAAGCCTCCGCAACGCATATTCTCCCTGGAGCGCACCTAATCCTCCGCAACCTTTCTTCTCATCGGGGCGCATTAAGCCTCCGCAACGTTCTTCTCCTCGGGCCCATTAAACCTCCGCAACACCGACCCGACGACCCCAGGACCTGCACGCAGCTATCCGCCGCGTGCTCCCCCCCCGAAGGAAGACCCGAGCACCTACGTGATCGGTGGTGGTGGTTGTTCGGGTGCTATTTTGTTCGGGTGCGGCGGCTGACATGTTGGTGCGGGGGTGCCAGATGGTTGATATGGGCACATTATCAGCTGATCAGCACAACACGCGTTAGGAACACGCAAGTACGAAAACCAGCTGATCAGCACAAGCCCACAGATGATCATACAGAGTGTGACCATAACCAAAGCACCAACGGGCACATTATCAACTGATCAGCACAAAACGCGTTAGGAACACGCAAGTTTTACGGGAACAGCTGCTTATCGGAAATAAAGGGGCTCCGCCAGGGCAATCGTTATCAGTTCGGCTCCGGCCATATAGGGAGGTAAGCATCGGCAGCAACCACCAACAGCTCCAGCGATCCTTCCGTCCCTCTTGGAGTGTACTCCATCCTCCGCAACCCATTCCTCTCGGGGGCGCACTTCAACCTCCGCAACCAATCTTCTCCTCGGAGCGCACCTTAGCCTCCGCAACAAATCTCGGAGCGCACTTAAGCCTCCGCAACGCATATTCTCCCTGGAGCGCACCTAATCCTCCGCAACCTTTCTTCTCATCGGGGCGCATTAAGCCTCCGCAACGTTCTTCTCCTCGGAGCCCATTAAACCTCCGCAACACCGACCCGACGACCCCAGGACCTGCACGCAGCTATCCGCCGCGTGCTCCCCCCCCCAAAGGAAGACCCGAGCACCTACGTGATCGGTGGTGGTGGTTGTTCGGGTGCTATGTAGGGGCGGCTGACTGACATGTTGGTGCGGGGTGCCAGATGGTTGATATGGGCACATTATCAGCTGATCAGCACAACACGCGTTAGGAACACGCAAGTACGAAAACCAGCTGATCAGCACAAGCCCACAGATGATCATACAGAGTGTGACCATAACCAAAGCACCAACGGGCACATTATCAACTGATCAGCACAAAACGCGTTAGGAACACGCAAGTACGGAACAGCTGCTTATCGGAAATAAAAGGGCTCCGCCAGGGCAATCGTTATCAGTTCGGCTCCGGCCAAGGGGAGGTAAGCATCGGCAGCAACCACCAACAGCTCCAGCGATCCTTCCGTCCCTCTTGAGTGTACTCCATCCTCCGCAACCCATTCCTCTCGGGGGCGCACTTCAACCTCCGCAACCAATCTTCTCCTCGGAGCGCACCTTAGCCTCCGCAACAAATCTCGGAGCGCATTTTGCCTCCGCAACGCATATTCTCCTGGAGCGCACCTAATCCTCCGCAACCTTTCTTCTCATCGGGGCGCATTAAGCCTCCGCAACGTTCTTCTCCTCGGAGCCCATTAAACCTCCGCAACACCGACCCGACGACCCCAGGACCTGCACGCAGCTATCCGCCGCGTGCTCCCCCCCCCCCCCGAAGGAAGACCCGAGCACCTACGTGATCGGTGGTGGTGGTTGTTCGGGTGCTGATGTTGGGCGGCTGACATGTTGGTGCGGGGGTGCCAGATGGTTGATATGGGCACATTATCAGCTGATCAGCACAACACGCGTTAGGAACACGCAAGTACGAAAACCAGCTGATCAGCACAAGCCCACAGATGATCATACAGAGTGTGACCATAACCAAAGCACCAACGGGCACATTATCAACTGATCAGCACAAAACGCGTTAGGAACACGCAAGTACGGAACAGCTGCTTATCGGAAATAAAAGGGTGATCCGCCAGGGCAATCGTTATCAGTTCGGCTCCGGCCAAGGGGAGGTAAGCATCGGCAGCAACCACCAACAGCATCCAGCGATCCTTCCGTCCCTCTTGGAGTGTACTCCATCCTCCGCAACCCATTCCTCTCGGGGGGCGCACTTCAACCTCCGCAACCAATCTTCTCCTCGGAGCGCACCTTAGCCTCCGCAACAAATCTCGGAGCGCACTTAAGCCTCCGCAACGCATATTCTCCCTGGAGCGCACCTAATCCTCCGCAACCTTTCTTCTCATCGGGGGATCGCATTAAGCCTCCCACAACGTTCTTCTCCTCGGAGCCCATTAAACCTCCGCAACACCGACCCGACGACCCCCAGGACCTGCACGCAGCTATCCGCCGCGTGCTCCCCTCCCGAAGGAAGACCCGAGCACCTACGTGATCGGTGGTGGTGGTTGTTCGGGTGCTATGTAGGGGCGGCTGACATGTTGGTGCGGGGGTGCCAGATGGTTGATATGGGCACATTATCAGCTGATCAGCACAACACGCGTTAGGAACACGCAAGTACGAAAACCAGCTGATCAGCACAAGCCCACAGATGATCATACAGAGTGTGACCATAACCAAAGCACCAACGGGCACATTATCAACTGATCAGCACAAAACGCGTTAGGAACACGCAAGTACGGAACAGCTGCTTATCGGAAATAAAAGGGGCTCCGCCAGGGCAATCGTTATCAGTTCGGCTCCGGCCAAGGGGAGGTAAGCATCGGCAGCAACCACCAACAGCTCCAGCGATCCTTCCGTCCCTCTTGGAGTGTACTCCATCCTCCGCAACCCATTCCTCTCGGGGGCGCACTTCAACCTCCGCAACCAATCTTCTCCTCGGGCGCACCTTAGCCTCCGCAACAAATCTCGGAGCGCACTTAAGCCTCCGCAACGCATATTCTCCCTGGAGCGCACCTAATCCTCCGCAACCTTTCTTCTCATCGGGGCGCATTAAGCCTCCGCAACGTTCTTCTCCTCGGAGCCCATTAAACCTCCGCAACACCGACCCGACGACCCCCAGGACCTGCACGCAGCTATCCGCCGCGTTTGCGTGCCCCCCCCCGAAGGAAGACCCGAGCACCTACGTGATCGGTGGTGGTGGTTGTTCGGGTGCTATGTAGGGGCGGCTGACATGTTGGTGCGGGCGTGCCAGATGGTTGATATGGGCACATTATCAGCTGATCAGCAGAACACGCGTTAGGAACACGCAAGTACGAAAACCAGCTGATCAGCACAAGCCCACAGATGATCATACAGAGTGTGACCATAACCAAAGCACCAACGGGCACATTATCAACTGATCAGCACAAAACGCGTTAGGAACACGCAAGTACGGAACAGCTGCTTATCGGAAATAAAAGGGGCTCCGCCAGGGCAATCGTTATCAGTTCGGCTCCGGCCAAGGGAGGTAAGCATCGGCAGCAACCACCAACAGCTCCAGCGATCCTTCCGTCCCTCTTGGAGTGTACTCCATCCTCCGCAACCCATTCCTCTCGGGGCGCACTTCAACCTCCGCAACCAATCTTCTCCTCGGAGCGCACCTTAGCCTCCGCAACAAATCTCGGAGCGCACTTAAGCCTCCGCAACGCATATTCTCCCTGGAGCGCACCTAATCCTCCGCAACCTTTCTTCTCATCGGGGCGCATTAAGCCTCCGCAACGTTCTTCTCCTCGGGCCCATTAAACCTCCGCAACACCGACCCGACGACCCCCAGGACCTGCACGCAGCTATCCGCCGCGTGTGGCCCCCCCCCCCCGAAGGAAGACCCGAGCACCTACGTGATCGGTGGTGGTGGTTGTTCGGGTGCTATGTAGGGGCGGCTGACATGTTGGTGCGGGGTGCCAGATGGTTGATATGGGCACATTATCAGCTGATCAGCACAACACGCGTTAGGAACACGCAAGTACGAAAACCAGCTGATCAGCACAAGCCCACAGATGATCATACAGAGTGTGACCATAACCAAAGCACCAACGGGCACATTATCAACTGATCAGCACAAAACGCGTTAGGAACACGCAAGTACGGAACAGCTGCTTATCGGAAATAAAAGGCTCCGCCAGGGCAATCGTTATCAGTTCGGCTCCGGCCAAGGGGAGGTAAGCATCGGCAGCAACCACCAACAGCTCCAGCGATCCTTCCGTCCCTCTTGGAGTGTACTCCATCCTCCGCAACCCATTCCTCTCGGGGCGCACTTCAACCTCCGCAACCAATCTTCTCCTCGGAGCGCACCTTAGCCTCCGCAACAAATCTCGGAGCGCACTTAAGCCTCCGCAACGCATATTCTCCTGGAGCGCACCTAATCCTCCGCAACCTTTCTTCTCATCGGGGCGCATTAAGCCTCCGCAACGTTCTTCTCCTCGGAGCCCATTAAACCTCCGCAACACCGACCCGACGACCCCAGGACCTGCACGCAGCTATCCGCCGCGTGCTACCCCCCTCCCCCACCGAAGGAAGACCCGAGCACCTACGTGATCGGTGGTGGTGGTTGTTCGGGTGCTATGTAGGGGCGGCTGACATGTTGGTGCGGGGGTGCCAGATGGTTGATATGGGCACATTATCAGCTGATCAGCACAACACGCGTTAGGAACACGCAAGTACGAAAACCAGCTGATCAGCACAAGCCCACAGATGATCATACAGAGTGTGACCATAACCAAAGCACCAACGGGCACATTATCAACTGATCAGCACAAAACGCGTTAGGAACACGCAAGTACGGAACAGCTGCTTATCGGAAATAAAAGGGGCTCCGCCAGGGCAATCGTTATCAGTTCGGCTCCGGCCAAGGGGAGGTAAGCATCGGCAGCAACCACCAACAGCTCCAGCGATCCTTCCGTCCCTCTTGGAGTGTACTCCATCCTCCGCAACCCATTCCTCTCGGGGGCGCACTTCAACCTCCGCAACCAATCTTCTCCTCGGAGCGCACCTTAGCCTCCGCAACAAATCTCGGAGCGCACTTAAGCCTCCGCAACGCATATTCTCCCTGGAGCGCACCTAATCCTCCGCAACCTTTCTTCTCATCGGGGCGCATTAAGCCTCCGCAACGTTCTTCTCCTCGGAGCCCATTAAACCTCCGCAACACCGACCCGACGACCCCCAGGACCTGCACGCAGCTATCCGCCGCGTGCTCCCCCCTCCCCCCCCGAAGGAAGACCCGAGCACCTACGTGATCGGTGGTGGTGGTTGTTCGGGTGCTATGTAGGGGCGGCTGACATGTTGGTGCGGGGGTGCCAGATGGTTGATATGGGCACATTATCAGCTGATCAGCACAACACGCGTTAGGAACACGCAAGTACGAAAACCAGCTGATCAGCACAAGCCCACAGATGATCATACAGAGTGTGACCATAACCAAAGCACCAACGGGCACATTATCAACTGATCAGCACAAAACGCGTTAGGAACACGCAAGTACGGAACAGCTGCTTATCGGAAATAAAAGGGGCTCCGCCAGGGCAATCGTTATCAGTTCGGCTCCGGCCAAGGGGAGGTAAGCATCGGCAGCAACCACCAACAGCTCCAGCGATCCTTCCGTCCCTCTTGGAGTGTACTCCATCCTCCGCAACCCATTCCTCTCGGGGGCGCACTTCAACCTCCGCAACCAATCTTCTCCTCGGAGCGCACCTTAGCCTCCGCAACAAATCTCGGAGCGCACTTAAGCCTCCGCAACGCATATTCTCCCTGGAGCGCACCTAATCCTCCGCAACCTTTCTTCTCATCGGGGCGCATTAAGCCTCCGCAACGTTCTTCTCCTCGGAGCCCATTAAACCTCCGCAACACCGACCCGACGACCCCAGGACCTGCACGCAGCTATCCGCCGCGTGCTCCCCCCCAAGAAGACCCGAGCACCTACGTGATCGGTGGTGGTGGTGGTTGTTCGGGTGCTATGTAGGGGCGGCTGACATGTTGGTGCGGGGGTGCCAGATGGTTGATATGGGCACATTATCAGCTGATCAGCACAACACGCGTTAGGAACACGCAAGTACGAAAACCAGCTGATCAGCACAAGCCCACAGATGATCATACAGAGTGTGACCATAACCAAAGCACCAACGGGCACATTATCAACTGATCAGCACAAAACGCGTTAGGAACACGCAAGTACGGAACAGCTGCTTATCGGAAATAAAAGGGGCTCCGCCAGGGCAATCGTTATCAGTTCGGCTCCGGCCAAGGGGAGGTAAGCATCGGCAGCAACCACCAACAGCTCCAGCGATCCTTCCGTCCCTCTTGGAGTGTACTCCATCCTCCGCAACCCATTCCTCTCGGGGGCACTTCAACCTCCGCAACCAATCTTCTCCTCGGGCGCACCTTAGCCTCCGCAACAAATCTCGGAGCGCACTTAAGCCTCCGCAACGCATATTCTCCCTGAGCGCACCTAATCCTCCGCAACCTTTCTTCTCATCGGGGCGCATTAAGCCTCCGCAACGTTCTTCTCCTCGGAGCCCATTAAACCTCCGCAACACCGACCCGACGACCCCAGGACCTGCACGCAGCTATCCGCCGCGTGCTCCCCCCCCCCCGAAGGAAGACCCGAGCACCTACGTGATCGGTGGTGGTGGTTGTTTGGGTGTTCGGGTGCTATGTAGGGGCGGCTGACATGTTGGTGCGGGGTGCCAGATGGTTGATATGGGCACATTATCAGCTGATCAGCACAACACGCGTTAGGAACACGCAAGTACGAAAACCAGCTGATCAGCACAAGCCCACAGATGATCATACAGAGTGTGACCATAACCAAAGCACCAACGGGCACATTATCAACTGATCAGCACAAAACGCGTTAGGAACACGCAAGTACGGAACAGCTGCTTATCGGAAATAAAAGGCTCCGCCAGGGCAATCGTTATCAGTTCGGCTCCGGCCAAGGGAGGTAAGCATCGGCAGCAACCACCAACAGCTCCAGCGATCCTTCCGTCCCTCTTGGAGTGTACTCCATCCTCCGCAACCCATTCCTCTCGGGGCGCACTTCAACCTCCGCAACCAATCTTCTCCTCGGAGCGCACCTTAGCCTCCGCAACAAATCTCGGAGCGCACTTAAGCCTCCGCAACGCATATTCTCCCTGGAGCGCACCTAATCCTCCGCAACCTTTCTTCTCATCGGGGCGCATTAAGCCTCCGCAACGTTCTTCTCCTCGGAGCCCATTAAACCTCCGCAACACCGACCCGACGACCCCCAGGACCTGCACGCAGCTATCCGCCGCGTGCTCCCCCCCCCCGAAGGAAGACCCGAGCACCTACGTGATCGGTGGTGGTGGTGGTTGTTCGGGTGCTATGTAGGGGCGGCTGACATGTTGGTGCGGGGGTGCCAGATGGTTGATATGGGCACATTATCAGCTGATCAGCACAACACGCGTTAGGAACACGCAAGTACGAAAACCAGCTGATCAGCACAAGCCCACAGATGATCATACAGAGTGTGACCATAACCAAAGCACCAACGGGCACATTATCAACTGATCAGCACAAAACGCGTTAGGAACACGCAAGTACGGAACAGCTGCTTATCGGAAATAAAAGGGGGCTCCGCCAGGGCAATCGTTATCAGTTCGGCTCCGGCCAAGGGGAGGTAAGCATCGGCAGCAACCACCAACAGCTCCAGCGATCCTTCCGTCCCTCTTGGAGTGTACTCCATCCTCCGCAACCCATTCCTCTCGGGGGGGCACTTAAACCTCCGCAACCAATCTTCTCCTCGGAGCGCACCTTAGCCTCCGCAACAAATCTCGGAGCGCACTTAAGCCTCCGCAACGCATATTCTCCCTGGAGCGCACCTAATCCTCCGCAACCTTTCTTCTCATCGGGGCGCATTAAGCCTCCGCAACGTTCTTCTCCTCGGAGCCCATTAAACCTCCGCAACACCGACCCGACGACCCCCAGGACCTGCACGCAGCTATCCGCCGCGTGCTCCCCCCCCCCGAAGGAAGACCCGAGCACCTACGTGATCGGTGGTGGTGGTTGTTCGGGTGCTATGTAGGGGCGGCTGACATGTTGGTGCGGGGGTGCCAGATGGTTGATATGGGCACATTATCAGCTGATCAGCACAACACGCGTTAGGAACACGCAAGTACGAAAACCAGCTGATCAGCACAAGCCCCACAGATGATCATACAGAGTGTGACCATAACCAAAGCACCAACGGGCACATTATCAACTGATCAGCACAAAACGCGTTAGGAACACGCAAGTACGGAACAGCTGCTTATCGGAAATAAAAGGGCTCCGCCAGGGCAATCGTTATCAGTTCGGCTCCGGCCAAGGGGAGGTAAGCATCGGCAGCAACCACCAACAGCTCCAGCGATCCTTCCGTCCCTCTTGGAGTGTACTCCATCCTCCGCAACCCATTCCTCTCGGGGCGCACTTAAACCTCCGCAACCAATTTTCTCCTCGGAGCGCACCTTAGCCTCCGCAACAAATCTCGGAGCGCACTTAAGCCTCCGCAACGCATATTCTCCCTGGAGCGCACCTAATCCTCCGCAACCTTTCTTCTCATCGGGGCGCATTAAGCCTCCGCAACGTTCTTCTCCTCGGAGCCCATTAAACCTCCGCAACACCGACCCGACGACCCCCCCGACCTGCACGCAGCTATCCGCCGCGTGCTCCCCCCTCCCCCCCCGAAGGAAGACCCGAGCACCTACGTGATCGGTGGTGGTGGTTGTTCGGGTGCTATGTAGGGGCGGCTGACATGTTGGTGCGGGGGTGCCAGATGGTTGATATGGGCACATTATCAGCTGATCAGCACAACACGCGTTAGGAACACGCAAGTACGAAAACCAGCTGATCAGCACAAGCCCACAGATGATCATACAGAGTGTGACCATAACCAAAGCACCAACGGGCACATTATCAACTGATCAGCACAAAACGCGTTAGGAACACGCAAGTACGGAACAGCTGCTTATCGGAAATAAAAGGGGCTCCGCCAGGGCAATCGTTATCAGTTCGGCTCCGGCCAAGGGGAGGTAAGCATCGGCAGCAACCACCAACAGCTCCAGCGATCCTTCCGTCCCTCTTGGAGTGTACTCCATCCTCCGCAACCCATTCCTCTCGGGGGCGCACTTCAACCTCCGCAACCAATCTTCTCCTCGGAGCGCACCTTAGCCTCCGCAACAAATCTCGGAGCGCACTTAAGCCTCCGCAACGCATATTCTCCCTGGAGCGCACCTAATCCTCCGCAACCTTTCTTCTCATCGGGGCGCATTAAGCCTCCGCAACGTTCTTCTCCTCGGAGCCCATTAAACCTCCGCAACACCGACCCGACGACCCCCAGGACCTGCACGCAGCTATCCGCCGCGTGCTCCCCCCCCCCCCCCCGGAGGAAGACCCGAGCACCTACGTGATCGGTGGTGGTGGTTGTTCGGGTGCTATGTAGGGGCGGCTGACATGTTGGTGCGGGGGTGCCAGATGGTTGATATGGGCACATTATCAGCTGATCAGCACAACACGCGTTAGGAACACGCAAGTACGAAAACCAGCTGATCAGCACAAGCCCACAGATGATCATACAGAGTGTGACCATAACCAAAGCACCAACGGGCACATTATCAACTGATCAGCACAAAACGCGTTAGGAACACGCAAGTACGGAACAGCTGCTTATCGGAAATAAAAGGGGCTCCGCCAGGGCAATCGTTATCAGTTCGGCTCCGGCCAAGGGGAGGTAAGCATCGGCAGCAACCACCAACAGCTCCAGCGATCCTTCCGTCCCTCTTGGAGTGTACTCCATCCTCCGCAACCCATTCCTCTCGGGGGCGCACTTCAACCTCCGCAACCAATCTTCTCCTCGGAGCGCACCTTAGCCTCCGCAACAAATCTCGGAGCGCACTTAAGCCTCCGCAACGCATATTCTCCCTGGAGCGCACCTAATCCTCCGCAACCTTTCTTCTCATCGGGGCGCATTAAGCCTCCGCAACGTTCTTCTCCTCGGAGCCCATTAAACCTCCGCAACACCGACCCGACGACCCCCAGGACCTGCACGCAGCTATCCGCCGCGTGCGGCCCCCCCCCCCCCAAGGAAGACCCGAGCACCTACGTGATCGGTGGTGGTGGTTGTTCGGGTGCTATGTAGGGGCGGCTGACATGTTGGTGCGGGGGTGCCAGATGGTTGATATGGGCACATTATCAGCTGATCAGCACAACACGCGTTAGGAACACGCAAGTACGAAAACCAGCTGATCAGCACAAGCCCACAGATGATCATACAGAGTGTGACCATAACCAAAGCACCAACGGGCACATTATCAACTGATCAGCACAAAACGCGTTAGGAACACGCAAGTACGGAACAGCTGCTTATCGGAAATAAAAGGGGCTCCGCCAGGGCAATCGTTATCAGTTCGGCTCCGGCCAAGGGGAGGTAAGCATCGGCAGCAACCACCAACAGCTCCAGCGATCCTTCCGTCCCTCTTGGAGTGTACTCCATCCTCCGCAACCCATTCCTCTCGGGGGCGCACTTCAACCTCCGCAACCAATCTTCTCCTCGGAGCGCACCTTAGCCTCCGCAACAAATCTCGGAGCGCACTTAAGCCTCCGCAACGCATATTCTCCCTGGAGCGCACCTAATCCTCCGCAACCTTTCTTCTCATCGGGGCGCATTAAGCCTCCGCAACGTTGTCTTCTCCTCGGAGCCCATTAAACCTCCGCAACACCGACCCGACGACCCCCAGGACCTGCACGCAGCTATCCGCCGCGTGCTCCCCCCCCCCGAAGGAAGACCCGAGCACCTACGTGATCGGTGGTGGTGGTTGTTCGGGTGCTATGTAGGGGCGGCTGACATGTTGGTGCGGGGGTGCCAGATGGTTGATATGGGCACATTATCAGCTGATCAGCACAACACGCGTTAGGAACACGCAAGTACGAAAACCAGCTGATCAGCACAAGCCCACAGATGATCATACAGAGTGTGACCATAACCAAAGCACCAACGGGCACATTATCAACTGATCAGCACAAAACGCGTTAGGAACACGCAAGTACGGAACAGCTGCTTATCGGAAATAAAAGGGGCTCCGCCAGGGCAATCGTTATCAGTTCGGCTCCGGCCAAGGGGAGGTAAGCATCGGCAGCAACCACCAACAGCTCCAGCGATCCTTCCGTCCCTCTTGGAGTGTACTCCATCCTCCGCAACCCATTCCTCTCGGGGGCGCACTTCAACCTCCGCAACCAATCTTCTCCTCGGAGCGCACCTTAGCCTCCGCAACAAATCTCGGAGCGCACTTAAGCCTCCGCAACGCATATTCTCCCTGGAGCGCACCTAATCCTCCGCAACCTTTCTTCTCATCGGGGCGCATTAAGCCTCCGCAACGTTCTTCTCCTCGGAGCCCATTAAACCTCCGCAACACCGACCCGACGACCCCCAGGACCTGCACGCAGCTATCCGCCGCGTGCTCCCCCCTCCCCCCCCGAAGGAAGACCCGAGCACCTGCATGTGATCGGTGGTGGTGGTTGTTCGGGTGCTATGTTCGGGTGCTATGTGTTGGTGCGGCTGACATGTTGGTGCGGGGGTGCCAGATGGTTGATATGGGCACATTATCAGCTGATCAGCACAACACGCGTTAGGAACACGCAAGTACGAAAACCAGCTGATCAGCACAAGCCCACAGATGATCATACAGAGTGTGACCATAACCAAAGCACCAACGGGCACATTATCAACTGATCAGCACAAAACGCGTTAGGAACACGCAAGTACGGAACAGCTGCTTATCGGAAATAAAAGGGGCTCCGCCAGGGCAATCGTTATCAGTTCGGCTCCGGCCAAGGGGAGGTAAGCATCGGCAGCAACCACCAACAGCTCCAGCGATCCTTCCGTCCCTCTTGGAGTGTACTCCATCCTCCGCAACCCATTCCTCTCGGGGCGCACTTAAACCTCCGCAACCAATCTTCTCCTCGGAGCGCACCTTAGCCTCCGCAACAAATCTCGGAGCGCACTTAAGCCTCCGCAACGCATATTCTCCCTGGAGCGCACCTAATCCTCCGCAACCTTTCTTCTCATCGGGGCGCATTAAGCCTCCGCAACGTTCTTCTCCTCGGAGCCCATTAAACCTCCGCAACACCGACCCGACGACCCCCAGGACCTGCACGCAGCTATCCGCCGCGTGCTCCCCCCCCCCGAAGGAAGACCCGAGCACCTACGTGATCGGTGGTGGTGGTTGTTCGGGTGCTATGTAGGGGCGGCTGACATGTTGGTGCGGGGGTTGCCAGATGGTTGATATGGGCACATTATCAGCTGATCAGCACAACACGCGTTAGGAACACGCAAGTACGAAAACCAGCTGATCAGCACAAGCCCACAGATGATCATACAGAGTGTGACCATAACCAAAGCACCAACGGGCACATTATCAACTGATCAGCACAAAACGCGTTAGGAACACGCAAGTACGGAACAGCTGCTTATCGGAAATAAAAGGGCTCCGCCAGGGCAATCGTTATCAGTTCGGCTCCGGCCAAGGGGAGGTAAGCATCGGCAGCAACCACCAACAGCTCCAGCGATCCTTCCGTCCCTCTTGGAGTGTACTCCATCCTCCGCAACCCATTCCTCTCGGGGCGCACTTCAACCTCCGCAACCAATCTTCTCCTCGGAGCGCACCTTAGCCTCCGCAACAAATCTCGGAGCGCACTTAAGCCTCCGCAACGCATATTCTCCTGGAGCGCACCTAATCCTCCGCAACCTTTCTTCTCATCGGGGCGCATTAAGCCTCCGCAACGTTCTTCTCCTCGGAGCCCATTAAACCTCCGCAACACCGACCCGACGACCCCCAGGACCTGCACGCAGCTATCCGCCGCGTGCTCCCCCCCGAAGGAAGACCCGAGCACCTACGTGATCGGTGGTGGTGGTTGTTCGGGTGCTATGTAGGGGCGGCTGACATGTTGGTGCGGGGGTGCCAGATGGTTGATATGGGCACATTATCAGCTGATCAGCAGAACACGCGTTAGGAACACGCAAGTACGAAAACCAGCTGATCAGCACAAGCCCACAGATGATCATACAGAGTGTGACCATAACCAAAGCACCAACGGGCACATTATCAACTGATCAGCACAAAACGCGTTAGGAACACGCAAGTACGGAACAGCTGCTTATCGGAAATAAAAGGGGCTCCGCCAGGGCAATCGTTATCAGTTCGGCTCCGGCCAAGGGGAGGTAAGCATCGGCAGCAACCACCAACAGCTCCAGCGATCCTTCCGTCCCTCTTGGAGTGTACTCCATCCTCCGCAACCCATTCCTCTCGGGGGCGCGCACTTCAACCTCCGCAACCAATCTTCTCCTCGGGCGCACCTTAGCCTCCGCAACAAATCTCGGAGCGCACTTAAGCCTCCGCAACGCATATTCTCCCTGGAGCGCACCTAATCCTCCGCAACCTTTCTTCTCATCGGGGCGCATTAAGCCTCCGCAACGTTCTTCTCCTCGGAGCCCATTAAACCTCCGCAACACCGACCCGACGACCCCCAGGACCTGCACGCAGCTATCCGCCGCGTGCTCCCCTCCCCCCGAAGGAAGACCCGAGCACCTACGTGATCGGTGGTGGTGGTTGTTTGGGTGCTTCGGGTGCTATGTAGGGGCGGCTGACATGTTGGTGCGGGGTGCCAGATGGTTGATATGGGCACATTATCAGCTGATCAGCACAACACGCGTTAGGAACACGCAAGTACGAAAACCAGCTGATCAGCACAAGCCCACAGATGATCATACAGAGTGTGACCATAACCAAAGCACCAACGGGCACATTATCAACTGATCAGCACAAAACGCGTTAGGAACACGCAAGTACGGAACAGCTGCTTATCGGAAATAAAAGGGCTCCGCCAGGGCAATCGTTATCAGTTCGGCTCCGGCCAAGGGGGGGTAAGCATCGGCAGCAACCACCAACAGCTCCAGCGATCCTTCCGTCCCTCTTGTGTGTACTCCATCCTCCGCAACCCATTCCTCTCGGGGCGCACTTCAACCTCCGCAACCAATCTTCTCCTCGGAGCGCACCTTAGCCTCCGCAACAAATCTCGGAGCGCACTTAAGCCTCCGCAACGCATATTCTCCCTGGAGCGCACCTAATCCTCCGCAACCTTTCTTCTCATCGGGGCGCATTAAGCCTCCGCAACGTTCTTCTCCTCGGAGCCCATTAAACCTCCGCAACACCGACCCGACGACCCCCAGGACCTGCACGCAGCTATCCGCCGCGTGCTCCCCCCTCCCCCCCCGAAGGAAGACCCGAGCACCTACGTGATCGGTGGTGGTGGTTGTTCGGGTGCTATGTAGGGGCGGCTGACATGTTGGTGCGGGGTGCCAGATGGTTGATATGGGCACATTATCAGCTGATCAGCACAACACGCGTTAGGAACACGCAAGTACGAAAACCAGCTGATCAGCACAAGCCCACAGATGATCATACAGAGTGTGACCATAACCAAAGCACCAACGGGCACATTATCAACTGATCAGCACAAAACGCGTTAGGAACACGCAAGTACGGAACAGCTGCTTATCGGAAATAAAAGGGGCTCCGCCAGGGCAATCGTTATCAGTTCGGCTCCGGCCAAGGGGAGGTAAGCATCGGCAGCAACCACCAACAGCTCCAGCGATCCTTCCGTCCCTCTTGGGTGTACTCCATCCTCCGCAACCCATTCCTCTCGGGGCGCACTTCAACCTCCGCAACCAATCTTCTCCTCGGAGCGCACCTTAGCCTCCGCAACAAATCTCGGAGCGCACTTAAGCCTCCGCAACGCATATTCTCCCTGGAGCGCACCTAATCCTCCGCAACCTTTCTTCTCATCGGGGCGCATTAAGCCTCCGCAACGTTCTTCTCCTCGGAGCCCATTAAACCTCCGCAACACCGACCCGACGACCCCCAGGACCTGCACGCAGCTATCCGCCGCGTGCTCCCCCTCCCCCGAAGGAAGAGACCCGAGCACCTACGTGATCGGTGGTGGTGGTTGTTCGGGTGCTATGTAGGGGCGGCTGACATGTTGGTGCGGGGTGCCAGATGGTTGATATGGGCACATTATCAGCTGATCAGCACAACACGCGTTAGGAACACGCAAGTACGAAAACCAGCTGATCAGCACAAGCCCACAGATGATCATACAGAGTGTGACCATAACCAAAGCACCAACGGGCACATTATCAACTGATCAGCACAAAACGCGTTAGGAACACGCAAGTACGGAACAGCTGCTTATCGGAAATAAAAAGGCTCCGCCAGGGCAATCGTTATCAGTTCGGCTCCGGCCATGGGAGGTTAGCATCGGCAGCAACCACCAACAGCTCCAGCGATCCTTCCGTCCCTCTTGGTCATGTACTCCATCCTCCGCAACCCATTCCTCTCGGGGCGCACTTCAACCTCCGCAACCAATCTTCTCCTCGGAGCGCACCTTAGCCTCCGCAACAAATCTCGGAGCGCACTTAAGCCTCCGAAACGCATATTCTGCTGGAGCGCACCTAATCCTCCGCAACCTTTCTTCTCATCGGGGCGCATTAAGCCTCCGCAACGTTCTTCTCCTCGGAGCCCATTAAACCTCCGCAACACCGACCCGACCCACCCCTGGCACCTGCAGATTGGCAGTTTATCCGCCTGCCACGCTCAGGCCCCGGTTTTGGCTGAGCCTTTTAATTGATCCTTAATTGTTGTTTTGTTTGTATTTTGTCTTTTGTTGGCACAGCAACTGAAAGGCCCAGCGCATTTTTGTGCATTTGTCCGCTTGTTTCATGGCAGACGAATTAGTTTGTGTTTTTTTTATTGGCTTTTTTAAACGTTATTTTAAACGCAGTTAATGTTATTTAATTGGCGAGAAAAGTTTGTCAATATAATAGTGGCGGAGGGGGAAACACTTTTGTCATGTCGAGGGGCACGGCACGGCACGGCACGGCACACAACAGACAAACAAAAAATCAGGGCACCACAGAAAAAGAACAAGAAATGGCGACACGGTGAAGCAACAAAAACAACACGACACGACACGGTTCCAATAAACGTCCGACGACGACGACGATCACAGCCTCTCGAGCGGGTGGGTCGAGATGAGAGTGGCAGACGAGTGTTCATGGTGGAACACTCATGGTCTGCCAATTCTCACACTCTGTCCCCACCCGAGAAAATCGCCATCGTCATTTACCGGTGGCTTCACCCCCTTGCTCCAATTTCCAGATTTTATAATTGAGTGAGTTGAAAGTAGTCCCCTTTGCAGCTTTGTCAAGTTGAGTGGAAAATTTTATTAAAGTTTGTTTTAGTGGCTGCCTGTGTTGTTGTTGGTGAATGGCCTGTGTCGCTGTTCCTTGACGTGACTGGAATTGGCTGCTCTGTTTTTGGGGATGGGATGGGAAGGGGTGGTTTTGCCTGCTCCCGATTAATCTGGCCGGATACTTTTTAGTCCGGATCTTTCGATCCGGGCGCGAGACGCTGAAGAGTCGACCGCATAGCATCTTGTGGGCGATTGAAATGGCTCTTTTGTTGGGGCATTTGGCAGAGTGGCATCATAATTGGCAGTGTATATTTTGTTCCTGCTTGGCCGCGTTTGGGATTTATTGGCATTTGAAGTGGGTGGGGGTGGGGAGGAAATGGCTGGGCATATTAGCCGAAAATGCGGCCGATAACACACTGGCATTGAGGAAAGATGCAAATTTAAATTTGAATTGGCTTTTTTTGGTGTGTTATCGGCGCGGTAATATCTCAACGTGGTATTTTTTGGTCAGAAATGGCGTTGCCAGGTCAAGTTTTGGGGGAATGGGTGATAGTCGGAAAAAGAGGTAAGAAAAAGATAAACTAAAAATGCTAAACTACAAAAATTTACAATTAAATACTACAAAAAACATTACAATTAAAAAAACTTATTCCTAATATTTCGGGTAAGGCAATTAGCTACCAAACGGCCGGCGGACAAACAAAATGCTACCAAACAACAGGATTGACATACAACAAAACATTGATGCAGACAAGGGTAAAATAAACAATAATTGACATACATTTACACACATATAAACATATTAATTACAATTTATTTTTTTTCTAACCCAGGAGGACAAACAACAACGGAGCACCGGCGGGCATAACAAACGCAATGCGAACATTGCGCTTTATACCGGCCGGCTCTGCTGTCCCCCGACAGGTGGGATTGTTGGCTGGCTGGCTTTTTGGCGTGCATCGTGGGCAAAATTGGAGATGGCGAGCGGCTCTGGTCCGGCCGCCCACGTTGCATCTGTCTGCCCTTTGGCTGCTGCATCCGAGTGGCACTGGTCCGGCCACCCGGCCCATTGTCAATGTTGTTGGAGTTGGCGTCGATGTGTTTTTTTCCAACGGTTCATCTGAAAACCGCATCCTCGTTGCTGCTGGTCCGGCCACCAGGATGCGTTCGATTTAATTTTTGGCCGCATCCGAGTGGCTGCTGGTCCGGCCACCAGGACTGGATTGACGTTTTGGTTTGACTGGCCTCCTCGGCCACGTTCGTCTAAACATAGAAAGTTTAGATTGGCGGATTTCAGGACCACTGGTCCGGCCAGTTTGGTGAGGTGCTATTGTTTGTTTTGGCGTGTTTTTTTAAATTGTTTTTATTTGCAGGTCCATGTCGGCGTTTGGATTTTATTTATGGCGACCCTTGTCTGGTTTGTGATTGGCGTAGAACTTCAGGTGAGGGATTTATGTTTTGGCAGTCTTCTTTGCTCTCTTCTGGTTGCTCTTCCTTTGCAGGATTTGCTGGCGTCCGGCAACAACACTGGATCCCGCCCTCACATAATTTTCATGAGGATTGGTGCGACCCAGTGGACCTCGGCAGACAAGGGCCTGCGTCGTCGTTGGAATGGCTGCTGTTGGTTCGAAGTGGCGTGACGTCACGGCCACGGTCTTTGGCCCCTTGTCATCAAAGGGGCCTCCTTTTCCGCCCTTTGGCGGAAATTGTTGATGTTGATGGCGAGGCAGCTTCCTTATGGTCAGCTCTGTCTGGTGATTGGCAGGTGAGTGAGTTTTCGTGTGTTTTTGCAGTTTTGCGTATTGGCCTGAATTGACTGTTTTTCATTGTCCGCTCGTGGCTGTCTGCTGGGCTGGTGCCTGGGGCATCAGTAGGCGCCGCCCGATCGCATGCTTTCGCACGCGCTGGCGATTTGCCCTCCATATTGTTGGCCATCCAGCGCCTGTTGTGGATGTTGGTCGGCCCATTCGTCGTCATCAGCTGCGGACGCTGCAGTCCATATCGGACTCTGAATCCGATATGGACGCTGCTGTTTCTGTTGGTGGCGACTGGTGGTGTTGGCTGGGGCGCAGGCGTTGCTGCTGCTGCTGCTGTCGGTTGGCTGGGGGCATGGCTGTTGTGCCCTTAACATTTGCTGCAGGCAATTTGTGAGGCGGCACATCTGCCATCTGATCAATCTTGTCTTCCAGCTGTTTTGGCGCATGCGTTTATTTGCAGATTTTCCTGCGCAGCTGCCATCGCACTGGGCGTCTGGCTGCTGCTGCTGCTGGTGAATGGCAGTTAAGCGAGGCGGATCTGCAATCATTTTGGATCGGCTGCATCGGCACCGACCCGTGGCTGGCGCCCGTGGCCAGTGGCCGGGGATGTTGGTCGCGACGCCGATGTTGCTGCCGATGTTTAATGGCCGGAGTATTGCCTTGGCGCCGCCATCCGCCTTGGGTGGAATTTCAACCTCAAATATGTTTAGAGGCCGGCGCTGAAACGGCTTTTGTTCCTCGGATAAACCGGGCGGATGGAGTCGTTGCTGCTGCTGCTATCCAGCTGCTTGGCGTAGTGTGGTGTAAATGGCTGAGGCTGGTGCTGGCGTCGCTCCTCCTCCCTGCGCGGCTGGTGTGTATGGAGTTAAATCTGCTATCTTCAAGGCGGGCGTTCTGTATGGCGTTGTATGTGGCCATGTCATCGCACTGGACTCTGGAGTCCACTGTTGGCCATGGATTTCGTCGTAAATTTCCCTTTTTTCGAGGTAATTTGATGCAAGTGCACGCCTACGTTGCGCACACTCGCCCGCCAGTTTTGCTACTGGCGGAGTTTATTTTCCAGCTTTTCTTATTACCTAGGACATGGCAATTTACATTTAAGCTTGAGTTACAACAATAATGTTTTCTTTTAAATTTGGCGGGCTGTTGGCATTAACATTAACATTACATTAAGATTAACATTAACATTAACATTAACATTAACAACATGACTGGGACAAAAAACTAACAGTCTGGCAGCCCTGATTTGTCATTCACAGAATTTACGTACATATATAGGAACAGGTGGTCACAATAAGATAAGTATTTAACAGAGTGAGACAATTATTGGCATTTTAATGTAATTTTAATTCTATTTTCAGGTACTGGTTGAGTGGACATCATCGTCGTCGTCTGGA
This sequence comes from Drosophila lowei, assembly GCA_008121275.1. Taxonomy (NCBI): domain Eukaryota; kingdom Metazoa; phylum Arthropoda; class Insecta; order Diptera; family Drosophilidae; genus Drosophila; species Drosophila lowei. The sequence goes on from CM017777.1 coordinate 6,572,541, forward strand.
GCAGCACGTCTGGCACCGAGCGCAATTGTTCAGCGCTGGATGCGCGCGTGTGTAAGTGTGTTGCAGCAGACACGTGGAGAGGGCACAGCGCCGTGCAGAGTGGATGCAGCTA